>CM032449.1:61612766-61760321 GCA_019049505.1 Pachyrhynchus sulphureomaculatus
AACAAAAACTATCTGTATATGCCGCAAGACTCCGTAGATACAAAGAATCAAATGATAGGAAAGACACCAACAACCTCTTCCGAAGAAGCGAAAAACAGTTTCTACCGGAAAACTATGTACAACAAACAGATAGCAGTGACTGAACCACCAAACAAACAAGAACTCACAGATTATTGGAAAAGTATCTGGTCAGAACCCAAACAACACAATAATAACACCCCCTGGATCAAAGCCGAAGAAGACAAACATAAACATGTGACAGAACAAGAAAATACCACATTTAATACACAAGAAATTACAGAAACTATCAAACACACACACAACTGGAAATGTCCTGGAATAGACAATATACAAAACTTCTGGTACAAACAGTTTACCACCACACACGAAGCACTCACACACCAAATCAACAAAGCCATTCTACAACCACACACATTTCCCACTTTCCTCACACAAGGAATAACATACGTTAAACCCAAAAGCTCAGACACCACAAACCCGTCAAACTACCGACCTATCACCTGTCTTCCAACCCTATACAAGATCATCACAGCCACAATTTCGAAGAAAATAGAACAACACCTAACAGACAACAATATCCTCACAGAAGAGCAGAAGGGATGCAGGAAAAATAGTCGAGGATGCAAAGAGCAGCTGATTATAGATAGCGTGATTATGGGACAAACCAGAAAAGAACACAGAAACCTTCACATCGGTTACATAGACTATAAAAAAAGCCTTCGACTCCATACCCCACAGCTGGTTAATCAGGGCCCTAGAAATCTATAAAATCAACCAACACCTCAGGCAGTTTCTCGCGCAAATTATGAAAACATGGAAAACCAAAATACGCCTAGAAACACAAACCGAACGGATCCAAACAGAAGAGCTGTACATCAGACGGGGTATATTTCAGGGAGACTCGCTCAGTGCTCTATGGTTTTGCCTCTGTCTCAATCCACTCTCAAATATACTAAACAGAACAGAGCATGGCTTCAATATCAGACACCAAAAAGTGAATCAACATAAAATAAACCACCTCCTATATATGGACGACATAAAGCTCTACGCTGCCACACAAACACAGCTGAAAGAACTCCTCAAAATCACAGAAATATTCACCTTAGATGTCAATATGGAATTTGGTATAAGTAAATGCAAAGTGCTCCACATCAACAAAGGCCAATGGAAGTGCCACCATGAGACAGAAACCATCAACAATGAAACGCTCGATAACATGTTCGATAAAGAAACATACAAATATCTAGGCTTCCAACAAAGCACCAAACTCAACCACACTCACATCAAAACAGAGCTCAGAACCGAATTCAAAAACAGACTGACGAAACTTTTGCAAACAAAACTCAACTCTAAGAATCTCACTAAAGCCATCAACACGTTCGCTATACCTATACTCACATATTCATTTGGTATCATCAAATGGTCACAAACAGACATAGAAAATATTCACATCCTTATACGATCTCAATTCACCAAATACAGGAAATTACACCCCAACGCATGCAAAGAAAGACTTACCATCGAGAGGAAGGCAGGAGGAAGAGGAATTATAGACATCAGATCATTACACACAAAACAAATACAAACACTTAGGAAATTCTTTCACAGTAAGCAAACCAGCCTCCACACAGCGACAGTGAAAGCAGACAAAAACTACACACCTCTCGACTTAGCCCGGGCGGACCACTCAGCAGACACACACAGTCACACACCCAATTACAACAGGAAAAGATGAAAACGTGGTCAGAGAAAACACTCCACGGAAAACACAGATACCACATAGAACAAGACCACGTAAATAAAAAACAATCATACACCTGGTTACGGGATGGGCAGCTATTCCCTGAGACTGAAGGCTTCTTACTTGCCATCCAGGATAAAGTCATATTAACCAGAAACTACCAAAAGTATATCATCAAAGACCCGACTATTGCAGAGGACAGATGTAGGAAATGCCACCAGCAGAAAGAAACGATCGAACACATAACGAGCGGATGTAAAATATTGGCCGGAACGGAGTACACAGCCAGGCATGATTCAGCTGCCAAAGTGGTTCACCAAGCACTAGCCACAACATACAGACTCATAGAAAACACAGATCCCTACTACAAATACACCCCAACATCCATACTTGAAAATGAAGATTACAAGCTCTACTGGGATATCGGTATCCATACAGATAAAACAGTCTCCGCCAATAGACCCGATATTACTTTTCAGTGCAAAAAAGGAAAAGTCACCTATCTGATTGACATAGCTGTCCCCAACGACACAAACATCCAAGCGAAATACACAGAAAAAATTTCCAAATATACAGACCTTGCAACGGAAATAAAAAGGCTATGGAGACAGGAAAAAGTCATCATTGTCCCCCTCATTATATCAGCCACAGGCCTTACACCAATAACATTCACACCACATTTAGTGCAATTGGGACTCAACACAGACATACACAGAAACATTCAGAAGTCAGTGATTTTGAAAACATGTAACATTGTCAGGTCATTCCTTAATACGGAATAGTAATAGCGTTTGTGCTGACTTGGTTTTGGCCCGTCAGCCAAACATGGAACCACATTGATCAAATGTGAGAAAGAAGAACTTTTTGTAATAATAATAATAATAATAATAAGGGAATACTATGTTAAATAATAATAATTATAATAATGAAAATGGAAGGGTGTTGCGGAGGCGGACCTCTGTCGTACAAACAGCTACAGCAACACCACAACAACAACAACTACAGACGAACCAAACAACCGCCTCAGTCGAAACTACTCCCGATAGTTTTACCAGATCCGACATTGTAGGTGATGGAAATTGCCTTTTCCGTGCAGTTAGCTTACACTTATATGGCCACCAGAACCATCATGAGAAACTCCGAGAGGTTGCTCTAAGATATTTACAACAAAACTGGTCGGAACTTCACACATTTTCATTAATTGAAGTCGACGATATAAAAGACTTCAATAACTATTATAATTATATGCGGAAAAATGGCACCTATGGAACGAGCCTAGAGATACTTGCCCTCTCGGAAACACAAAATAGCAACTTTCATATCTTCTCAAAACAACGAAGAACAAGACATACAAAAATAACTTTTACGGACAGACCAACAATAATAAGCACGGGAAAATACAACAAAACCATTTACCTTCTACTAACAGGCAACCCAATGTCGGGACACTTTGAGCTTCTGACACCACAAAACATTGAAAACATTCCAGAGACCAACAGACCAATAATAGAAGCATCGGGCGAGCGACGTAACGGTCGAGGACGTCGCGGGAAATGGCAGCTCGACCAAAACGATGAAGACCAGGCAACCGAAAATGGACCTGCCAAAAGTGTTGTGTCGGCGACTAAGCCGACACCCACCAAGGCGGGAAAATCACAGCAGCGCATGAGTTGCACCACAGGAATCAACGAACACGCCATGCGTTGCTGTAATGAAAACACCAAACCTGACAAAGAAATCACTGAGAAGAGAATCACTCGCCGCTTGGACCTTTCAACATCAATCCCAAGCACAACCGACGTAGATACGGGACAAACACAACCACCAAAGCCAGGCCAGGGCCCGTATGTTTTGCAAGGACAACATGCAACTACCAAGGCTGGAAAACCAAGACAGCGGTTAAAGTGGACGGATGAGATGAATAGGACGGTGATGCGCTGTTACTACACCGCCACCAAACTCGAAACAATAACATCGGGCTACAGACAGCAACTGCACAGACTTTTCTTGACCGAATATCCACATCTGCAATTACTTGTTTCAGAACAGAGAGTATAGACCAAAAAAGAGTTATTACCAAGAACAATCGTCTCACGCCTCTCGAATTGCAAACCATCAAGGACACAGTGGCTGTTGAACTGAACACAGTCCAACCAAACAATAGAAACAATAAAGCAGATTCCGAACCAGCCTCACACACACAACCACCCAGTCGAACACAACAATACTCACCACCCAGGAGGAGCATAACGCAAAATAATATTGCGAGTACCGTGCAACACCATATCACAGACAACAACATGAATCACTCGCCACCCTCAACGACATCCACACAACATCACCCCGAATCACCTCTCATACAAACACTTCACACAGGGTGTAGACAAACGTGTCACACAGGGTGTAGACAAGATCAAATCTAAATCTCTCAAGCGAACACTGCCAGAAATCGTTGATACTTTGAAACAAAAACTATCCGTATATGCTGCAAGACTCCGTAGATACAAAGAATCAAACGAGAGGAAAGACACCAACAACCTCTTCCGAAGAAGCGAAAAACAGTTCTACCGAAAAACTATGTACAACGAGCAGACAGTAGTAACTAAAACACCAAACAAACAAGAAATCGCAGATTATTGGAAAACTGTCTGGTCAGAACCTAAACTACATAATAATAACACCCCCTGGATCAAAGCCGAAGAAGATAAACACAAACGTGTGACAGAACAAGAAAATTCCACACTAACTACAGAAGAAATTACAGAAACAATCAAACACACACACAACTGGAAATGTCCTGGAATAGACAATATACAAAACTTCTGGTACAAACAGTTTACCACCACACACGAAGCACTCACACACCAAATCAACAAAGCCATTCTACAACCACACACACTTCCCACTTTCCTTACACAAGGAATAACATACGTTAAACCAAAAGCTCAGACACCACAAACCCGTCAAACTACCGACCTATCACCTGTCTTCCAACCCTATACAAGATCATCACAGCCGCAATTTCCAAGAAAATAGAACAACACCTAACAGACAACAATATTATCACAGAAGAGCAGAAGGGATCCAGGAAAAATAGTCGAGGATGCAAAGAGCAGCTGATCATTGATAGCGTGATTATGGGACAAACCAGAAAAGAACACAGAAACCTTCACATCGGTTACATAGACTATAAAAAAGCCTTCGATTCCATACCCCACAGCTGGTTAATCAGAGCCCTAGAAATCTATAAAATCAACCAACACCTCAGGCAGTTTCTCGCGCAAATTATGAAAACATGGAAAACCAAAATACGCCTAGAAACACCAACCGAACGCATCGAAACAGAAGAGCTGTACATCAGACGGGGTATATTTCAGGGAGACTCGCTTAGCGCTCTATGGTTTTGCCTCTGCCTCAATCCACTCTCAAATATACTAAACAGAACAGAGCATGGCTTCAATATCAGACACCAAAAAGTGAATCAACATAAAATAAACCACCTCCTATATATGGACGACATAAAACTCTACGCTGCCACACAAACACAGCTGAAAGAACTCCTCAAAATCACAGAAATATTCACCTTAGATGTCAATATGGAATTTGGTATAAGTAAATGCAAAGTGCTCCACATCAACAAAGGCCAATGGAAGTGCCACCATGAGACAGAAACCATTAACAATGAAACACTCGATAACATGTTCGACAAAGAAACATACAAATATCTAGGCTTCCAACAAAGCACCAAACTCAACCACACTCACATCAAAACAGAGCTCAGAACCGAATTCAAAAACAGACTGACGAAACTTTTGCAAACAAAACTCAACTCTAAGAATCTCACTAAAGCCATCAACACGTTCGCTATACCTGTACTCACATATTCATTTGGTATCATCAAATGGTCACAAACAGACATAGAAAATATTCACATCCTTATACGATCTCAATTCACCAAATACAGGAAAAAAAAAATAAAAATTACACCCCAACGCATGCAAAGAAAGACTTACCATCGAGAGGAAGGCAGGAGGAAGAGGAATTATAGACATCAGATCATTACACACAAAACAAATACAAACACTTAGGAAATTCTTTCACAGCAAGCAAACCAGCCTCCACACAGCGACAGTGAAAGCAGACAAAAACTACACACCTCTCGACTTAGCCCGGGCAGACCACTCAGCAGACACACACAGTCACACTCAATTACAACAGGAAAAGATGAAAACGTGGTCAGAGAAAACACTCCACGGAAAACACAGATACCACATAGAACAAGACCACGTAAATAAAAAACAATCATACACCTGGTTACAGGATGGGCAGCTATTTCCTGAGACTGAAGGCTTCTTACTTGCCATCCAGGATAAAGTCATATTAACCAGAAACTACCAAAAGCATATCATCAAAGACCCGACTATTACAGAGGACAGATGTAGGAAATGCCACCAGCAGAAAGAAACGATCGAACACATAACGAGCGGATGTAAAATATTGGCCGGAACAGAGTACACAGCTAGGCATGATTCAGCTGCCAAAGTAGTTCACCAAGCACTGGCCACAACATACAAACTCATAGAAAACACAGATCCCTACTACAAATACACGCCAACATCCATACTTGAAAATGAAGATTACAAGCTCTACTGGGACATCGGTATCCATACAGATAAAACAGTCTCCGCCAATAGACCCGATATTACTTTTCAGTGCAAAAAAGAAAAAGTCACCTATCTTATTGACATAGCTGTCCCCAACGACACAAACATCCAAACGAAATACACAGAGAAAATTTCCAAATACACAGATCTTGCAACGGAAATAAAAAGGCTATGGAAACAAGAAAAAGTCATCATTGTCCCCCTCATTATATCAGCCACAGGCCTTACACCAACAACATTCACACCACACTTAGTACAATTAGGACTCAACACAAACATACACAAAAACATTCAGAAGTCAGTGATTTTGAAAACATGTAACATTATCAGGTCATTCCTTAATACACAATAGTAATGCGTTTGTGCTGACTTGGTTTGCGCCCGTCAGCCAAACATGGAACCACATTGACCAAATGTGAGAAAGAAAAACGAGAACAATAATAAAAAAAATCAATAATAATAAGGGAATACTATGTTAAATAATAATAATTATAATAATGAAAATGGAAGGGTGTTGCGGAGGCGGACCTCTGTCGTACAAACAGCTACAGCAAAACACCACAACAACAACAACTACAGACGAACCAAACAACCGCCTCAGTCGAAACTACTCCCGATAGTTTTACCAGATCCGACATTGTAGGTGATGGAAATTGCCTTTTCCGTGCAGTTAGCTTACACTTATATGGCCACCAGAACCATCATGAGAAACTCCGAGAGGTTGCTCTAAGATATTTACAACAAAACTGGTCGGAACTTCACACATTTTCATTAATTGAAGTCGACGATATAAAAGACTTCAAATAACTATTATAATTATATGCGGAAAAATGGCACCTATGGAACGAGCCTAGAGATACTTGCCCTCTCGGAAACACAAAATAGCAACTTTCATATCTTCTCAAAACAACGAAGAACAAGACATACAAAAATAACTTTTACGGACAGACCAACAATAATAAGCACGGGAAAATACAACAAAACCATTTACCTTCTACTAACAGGCAACCCAATGTCGGGACACTTTGAGCTTCTGACACCACAAAACATTGAAAACATTCCAGAGACCAACAGACCAATAATAGAAGCATCGGGCGAGCGACGTAACGGTCGAGGACGTCGCGGGAAATGGCAGCTCGACCAAAACGATGAAGACCAGGCAACCGAAAATGGACCTGCCAAAAGTGTTGTGTCGGCGACTAAGCCGACACCCACCAAGGCGGGAAAATCACAGCAGCGCATGAGTTGCACCACAGGAATCAACGAACACGCCATGCGTTGCTGTAATGAAAACACCAAACCTGACAAAGAAATCACTGAGAAGAGAATCACTCGCCGCTTGGACCTTTCAACATCAATCCCAAGCACAACCGACGTAGATACGGGACAAACACAACCACCAAAGCCAGGCCAGGGCCCGTATGTTTTGCAAGGACAACATGCAACTACCAAGGCTGGAAAACCAAGACAGCGGTTAAAGTGGACGGATGAGATGAATAGGACGGTGATGCGCTGTTACTACACCGCCACCAAACTCGAAACAATAACATCGGGCTACAGACAGCAACTGCACAGACTTTTCTTGACCGAATATCCACATCTGCAATTACTTGTTTCAGAACAGAGAGTAATAGACCAAAAAAGAGTTATTACCAAGAACAATCGTCTCACGCCTCTCGAATTGCAAACCATCAAGGACACAGTGGCTGTTGAACTGAACACAGTCCAACCAAACAATAGAAACAATAAAGCAGATTCCGAACCAGCCTCACACACACAACCACCCAGTCGAACACAACAATACTCACCACCCAGGAGGAGCATAACGCAAAATAATATTGCGAGTACCGTGCAACACCATATCACAGACAACAACATGAATCACTCGCCACCCTCAACGACATCCACACAACATCACCCCGAATCACCTCTCATACAAACACTTCACACAGGGTGTAGACAAACGTGTCACACAGGGTGTAGACAAGATCAAATCTAAATCTCTCAAGCGAACACTGCCAGAAATCGTTGATACTTTGAAACAAAAACTATCCGTATATGCTGCAAGACTCCGTAGATACAAAGAATCAAACGAGAGGAAAGACACCAACAACCTCTTCCGAAGAAGCGAAAAACAGTTCTACCGAAAAACTATGTACAACGAGCAGACAGTAGTAACTAAAACACCAAACAAACAAGAAATCGCAGATTATTGGAAAACTGTCTGGTCAGAACCTAAACTACATAATAATAACACCCCCTGGATCAAAGCCGAAGAAGATAAACACAAACGTGTGACAGAACAAGAAAATTCCACACTAACTACAGAAGAAATTACAGAAACAATCAAACACACACACAACTGGAAATGTCCTGGAATAGACAATATACAAAACTTCTGGTACAAACAGTTTACCACCACACACGAAGCACTCACACACCAAATCAACAAAGCCATTCTACAACCACACACACTTCCCACTTTCCTTACACAAGGAATAACATACGTTAAACCCAAAAGCTCAGACACCACAAACCCGTCAAACTACCGACCTATCACCTGTCTTCCAACCCTATACAAGATCATCACAGCCGCAATTTCCAAGAAAATAGAACAACACCTAACAGACAACAATATTATCACAGAAGAGCAGAAGGGATCCAGGAAAAATAGTCGAGGATGCAAAGAGCAGCTGATCATTGATAGCGTGATTATGGGACAAACCAGAAAAGAACACAGAAACCTTCACATCGGTTACATAGACTATAAAAAAGCCTTCGATTCCATACCCCACAGCTGGTTAATCAGAGCCCTAGAAATCTATAAAATCAACCAACACCTCAGGCAGTTTCTCGCGCAAATTATGAAAACATGGAAAACCAAAATACGCCTAGAAACACCAACCGAACGCATCGAAACAGAAGAGCTGTACATCAGACGGGGTATATTTCAGGGGAGACTCGCTTAGCGCTCTATGGTTTTGCCTCTGCCTCAATCCACTCTCAAATATACTAAACAGAACAGAGCATGGCTTCAATATCAGACACCAAAAAGTGAATCAACATAAAATAAACCACCTCCTATATATGGACGACATAAAACTCTACGCTGCCACACAAACACAGCTGAAAGAACTCCTCAAAATCACAGAAATATTCACCTTAGATGTCAATATGGAATTTGGTATAAGTAAATGCAAAGTGCTCCACATCAACAAAGGCCAATGGAAGTGCCACCATGAGACAGAAACCATTAACAATGAAACACTCGATAACATGTTCGACAAAGAAACATACAAATATCTAGGCTTCCAACAAAGCACCAAACTCAACCACACTCACATCAAAACAGAGCTCAGAACCGAATTCAAAAACAGACTGACGAAACTTTTGCAAACAAAACTCAACTCTAAGAATCTCACTAAAGCCATCAACACGTTCGCTATACCTGTACTCACATATTCATTTGGTATCATCAAATGGTCACAAACAGACATAGAAAATATTCACATCCTTATACGATCTCAATTCACCAAATACAGGAAATTACACCCCAACGCATGCAAAGAAAGACTTACCATCGAGAGGAAGGCAGGAGGAAGAGGAATTATAGACATCAGATCATTACACACAAAACAAATACAAACACTTAGGAAATTCTTTCACAGCAAGCAAACCAGCCTCCACACAGCGACAGTGAAAGCAGACAAAAACTACACACCTCTCGACTTAGCCCGGGCAGACCACTCAGCAGACACACACAGTCACACTCAATTACAACAGGAAAAGATGAAAACGTGGTCAGAGAAAACACTCCACGGAAAACACAGATACCACATAGAACAAGACCACGTAAATAAAAAACAATCATACACCTGGTTACAGGATGGGCAGCTATTTCCTGAGACTGAAGGCTTCTTACTTGCCATCCAGGATAAAGTCATATTAACCAGAAACTACCAAAAGCATATCATCAAAGACCCGACTATTACAGAGGACAGATGTAGGAAATGCCACCAGCAGAAAGAAACGATCGAACACATAACGAGCGGATGTAAAATATTGGCCGGAACAGAGTACACAGCTAGGCATGATTCAGCTGCCAAAGTAGTTCACCAAGCACTGGCCACAACATACAAACTCATAGAAAACACAGATCCCTACTACAAATACACGCCAACATCCATACTTGAAAATGAAGATTACAAGCTCTACTGGGACATCGGTATCCATACAGATAAAACAGTCTCCGCCAATAGACCCGATATTACTTTTCAGTGCAAAAAAGAAAAAGTCACCTATCTTATTGACATAGCTGTCCCCAACGACACAAACATCCAAACGAAATACACAGAGAAAATTTCCAAATACACAGATCTTGCAACGGAAATAAAAAGGCTATGGAAACAAGAAAAAGTCATCATTGTCCCCCTCATTATATCAGCCACAGGCCTTACACCAACAACATTCACACCACACTTAGTACAATTAGGACTCAACACAAACATACACAAAAACATTCAGAAGTCAGTGATTTTGAAAACATGTAACATTATCAGGTCATTCCTTAATACACAATAGTAATGCGTTTGTGCTGACTTGGTTTGCGCCCGTCAGCCAAACATGGAACCACATTGACCAAATGTGAGAAAGAAAAACGAGAACAATAATAAAAAAATCAATAATAATAAGGGAATACTATGTTAAATAATAATAATGATAATAATGAAAATGGAAGGGTGTTGCGGAGGCGGACCTCTGTCGTACAAACAGCTACAGCAACACCACAACAACAACAACTACAGACGAACCAAACACCCGCCTCAGTCGAAACTACTCCCGATAGTTTTACCAGATCCGACATTGTAGGTGATGGAAATTGCCTTTTCCGTGCAGTTAGCTTACACTTATATGGCCACCAGAACCATCATGAGAAACTCCGAGAGGTTGCTCTAAGATATTTACAACAAAACTGGTCGGAACTTCACACATTTTCATTAATTGAAGTCGACGATATAAAAGACTTCAATAACTATTATAATTATATGCGGAAAAATGGCACCTATGGAACGAGCCTAGAGATACTTGCCCTCTCGGAAACACAAAATAGCAACTTTCATATCTTCTCAAAACAACGAAGAACAAGACATACAAAAATAACTTTTACGGACAGACCAACAATAATAAGCACGGGAAAATACAACAAAACCATTTACCTTCTACTAACAGGCAACCCAATGTCGGGACACTTTGAGCTTCTGACACCACAAAACATTGAAAACATTCCAGAGACCAACAGACCAATAATAGAAGCATCGGGCGAGCGACGTAACGGTCGAGGACGTCGCGGGAAATGGCAGCTCGACCAAAACGATGAAGACCAGGCAACCGAAAATGGACCTGCCAAAAGTGTTGTGTCGGCGACTAAGCCGACACCCACCAAGGCGGGAAAATCACAGCAGCGCATGAGTTGCACCACAGGAATCAACGAACACGCCATGCGTTGCTGTAATGAAAACACCAAACCTGACAAAGAAATCACTGAGAAGAGAATCACTCGCCGCTTGGACCTTTCAACATCAATCCCAAGCACAACCGACGTAGATACGGGACAAACACAACCACCAAAGCCAGGCCAGGGCCCGTATGTTTTGCAAGGACAACATGCAACTACCAAGGCTGGAAAACCAAGACAGCGGTTAAAGTGGACGGATGAGATGAATAGGACGGTGATGCGCTGTTACTACACCGCCACCAAACTCGAAACAATAACATCGGGCTACAGACAGCAACTGCACAGACTTTTCTTGACCGAATATCCACATCTGCAATTACTTGTTTCAGAACAGAGAGTAATAGACCAAAAAAGAGTTATTACCAAGAACAATCGTCTCACGCCTCTCGAATTGCAAACCATCAAGGACACAGTGGCTGTTGAACTGAACACAGTCCAACCAAACAATAGAAACAATAAAGCAGATTCCGAACCAGCCTCACACACACAACCACCCAGTCGAACACAACAATACTCACCACCCAGGAGGAGCATAACGCAAAATAATATTGCGAGTACCGTGCAACACCATATCACAGACAACAACATGAATCACTCGCCACCCTCAACGACATCCACACAACATCACCCCGAATCACCTCTCATACAAACACTTAAAGCAAAAATGGAGTCACATCTAGCTCGATGGTCAGGCACCGACCCCACAACAAGAAATCCCATCCCTCGTTTAATCTTCAGACAGAGCACGCAACCAATCCTCAACACACTAAACAAGCACATAATACCTCAGTATATAACAGACTTAAGTACAATCGAAGACATTCACACAATAATATACGCAGCAGCAATCACCACTCTAATACAAAATAATCAAAAACTCCCTCAACGACAAGGAAACACCAACAGGAAAGCAAAATTCAAATGGCAAATAAGAATAGAAAACAAAATCAACAACATCAGGAGAGATCTAGGACATCTTACCCAGTTTTATAAGCGGGAACGCGTCCAAACGTGTCACACAGGGGGCAAACAACATCAAATCTAAGTCTCCCAACAGAACACTGCCAGAAATCCTCGATACCTTGAAACAAAAACTATCTGTATATGCCGCAAGACTCCGTAGATACAAAGAATCAAATGAGAGGAAAGACACCAACAACCTCTTCCGAAGAATCGAAAAACAGTTCTACCGGAAAACTATGTGCAACAAACAGATAGCAGTGACTGAACCACCAAACGAACAAGAACTCACAGATTATTGGAAAAGTATCTGGTCAGAACCCAAACTACACAATAATAACACCCCCTGGATCAAAGCCGAAGAAGACAAACATAAACATGTGACAGAACAAGAAGATACCACATTTAGTGCACAAGAAATTACAGAAACTATCAAACACACACACAACTGGAAATGTCCTGGAATAGACAATATACAAAACTTCTGGTACAAACAGTTTACCACCACACACGAAGCACTCACACACCAAATCAACAAAGCCATTCTACAACCACACACATTACCCACTTTCCTCACACAAGGAATAACATACGTTAAACCCAAAAGCTCAGACACCACAAACCCGTCAAACTACCGACCTATTACCTGTCTTCCAACCCTATACAAGATCATCACAGCCACAATTTCGAGGAAAATAGAACAACACCTAACAGATAACAATATCCTCACAGAAGAGCAGAAGGGATGTAGGAAAAATAGTCGAGGATGCAAAGAACAGCTGATTATAGATAGCGTGATTATGGGACAAACCAGAAAAGAACACAGAAACCTTCACATCGGTTATATAGACTATAAAAAAGCCTTCGACTCCATACCCCACAGCTGGTTAATCAGGGCCCTGGAAATCTATAAAATCAACCAACACCTCAGGCAGTTTCTCGCGCAAATTATGAAAACATGGAAAACCAAAATACGCCTAGAAACACAAACCGAACGGATTCAAACAGAAGAGCTGTACATCAGACGGGGTATATTTCAGGGAGACTCGCTCAGTGCTCTATGGTTTTGCCTCTGTCTCAATCCACTCTCAAATATACTAAACAGAACAGAGCATGGCTTCAATATCAGACACCAAAAAGTGAATCAACATAAAATAAACCACCTCCTATATATGGACGACATAAAACTCTACGCTGCCACACAAACACAGCTGAAAGAACTCCTCAAAATCACAGAAATATTCACCTTAGATGTCAATATGGAATTTGGTATAAGTAAATGCAAAGTGCTCCACATCAACAAAGGCCAATGGAAGTGCCACCATGAGACAGAAACCATCAACAATGAAACGCTCGATAACATGTTCGATAAAGAAACATACAAATATCTAGGCTTCCAACAAAGCACCAAACTCAACCACACTCACATCAAAACAGAGCTCAGAACCGAATTCAAAAACAGACTGACGAAACTTTTGCAAACAAAACTCAACTCTAAGAATCTCACTAAAGCCATCAACACGTTCGCTATACCTATACTCACATATTCATTTGGTATCATCAAATGGTCACAAACAGACTTAGAAAATATTCACATCCTTATACGGTCTCAATTCACCAAATACAGGAAATTACATCCCCAACGCATGCAAAGAAAGACTTACCATCGAGAGGAAGGCAGGAGGAAGAGGAATTATAGACATCAGATCATTACACACAAAACAAATACAAGCACTTAGGAAATTCTTTCACACCAAGCAAACCAGCCTCCACACAGCAACAGTCAAAGCAGACAAAAACTATACCCCACTCGACTTATCCCGGGTAGACCACCCAGCAGATACACACAGTCACATCCAATTACAACAGGAAAAGATGAAAACGTGGTCAGAAAAAACACTTCACGGAAAACACAGATACCACATAGAGCAAGACCACGTAAATAAAAAACAATCATACACCTGGTTACGGGATGGGCAGCTATTCCAGAAACAGAAGGCTTCTTACTTGCCATCCAGGATAAAGTCATATTAACCAGAAACTACCAAAAGCATATTATCAAAGACCCAACTATTACAGAAGACAGATGCAGAAAATGCCACCAACAGAAAGAAACGATCGAACACATAACAAGCGGATGTAAAATATTAGCCGGAACGGAATACACAGCCAGACATGACTCAGCGGCAAAAGTAGTTCACCAAGCACTAGCCACCACATACAAGCTCATAGAAAACACAGATCCCTACTACAAATATACACCAACATCCGTACTTGAAAATAAAGATTACAAACTCTACTGGGACATCAGTATCCATACAGATAAAACAGTCTCCGCCAATAGACCCGATATTACTTTTCAGTGCAAAAAAGAAAAAGTCACCTATCTAATTGACATAGCTGTCCCCAACGACACAAACATCCAAACGAAATACACAGAAAAAATTTCCAAATACACAGACCTTGCAACGGAAATAAAAAGGCTATGGAAACAAGAAAAAGTCATCATTGTCCCCCTCATTATATCAGCCACAGGCCTTACACCAACAACATTCACACCACACTTAGTACAATTAGGACTCAACACAAACATACACAAAAACATTCAGAAGTCAGTGATTTTGAAAAACATGTAACATTGTCAGGTCATTCCTTAATACACAATGATAATGCGTTTGTGCTGACTTGGTTTCCGCCCGTCAGCCAAACATGGAACCACATTGACCAAATGTGAGAAAGAAAAACGAGAACAGTCATAATAATAATAATAATAACCCCTCAGGGGCTAGGGGAATCCCAGGATTCTCCTAGTACGGGCATTGACGATCCCGAGGTACCTGAGTCATGTTGTGCTGTCTTGTGTTGTCCAGATTATATGTAACAAAAACGCAATCTTAAGGTGTTTACCGTGCCGAGAAGATGAATGGCTCAGCGTTTATGAGTCGCGAACGGTTCCCCCGGATACCGGGCGCCCTCCGGGAGTAAGTAGCCTTGCTGTGGCATCCAGGCTCTGCCGCAGTCGACCCCTCTTTCCTAGGATACTCGTGGGAATTGTATGTCAAAGAATAATAATTATAGTAATGATAATGGAAGGGTGTTGCGGAGGCGGACCCCGGTCGTACAAACAGCTATAGCAACACCACAACAACAACAACCACAGACCACCCAAACAACCGCCTCAGCCGAAACTACTCCCGATAGTTTTACCAGATCCGACATTGTAGGTGATGGAAATTGCCTTTTTCGTGCAGTTAGCTTACACTTGTATGGCCACCAAAACCATCATGAGAAACTCCGAGAGGTTGCTCTAAGATATTTACAACAAAACTGGTCGGAACTTCACACATTTTCATTAATTGAAGTCGACGATATAAAAGACTTCAATAACTACTATAATTATATGAAGAAAAATGGCACCTATGGAACGAGCCTAGAGATACTTGCCCTCTCGGAAACACAAAATAGCAACTTTCATATCTTCTCAAAACAACGAAGAACAAGACATACAAAAATAACTTTTACGGACAGGCCAACAATAATAAGCACGGGAAAATACAACAAAACTATTTACCTTCTACTAACAGGCAACCCAATGTCGGGACACTTTGAGCTTCTGACACCACAAAACATTGAGAACATTCCAGACAACAGCAGACCAATAAAAGAAGCATCGGGCGAGCGACGTAACGGTCGAGGACGTCGCGGGAAATGGCAGCTCGACCAAAACGATGAAGACCAGGCAACCGAAAATGGACCTGCCCGAAGTGTTGTGCCGGCCAGTAAGCCGACACCCACCAAGGCGGGAAAGTCACAGCAACGCATGAGTTGCACCACAGGAATCAATGAACACGCCATGCGTTGCTGTAATGAAATCACACCTGACAAAGAAATCACTGACAAGAGAATCACTCGCCGCTTGGACCCACCACCACCAATCCCAAGCGCAACCGACGTAAATGCGGGACAAATACAACCACCAAAGCCAGGCCAAACAGCGTATGTTTTGCAAGGACAACATGCAACTACCAAGGCTGGCAAACCAAGACAGCGGTTAAAGTGGACAGATGAAATGAATAAAACAGTGATGCGCTGTTACTACACCGCCACCAAACTAGAAACAGTGACATCAGGCTACAGACTGGAACTACACAGACTTTTCTTGACCGAATATCCACATCTGCAATTACTTGTTACAGAACAGAGAGTAATAGACCAAAAAAGAGTTATTACCAAGAACAATCGCCTCACACCTTTCGAATTGCAAATCATCAAAGATACAGTAGCTGCTGAACTTAACGCAGACCAAGTAGCTGCTGAACTGAACACAGACCAACTAAACAATAGAAACAGTAGAGCAGATACCGAACCAATCTCACACACACAACCACCCAGTCGAAAACAGCAAGACCCACCACCCAGCAGGAGCATAACTCAAAATAATATTTCAGAGCAAATAGCAAGCACCACACGACACTCAACAACATCTATACAACATCACCCCGAATCACTTCTCATACAAACACTCAAAGCAGAAATGCAGTCACATCTAGCTCGATGGTCAGGCACCGACCCTACAACAAGAAATCCCATCCCTCGTTTAATTTTCAAACAGAGCACTCAAATGATCCTCAACACAATAAACAAGCACATAATACCACAGTACATAACAGACTTAAGCACGATCGAAGACATCCACACAGTAATATATGCAGCAGCAATCACCACTATAACACAAAATAATCAAAAACTCCCGCAACGACAAAGAGACCCCAACAGCAGAAAACCTAAATTTAAATGGCAAATGAGAATAGAAAACAAGATCAACAACATCAGAAGAGATCTGGGACACCTTACCCAGTTTATGAACGGGAACACATCCAAACGTGTCACACAGGGTGTAGACAAGATCAAATCTAAATCTCTCAACCGAACACTGCCAGAAATCGTTGATACTTTGAAACAAAAACTATCCGTATATGCTGCAAGACTCCGGAGATACAAAGAATCAAACGAGAGGAAAGACACCAACAACCTCTTCCGAAGAAGCGAAAAACAGTTCTACCGAAAAACTATGTACAACGAGCAGACAGTAGTAACTGAACCACCAAATAAACAAGAACTCGCAGATTATTGGAAAACTGTCTGGTCAGAACCCAAACTACATAATAATAACACCTCCTGGATCAAAGCCGAAGAAGATAAACACAAACGTGTGACAGAACAAGAAAATTCCACACTAACTACAGAAGAAATTACAGAAACAACAATCAAACACACACACAACTGGAAATGTCCTGGAATAGACAATATACAAAACTTCTGGTACAAACAGTTTACCACCACACACGAAGCACTCACACACCAAATCAACAAAGCCATTCTACAACCACACACATTTCCCACTTTCCTTACACAAGGAATAACATACGTTAAACCCAAAAGCTCAGACACAACAAACCCGTCAAACTACCGACCTATCACCTGTCTTCCAACCCTATACAAGATCATCACAGCCGCAATTTCCAAGAAAATAGAACAACACCTAACAGACAACAATATTATCACAGAAGAGCAGAAGGGATGCAGGAAAAATAGTCGAGGATGCAAAGAGCAGCTGATCATAGATAGCGTGATTATGGGACAAACCAGAAAAGAACACAGAAACCTTCACATCGGTTACATAGACTATAAAAAAGCCTTCGACTCCATACCCCACAGCTGGTTAATCAGAGCCCTAGAAATCTATAAAATCAACCAACACCTCAGGCAATTTCTAGCCCAAATTATGAAAACATGGAAAACCAAAATACGCCTAGAAACACAAACCGAACGCATCCAAACAGAAGAGCTGTACATCAGACGGGGTATATTTCAGGGAGACTCGCTCAGCGCTCTATGGTTTTGCCTCTGTCTCAATCCACTCTCAAATATACTAAACAGAACAGAGCATGGCTTCAATATCAGACACCAAAAAGGGAATCAACATAAAATAAACCACCTCCTATATATGGATGACATAAAACTCTACGCTGCCACAAAAACACAGCTGAAAGAACTCCTCAAAATCACAGAAATATTCACCTTAGATGTCAATATGGAATTTGGTATAAGTAAATGCAAAGTGCTCCACATCAACAAAGGCCAATGGAAGTACCACCATGAGACAGAAACCATCAATAATGAAACACTCGATAACATGTTTGACAAAGAAACATACAAATATCTAGGCTTTCAACAAAGCACCAAACTCAACCATACTCACATCAAAACAGAGCTCAGAACCGAATTCAAGAACAGACTGACGAAACTTTTACAAACAAAACTCAACTCCAAATATCTCACTAAAGCCATCAACACGTTCGCTATACCTATACTCACATATTCATTTGGTATCATCAAATGGTCACAAACAGACTTAGAAAATATTCACATCCTTATACGGTCTCAATTCACCAAATACAGGAAATTACACCCCAACGCATGCAAAGAAAGACTTACCATCGAGAGGAAGGCAGGAGGAAGAGGAATTGTAGACATCAGATCATTACACACAAAACAAATACAAGCACTTAGGAAATTCTTTCACACCAAGCAAACCAGCCTCCACACAGCAACAGTCAAAGCAGACAAAAACTATACCCCACTCGACTTATCCCGGGTAGACCACCCAGCAGATACACACAGTCACATCCAATTACAACAGGAAAAGATGAAAACGTGGTCAGAAAAAACACTTCACGGAAAACACAGATACCACATAGAGCAAGACCACGTAAATAAAAAACAATCATACACCTGGTTACGGGATGGGCAGCTATTCCCAGAAACAGAAGGCTTCTTACTTGCCATCCAGGATAAAGTCATATTAACCAGAAACTACCAAAAGCATATTATCAAAGACCCAACTATTACAGAAGACAGATGCAGAAAGTGCCACCAACAGAAAGAAACGATCGAACACATAACAAGCGGATGTAAAATATTAGCCGGAACGGAATACACAGCCAGACATGACTCAGCGGCAAAAGTAGTTCACCAAGCACTAGCCACCACATACAAGCTCATAGAAAACACAGATCCCTACTACAAATATACACCAACATCCGTACTTGAAAATAAAGATTACAAACTCTACTGGGACATCAGTATCCATACAGATAAAACAGTCTCCGCCAATAGACCCGATATTACTTTTCAGTGCAAAAAAGAAAAAGTCACCTATCTAATTGACATAGCTGTCCCCAACGACACAAACATCCAAACGAAATACACAGAAAAAATTGCCAAATACACAGACCTTGCAACGGAAATAAAAAGGCTATGGAAACAAGAAAAAGTCATCATTGTCCCCCTCATTATATCAGCCACAGGCCTTACACCAACAACATTCACACCACACTTAGTACAATTAGGACTCAATACAAACATACACAAAAACATTCAGAAGTCAGTGATTTTGAAAACATGTAACATTGTCAGGTCATTTCTTAATACACAATGATAATGCGTTTGTGCTGACTTGGTTTCCGCCCGTCAGCCAAACATGGAACCACATTGACC
This sequence comes from Pachyrhynchus sulphureomaculatus, assembly GCA_019049505.1. Lineage (NCBI taxonomy): Eukaryota > Metazoa > Arthropoda > Insecta > Coleoptera > Curculionidae > Pachyrhynchus > Pachyrhynchus sulphureomaculatus. Next base: position 61,633,228 of record CM032449.1, read on the forward strand.
AAATGTGAGAAAGAAAAACGAGAATAACAATAATAATAATAACCTTAACTTACACCAATAACATTCACACCACACTTAGTACAATTAGGACTCAACACAAACATACACAAAAACATTCAGAAGTCAGTGATTTTGAAAACATGTAACATTGTCAGGTCATTCCTTAATACACAATGGTAATGCGTTTGTGCTGACTTGGTTTGCGCCCGTCAGCCAAACATGGAACCACATTGACCAAATGTGAGAAAGAAGAACCTTTTTGTAATAATAATAATAGTAATATATAAGAACATTCTAGACAACACCAGACCAATAAAAGAAGCATCGGGCGAGCGACGTAACGGTCGAAGACGTCGCGGGAAATGGCAGCTCGACCAAAACGATGAAGACCAGGCAACCGAAAATGGACCTGCCAAAAGTGTTGTGCCGGCGAGTAAGCCGACACCCACCAAGGCGGGAAAGTCACAGCAACGCATGAGTTGCACCACAGGAATCAATGAACACGCCATGCGTTGCTGTAATGAAATCACACCTGACAAAGAAATCACTGACAAGAGAATCACTCGCCGCTTGAACCCACCACCACCAATCCTAAGCGCAACCGACGTAGATGCGGGACAAATACAACCACCAAAGCCAGGCCAAACCGCGTATGTTTTGCAAGGACAACATGCAACTACCAAGGCTGGCAAACCAAGACAGCGGTTAAAGTGGACAGATGAAATGAATAGAACAGTGATGCGCTGTTACTACACCGCCACCAAACTAGAAACAGTGACATCAGGCTACAGACTGGAACTACACAGACTTTTCTTGACCGAATATCCACATCTGCAATTACTTGTTACAGAACAGAGAGTAATAGACCAAAAAAGAGTTATTACCAAGAACAATCGCCTCACACCTTTCGAATTGCAAACCATCAAAGATACAGTAGCTGCTGAACTGAACACAGACCAACCAAACAATAGAAACAGTAGAGCAGATACCGAACCAGTCTCACATACACAACCACCCAGTCGAAAACAACAAGACCCACCACCCAGCAGGAGCATAACTCAAAATAATATTTCACTGCAAATAGCAAGCACCACACGACACCATATCACAGACGACAAAATGAATGACTCACCACCCTCAACAACATCTACACAACATCACCCCGAATCACCTCTCATACAAACACTCAAAGCAGAAATGCCGTCACATCTAGCTCGATGGTCAGGCACCGACCCTACAACAAGAAATCCCATCCCTCGTTTAATCTTCAAACAGAGCACACAAATAATCCTCAACACAATAAACAAGCACATAATACCACAGTACATAACAGACTTAGGCACGATCGAAGACATTCACACAATAATATATGCAGCAGCAATCACCACTATAACACAAAATAATCAAAAACTCCCGCAACGACAAAGAGACCCCAACAGCAGAAAACCTAAATTTAAATGGCAAATAAGAATCGAAAACAAAATCAGCAACATCAGAAGAGATCTGGGACACCTTACCCAGTTTATGAACGGGAACGCATCCAAACGTGTCACACAGGGTGTAGACAAGATCAAATCTAAATCTCTCAACCGAACACTGCCAGAAATCGTTGATACTTTGAAACAAAAACTATCCGTATATGCTGCAAGACTCCGTACATACAAAGAATCAGATGAGAGGAAAGACACCAACAACCTATTCCGAAGAAGCGAAAAACAGTTCTACCGAAAAACTATGTACAACGAGCAGACAGTAGTAACTGAACCACCAAACAAACAAAAAACTCGCAGATTATTGGAAAACTGTCTGGTCAGAACCCAAACTGCATAATAATAACACCCCCTGGATCAAAGCCGAAGAAGATAAACACAAACGTGTCACAGAACAAGAAAATTCCACACTAACTACAGAAGAAATTACAGAAACAATCAAACACACACACAACTGGAAATGCCCTGGGATAGACAATATACAAAACTTCTGGTACAAACAGTTTACCACCACACACGAAGCACTCACACACCAAATTAACAAAGCCATTCTACAACCACACACATTCCCCACTTTTCTTACACAAGGAATAACATACATCAAACCCAAAAGTTCAGACACCACAAACCCGTCAAACTACCGACCTATCACCTGTCTTCCAACCCTATACAAGATCATCACAGCCACAATTTCCAAGAAAATAGAACAACACCTAATAGACAACAATATTCTCACAGAAGAGCAGAAGGGATGCAGGAAAAATAGTCGAGGATGCAAAGAACAGCTGATCATAGATAGCGTGATTATGGGACAAACCAGAAAAGTACACAGAAACCTTCACATCGGTTACATAGACTATAAAAAAGCCTTCGACTCCATACCCCACAGCTGGTTAATCAGAGCCCTAGAAATCTATAAAATCAACCAACACCTCAGGCAATTTCTCGCGCAAATTATGAAAACATGGAAAACCAATATACGCGGACGGGGTATATTTCAGGGAGACTCGCTCAGCGCTCTATGGTTTTGCCTCTGTCTCAATCCACTCTCAAATATACTAAACAGAACAGAGCATGGCTTCAATATCAGACACCAAAAAGTGAATCAACATAAAATAAACCACCTCCTATATATGGATGACATAAAACTCTACGCTGCCACAAAAACACAGCTGAAAGAACTCCTCAAAATCACAGAAATATTCACCTTAGATGTCAATATGGAATTTGGTATAAGTAAAAGCAAAGTGCTCCGCATCAACAAAGGCCAATGGAAGTACCACCATGAGACAGAAACCATCAATAATGAAACACTCGATAACATGTTCGACAAAGAAACATATAAATATCTAGGCTTCCAACAAAGCGCCAAACTCAACCACACTCACATCAAAACAGAGCTCAGAACCGAATTCAAAAACAGACTGACGAAACTTTTACAAACAAAACTCAACTCTAAGAATCTCACTAAAGCCATCAACACGTTGGCTATACCTATACTCACATATTCATTTGGTATCATCAAATGGTCACAAACAGACATAGAAAATATTCACATCCTTATACGATCTCAATTCACCAAATACAGGAAATTACACCCCAACGCATGCAAAGAAAGACTTACCATCGAGAGGAAGACAGGAGGAAGAGGAATTATAGACATCAGATCATTACACACAAAACAAATACAAGCACTTAGGAAATTCTTTCACACCAAGCAAACCAGCCTCCACACAGCAACAGTCAAAGCAGACAAAAACTATACACCACTCGACTTATCCCGGGTAGACCACCCAGCAGATACACACAGTCACACCCAATTACAACAGGAAAAGATGAAAACGTGGTCAGAAAAAACACTCCACGGAAAACACAGATATCACATAGAACAAGACCATGTAAATAAAAAACAATCATATACCTGGTTACGGGATGGGCAGCTATTCCCGGAAACAGAAGGCTTCTTACTTGCCATCCAGGATAAAGTCATATTAACCAGAAACTACCAAAAGCATATCATCAAAGACCCAACTATTACAGAAGATAGATGCAGAAAATGCCACCAGCAGAAAGAAACGATCGAACACATAACAAGCGGATGTAAAATATTAGCCGGAACGGAATACACAGCCAGACATGACTCAGCGGCAAAAGTAGTTCACCAAGCACTAGTCACAACATACAAGCTCATAGAAAACACAGATCCCTACTACAAATACACACCAACATCCGTATTTGAAAATAAAGATTACAAACTCTACTGGGACATCAGTATCCATACAGATAAAACAGTCTCCGCCAATAGACCCGATATTACTTTTCAGTGCAAAAAAGAAAAAGTCACCTATCTAATTGACATAGCTATCCCCAACGACACAAACATCCAAACGAAATACACAGAAAAAATTTCCAAATACACAGACCTTGCAACGGAAATAAAAAGGCTATGGAAACAAGAAAAAGTCATCATTGTCCCCCTCATTATATCAGCCACAGGCCTTACACCAACAACATTCACACCACACTTAGTACAATTAGGACTCAACACAAACATACACAAAAACATTCAGAAGTCAGTGATTTTGAAAACATGTAACATTGTCAGGTCATTCCTTAATACACAATGGTAATGCGTTTGTGCTGACTTGGTTTGCGCCCGTCAGCCAAACATGGAACCACATTGACCAAATGTGAGAAAGAAGAACTTTTTTGTAATAATAATAATAACAAATTTAGTTTTATACAAATTTTTATACAATGTTTGAATAAAAAAGATTTTGAAACTGCATTAAATGTTACATAATAGCTACTTTAATTGCCCATCGAACTTAACGCCAGTTCCATTAAAACAGGTTTGTTTACGATTTACAAAAACTCGTATTATGAATTTTCATCAAGTAACGACTACTTCAATCTAATATATATATGTATATATAATACATTAAAATTCCGTGTTTCAATTCGTTCTCCTAGTAATGAATTTGCATGACGTTTCGCCAAACTCGGAACGGATTAAAATCCGGAATTTTAATGTATTACTTTCCACCTTTCGTAAAAATCTTTATTGTAACATATATATATATATATATATATATATATATATATATATATATATATATATATATATATATATATATATATATATATATATTATATATATATATATATATATATATATATATATATATATATATATATATATATATATATATATATATATATATATGTATGAAGTTACGAATAAAATCTACATTACCTCCAAATAAACTTTCAGTCTTACTGATTCGACTGAGTTTATAAACTACCCTGATAATTAATGTACGGAAAAGCAATTTTTGGAACTATAAAAGAAATTGACTGAGAAAAATGTTGTTTAAGACATTAATACGTTTTTTATAGACAACTATATGTCAATCAGTTAAGGTCCATATAAATTAATTTTATGTGTTGTTATGAAATCAAATTTATTTTTGGCTGTGGCTGCGTATTTCATTTAACAATAGCAATATCGAGAGCCTATTCTAAAATTATGTAACACCTCTTCAATCTTCTTAACATACATCGTTATTTTATAAATTCTAAAAACTATTTTATTTTTAAAAAATAGGGATGCTTTGTATTCAGTTAGCATAACTATTTAGCCAAATATGAGTAAAGGATGCATACCCTAACTTCAATGCAGGAAATACTCTTCGAGTTTTAAAAATTCCTTATTTCAATAAATTAGTACGTGGTCCGTACTGTCCGATATCTAACAATACGTTTTTTCAAACATTAAAGCATTCAAATAGGGAGTCGCTAATTATTGAGAAATAAGCTATGCTTGAAGTCCTGCTTCCCAACATTTGTTAGTTTCCATCGAGAAAAGAATTATTTTTCGAATTTGAAAATCGGCACTTACATACCAGAAATCTTGATATTCAGGACCTTAATATTCGGAACCTTATTTCTTATGAATATAAACAATGACGATTCAAAACCGATGTGAATCGCTACTTCATCGCACGCGCCGCTTTTGTAGCGATTTGAGAATATACCCATAATACGTTCTAATTCCGGTAAACAAAATATGAAAATTTTATGCTCTTATGTTAATATTCAATTTATTTAAACATTTAAAAATTTTAGAACACAAAATGCAAAAACCGGCTGAAAAGAAAATACGAGAACAACTCAATGATATCTTGACTCAAATTGCAAAAACTAAAAATATACAAAGTTATGAAATAAATATACATACAGAACCAAACTATGGGGATGGTTTTGCTTCACTATTGTATAAAGGAGATATTACAAATAAAAAGATAACGGAAAAATTACAAATGTTGCTATAAAGAGAACACCATCTTTTGATTTTTCTCACCCTTTCTTTGTAAATGAAGTTTTATTTTACCAAACTGCGTATCCAGTTCTGGACGCACTTCAAAAAAAATATGGCGTATCAGAACCGTTTGATAATGTGCCTAAATACTTTTGCGGGAGTTCAGAACCAAAAAAGGAATACATTGCGTTAGAAAATTTAAAACCACTTAGATATATCATGGTTGATAAGACAAAATATCTGGATAAGGAGCATTTGGAAATGATATTTAAAATATATGGAAAATTTCATGGTCTTTCTTATGTTATGCGAATAAAAGATTCAGACCTATTCAAGAACATCGCTGACAAATTTGATGATTTAAAGGAAATAATTAATTATAGTACTAACTATAAACTATTGACAGCAGTTGTTTCAGCGGCTGTTAAAGCTTTAGACTCAGAAAAAGATAAAATAATATATAATGAAATAAAGGATTTTGGAAAACAATGTGCAGAAATGTATTTTAAAGTACACGATTATCATGGTAAGCATCCCGTTCTGGTTCATGGAGATTGCTGGTCTAATAATATGATGTTTAAATATTCGGTAAGTTTAATATTAAATATGTCTTAATGATAAGAGGTTTATATTATTGTTAATGATGTTTTTATTTAACTTGATATACGGAGGAATTGATTATCCAGTATTAATTAATTACCTAATCTGTTTTGTCCCTGGACTAAATTGTAGGAGAAAATACACATTTTTGTGAAAAATGTTGGATGAATGTTATTTTAAAGCTTCCAATTAACATTAGGTGACAATGACAGTAAGGAGTTTAAAATAAAATTATTAAAAAAGCTTTTTAATATGATCTGTGAGATACATAGCTAAATCTAAATCTTAATATAAAAAATAATTTGTCGGACCAAGACCATCAAACAAAATATAGCTCTTGTATCAAATGTACAGGCATCCAAGTATAATGGACGTGCTATCTTTATATAACCAAACTAGGATATGCTAAATTTCGCTCTAGCAGCTAGCCTGAATGACCGCAGCTGAAAGATTTAAAAAGCTTATAACCAAAGGTTTCCGTAGGCAACGAACCTCAGTGCCATTCAGTGTGAGCCATCAAAACTTTTAATAGACAAGTCAAGCGCGACAGGAAAAATAAAACTGCGTATTCATGTCGGCAAAGCGAATAGAATACTAATATCATTATTTCATGTTTAGCAGTAACTAAAAAAATAGAAAACAATTCAAACGGAAAACTGACATATATATATATATATAAATATATATATATATATATATATATATATATATATATATATATATATATTTATATTTATATAGAGTAAGAGGAGTAGCGATTCGCTAGTGAGGAAACTAGTAGGGTTGGAGTCAGGTTTTGGACCAAATTAAAACTCTTTTGCTTTTTACCAAGTTTTCGAAATACTTTTATTTCTTTGTCAAGGCATCTAAAAATTGATTATATGAATTAATTATAAATCTCATACAAATTCATAAGTGAACTTACAAACTGGAGTAGAAATTCCTTATTTAAATTACACATCACTGTAAAAATATTAAGTTGCGAAACATATCATTATTTCTTTTTGTAACAGAAAATGAAAAACTATCTGTACCACATGTTAGTTGGTGTTTGACAGGTGAAGTAATATATATATATATATATATATATATATATATATATATATATATATATATATATGTATACACACACATATATATATATATATATATATATATATATATATATATATATATATATATATATATATATATATATATATATATGCGGGGTGTTATGGAATTCACCGCAAATATTGGAACAGGTGCCTCTTTGTAGCAAGACTGATTGAATAAAATTCGCCTTAAATAGTGGATCTCTACAATAAAGAAAAAAAATTGATCCTAAAGCAATGACGGCATGAAAATTTTTTCACGCAGCCACTGGTGGACCATATAACTGCACAATATCGTGGAACTAGAATGTCAAATTCAAATCTAAGCTTTATTAATACTCAATAAAATTTACAAGGTTGGTTTACAGTTTTTGAGTTCAGTGGATACAGTTTGCTTTTTGGTATAATCATCCACTGTTGCGGTTTGTTGGTATTCTGCATAGTTGGTATACCAGTCCTTGTGTGTTTTGATATTTTGGCTATTGTTATTAAATTTTTATTAGGGTAATTTTTTAATTTAGCCTGCTGCAATTTTTTTTTAATAAAAAGCTTGAACCATAATGTAAGGTTACTGTACACATTACTACATATTTGAACAGGTTTCCTGCACAAATTTAATAATAAGAAACTGTTTTACAAATTACCTTTTAAAATAATTGCTTCCTGATATGACTTATACAAATTTTATATTGAAATATTTTATTCCTAATAAGTAAAAATTTTAACCCATGTAATTCACTAAAATTTTATTTGCGTTATTATAAAAATAATCTAACCAGCTTAATAAATAAATTCGGGTAGGTCGGAAATTTTATTTGCTTCATTGTAAATAGCCGCCTTTCATGGGCGGGTTAATTTTGTAAACGATTTTTTGAAATGCAGTTTCGCCCTTTTCTTTCGATTTTTCAAAAATTTGTAAAAAGTATTGAATGTGTTTCTACATAACCCGACGAGTTATCCGTTTCAATATATGTAAGGAAATTAGTAATTCTTATTTTTATATATATATATATATATATATATATATATATATATATATATATATATATATATATATATATATATATATATATATATCTGACACAATTTTATGTAAAGAATTTTCTTACTTTTAAACTGTTTGTAAATGGTTGCTTGTTTAGCAATAAAGCTATTACTGTTATTATTAGCAATAGTAAGTTATGTGTTTAGTAGTAAACTTATTCTTTTCCATTTCCACTGTTGTTGTATTGAATGCCTTTCTTATATATTGCATACGCTGTATAAGTTGCATACTGGACTTTTAAGTCGCGACATTAAAATAAATAATCAGGATTAATATGGTAAATTGAAAATTATTGTTGTCAAAAATAATACATAATAAAATTACGATAAGCTGTGTAAATAATTCATTATATAAGTATATATAGACTAGAAAAATTGTGTACTCACTCCAAATGCTCATTTTTTTAGATGTTTTTATCCACCATGAAATGGTGAGAGAAAGTTGTTTATATATTGTGGCTATTTTTTTCTTCTTATAAATTTATAAAGAGTATTAATTTATAGAGGAATGCGCTGAAGTTTCTCTCCTACTGTATTTATTGTACTAGATCTATTTTATCTGGTTCAAACTGTTAATGTCCTATTAATTATAAAAAAATTGATGTTATGTATCTTCTCTTTTACAAAATATTTGCAATATTTGAAAATCGAATCGAAAAATGTATAACATTTAAGTTTAAATAACAAATCATCAGTTAATTGCATAGTTTATTAAGAAAATAAAAAAACAAGGTTAACCACCAATATATATTTACACTGATGTTAAAAAATGTGAAACAAATTAAAATTATTTGCGTAAGTGGCATCAAAATTAACTTACAGTTATTCTAAGAAATATTTAAATATGGAACAAGAAGTAAATTAACAAAGAAAATTTTAGTTCTGTTGAAAAACTGGACATGCTTAATTCTGTCCAAAATTTATCAAAAGCTTAAAAAATAAGAATGAATTAAGTTAGGATAAAAGTTAATTATTCTTCTAGCTTATTTCTCAGCTTGTTTGCATAATTGGGTACTTTAGGAAGCTTTAGTACTATTAAATAAAAATTAATTGTATTTGATCGAACTTAACTTGTCGCAATAACCTCATATTTAATTATCTACGTTGTAACGTCACATTAATTTCACCTCAAATACTATTATTAATACTGAAATTCATATTTAAAATTTAATAGAAATCACTGATTAATTCTTGCTAATACCGTTATTTTTTTAGGAATCTGGTCAATTGTTAGATATTAAACTTCTCGATTTCCAACTATGCCGTGCAAATACGGTGGTTCACGATCTGTCTTATTTCTTTTACTCTGGCGCATCCAAAGAAGATTTTAACAACTTGGATTATTACCTTCAATTGTATTACGATAGTTTCTCAAAAATGGCAAATAAACTTGGTACTAACTTGGATGATTTATTTTCATTAGAAGAATTAAAAGACGAGTGGAAACAATACGCCTTGTGGGGCATTGTTATGGCTATACAATTATGGGCAATAAAACTTACTCCAAAAGAAGATATGACAAATATAGTACAAGAGAATATTGGAGAAGAAACTCCCAGTGCAGAACAACAAGAAAATATTATTGATCAACTAGGAAAAGTGTTTCGCTCAGATTTATACAAAGAGAAAACAGCTAATATTTTAAGACATGCTTTTGACTATGGTTTTATTAATAAACATAAAATTAAAAAATGATATATATATATATATATATATATATATATATATATATATATATATATATATAATATATATATATATATATATATATATATATATATATATATATATATATATATATATATACATATATATATATATATATATATATATATATATATATATATATATATATATATATATATATATATATATATATACAGTGAAATCTCCCTTGGACGGACACCAATGGGACCAACCGAAAGAATCCGTTCAAGAGGGGTGTCCGCTTAAAAGAAATATAAAAAAAAATCGGTTTTTTAATGAAAACTGTAATTAAAGAATTTGGGACATTAAAAACGTATACTTAAGTATGTATATATTTTTAAAATAAATAAAAAAAACTTAAAACTTAAGGAAAAGGAAAAAATAAAGATTTGTTACCTTTAGACATATATATATATATATATATATATATATATATATATATATATATATATATATATATATATATATATATATATATATATATATATATATATATATATATGTATATATATATATATATATATATATATATATATATATATATATATATATATATATATATATATATATATGTATATATATATATATATATATATATATATATATATATATATATAGATATATATATATATATATATATATATATATATATATATATATATATATATATATATATTATATATATATATATATATATATATATATATATATATATATATATATATATATATATATATATATATATATATATATATATATATATATATATATATATATATATATATATATATATATATATATATATATATATATATATAATATAGTAGGATAGAGTTATACATACGAAATAAAAGGTCACTTTAATGACGCAAAAATTCATATATATATATATATATATATATATATATATATATATATATATATATATATATATATATATATATATATATATATATATTCATATATATTATTTTTTTTTTAAATGCGTCCACAAATCGTATTTCTAATTTGGAAAGAAGCTCTAAAGACTCTGCATCTCCGTGATCTCCGGCAAAACTTTTAGGCTGCTTGGTTAGGGTAATAAATTCACCATAATTTGGGATAGCATCTGTTGGTACTGAAGCTCATCGACATCAGAATCTTCGGAGAGTCCTTGTATTTCTGTGGATTTTCAATTTCTTGTTCTGAATCTGGATTTTCAACGCACAAACTTTCATCTATGTTCAAAAAATCATTAAGGTTTTCATTATCAGTCAACTCCAACAAATTCTTATTTTTCAGGATATCTGCAAGTATGTGAAGTGGTAAGCCATCTTCTCTATCAGATATAACAGCCTCAGTTAACTGGTTTTCACTTTGCATATTTTCATTCTTAAATCCGGCTTTCTGGAAGCAATTTTTAACTGTTCCCTAGGTTACTTGTTCCCGAGCGGTTTTTGTAAAGTATACTGCATCCAACGGCGTACTTTTCTTAATTAGCTCAAAAGCTGTACCAGCAGTTTCAATGTTTACTATCAGATGTTTTAGAATTAGACTTCGGTAATAAATTTTAAAATTTTTCCTAATTTTCTGGTCAAGTGGTTGACAATCTGATGTACAGTTATGGGGCAGAAACAAGATTTTTATATTTTTTAAGCGGACGCCTTTTCGATGAGATCCTGCATTGTCTAAAAATAACAAAATGTTTTTTCTTTTGTCATTTTCCAATCAAGATCTTGTAACCACTCTGACATAATTTCTCCTGTCATTCAAGCTTTCTTATAATATATCCAAGTTACAGGCAGGTTGTTTATGTTAATATTTTTAAATGCTCTGGGTTTAGATGCCTTATCAATGATTAAGACTTTTTCTTTTTACCCCGCCATATTTGCACAATGCAAAATTGTAAACCTCACTTTAGGACATTTACCACCAACACATTTTTCTTTTTTTAATGTTAGCGTTTTGTTGGGTAGAGACCTAAAATACAGGCCTGTTTCATCGGTATTATAGATGTTTCTCGGTGAGTGTCCCTTAATTAAAAAAGGGCATTTTTCCCAGAATGATGAAACATCTTCAGCAATAACCGAAGCTCCTTCTCCTGAAATCGCTTTAAAATTTATGTTGTGGTGGATTCTAAATTTAGTAAACCAACCAGAAGAAGCACTGAATGTAGAATGTCCCAGAGACTCGGCTATTTATTTTGCTTTGCATCGTATTAGCGGACCTGAAAAAAACATTAACAATACGTTTTTTACATTTTTGTAACGACAAGCCTACTAATACTCTCACCCCTTTTATTCGTTCTTGATACGAAAAGAATATCAACGCACTAATTCCAGAAAACCTTAACTAAAAAAAATAATTCATGTGCATACCTGTCAAAGGAATCCCCTTATGGCGAGCTGCTATAAACCAGTTATAACACAATTTGTCAATTTTGGTACAGTCATCAGTCAAAAAAACCTTTTTTTTTTCATTCAAATTGCTGTTCAGCATCCACTTGTTTAGAAGGATTTCTTTATGTTTAATTATATCAGCAGCTCGTGTTTTTCCGATATTAAAACGCTTGGACAAGTACCTAACACTTAACTTTTTCTTATTGTGAACTTCAACAATCTCAATTTTTTATTTAAGAGTGGGCATCTTTCTGTTTGGAGCCATTTTACAATGAATATGTCGCCCACTGTGTCTCTTTTTCTCATAAGCGTCAGACTAATAATAAATCCCCGCATTTTCCGAAAAATTGAGATGGGTAAATCACCGGTTTACTTGGAGAAGTCCCTCAGTGAAGGCAGGCAGCGAAGTTGGCCGATTGGGAAACGCAACAGCGATACTCGCCACAGAAAAATGAGACAAGGCGTTTATTTTTTATTATTTTTTGTCCGCTTAAGAGAATATTTTTTGTGTCCGCGTCCGTTCAAGAGAATGTCGGTCCAAGAGAATGTCCGCCCAAGAGGGAGTTAACACAAGGCCAATTATGTGAGAAACTGTCCGTTCAAGGGAGGTGTCCATATATATATATATATATATATATATATATATATATATATATATATACACATATATATATATATATATATATATATATATATATATATATATATATATATATATATATATATATATATATATATATATATATATATATATATATATATATATATATATATATATATATATATATATATATATATATATATATATATATATATATATATATATATATATATATATATATATATATATTTTTATAACAAATTAAAAAGTCTTTAAATGAAATGTGATGAAATATATTTTCATGACACAAACCAGCGCTTTTCCTGTTTCTATATTCTCAACTTTAAAATAGCTAAATGCTTAAAGCTTACCGAAATAAATTCAAATAAAAAAAAATGGCTCAGCAGCGGTTTATGATATTTATATTTAATATTTGATCTTAAAAAAAATTGTCTGAGGATTTCTTTTGAATATTCACGAAAGTATTTTTCATCATCAAATATTAATGAAAATCACCAATAAGTAAAAAGCAAGGAAAACCATTAGCTGTCTCAGAATTGTAATACGGGGGTCACCTTTTAAGTTTTTACAAACGACCACTAGATGGTCCTATTGAGATGTGACAGTATCGTTGTTGTAAAATTTGACATTTGTTATTGTTAAAACAGTGGCAGCTCAGAAATTGGCCAAGTAGTTTGTTTACAGTGAGCGTTTAAAAAAATACTTTTGTGAACAAATGGAAATTTCATGTGGAGGTTTTCGTTGGATGATTTTTTACAATTTTAGTAAAGGCCTAACTCAACAACAATGCCTCGAATCGTTTCTTTCAACTTTCTGTAATGAACTACCATCAGAAAAGACTGTTTACAGTTGGTTTGCAGAATTTCGTCATGGTCGTGCTTCCGTCAAAGGTCAATTTTGTGAAGGTTCACTAAAATGGTTCTTCTTTCAAAAAACATGCTATGCGTAACAAAATTGAAAAGGATCGTCATGTGACTTACCGTGAGGTAGAGGCATCCTTAGGTATATCGAAGACTGCAGTACATTCGATTTTGCATGAACATGTAGCTGTGAAAAAGATCTGTTCCCGATGGATTCCACATAATTTGACCGAAATTCAAAAACAAGCTTGGGAAATGCTCAAAAAATTCGACCGAGGACATGCAAAATCGGTATACAGCTTCACAACAGGGGACGAAACTTAGATATATTCGTACGAGTCGGAAATTAAGCAACAATCAACTGTTTGCGTATTCCAAGATGAACCGAATCCAATAAAAGTGGTTCGTTCATGAAGCACTTCCAAGAAAATGATGGCTTGTTTCTGTGGTTATACCGGACATGTTGCAACCAATGCTTTAGAGGATCGAAGAACAGTTAATGCTGAATGGTATACAACAGGTGGTTTATCAAAAGTCATTCTTGAAATGGGAAAAATAACCGAAAACGTCGCATTATTCTTCATTATGACAATGCCAGCTCTCACACAGCACGTCAAACAATCGATTATTTGACTGAGAAAAACATCGAATTAATGTCTTATTGCCGGTATTCACCTAATTTATCGCTAACGACTTCCTTTTGTTCTCAAATGTCAAAAAAAAATGAGTGGACGGCGATTTTCATCACCTCAAGAAGCTGTCGAATCCTTCCAAAACCACGTTTTTGAAGCACCAACTTCAGATTGGAAAAAATGTTTCGAGAATTGGTTCGAACGCATGCAAAAGTGTATAAATCGTAATGGCGAATATTTTGAGAAATAATAATATGATTTGTAGCAAAAACTTTCTTTTTCGTTGTTTTTGTAAAAACTTAAAAGGTAGCCTTCGTATGTAGTGTGTCGAAGGTAAACTTTCAAAATATAAAAAGTTCAAGAAAAAAAATATATAACGATGGAGACCCTTACTAGTTTATTTTGAAGGGCTCACAATCAGGTTATTTTAACTACTTAAGTGTGTCAAAAATTTTGTCTAGTAATAGCCTAGATTTTAGATACGAGTATATACCACATGGGTGTTGTTAGCAGATATCCTTATATGTGCAAAGTTATCTATTTAACTACTCGTATTAAGGAAAACTCGTAGAGGCAAAAAATTCTTCATCTCTCTACATTAATCTAATCCAGCGTTTCTAAAGTTAGCATTTTCTATATAAAAATTCGTTTATTTGCGTCTCAAAAAACAACTCTACAACGGCTTCATCATCTGGGGAAAATTTTCGTCACCTGGGGTCTTTTTAGAAATTTGAATAAAAAAGTTGCAAGGGGCTAACTAGTGGCTATGGGATAGATGTTATAACTCGGTGAATCCACAATTTGTAATTGTTGCTCGAATTATGTGAGCCTTATGAAGTGATGATAGCAAAGAAAATTTCTTCGCTGTCGCCATTACCTTTCCAGAAGACGACTGAGTTATCATTTTTTTTCTTATAAACCTCTTACATCGACTCTTACGTCGTGGAATGATTACAATAAAACACCCAGGTCTCTCTGCCTCTTAAAAATAACTCTCATCGGTCCCTAAAGCGGACAAATTTTTTTTTCCTTGCAAAGAGGAATTTTAAAATAAGTACTTTCTCACACTGAAAAATAACTTAATGCAAAGCAGTACAAGTTGATAATTCAAAAGACAAGTACTTAATCGTGAAAAAAAGTCGAGCAGATTATTGAATTTAGGGATATTTCTACTCAGTATATATCACCAATACACTAAACACTTCCCCTAACCATGTTAGCTTCATCAGGAGCGAGGATTGACTAAAGCTAAACTACAAATCAACCCTATTTATACTTAGCCTAACACCTGAATTACTCAGGCATAGGCTAGGCCACCAGTTCCGGTCAAGTAACCAGTAGAGGGAACTAAAAGGAATAGGCCCTCTGTCCTTATTTAAACTACTTTTATATTTCATAATTTCCATACATTCGTAAGCGTTCAACAGTCTCCTATCAGATATATTTTTAATTAATCTTAGATTATCTAATGTTACAGTATGATCAGGTTCAAGGGCATGTTCGGCAACGCTAGATTTTTCTCTTCTACTGTATTTTAAATATAAATAATCTTTAAATCGTGTTTTAATTGACCTTTTAGCTAGCCTAACATACTTTTTGTCGTAATCATTACAACTAATTGCATAAATTTCACTTTTCTCACAACTAGGAATCTTATCTTTGCGATTTCCTAAGATATTCCTCAGATTGTCTGATGACTTATAGACTAAGGTGAGGCCTACCTTATTTAATACCTTATTTAGTCCCTTGCTATATTTCGGATTATATGGTATGGAGACACACGTCTAAAAAAGATGGAATTCTGAATATGTAACCTGAACTTATATCTATTTATTAACTTGTTCACCAAGTCATCGACATAATCATAACTCTAGCTATATTTTTAATACGATTTCTTTCATTACTGAAGTTTACTCTATTCAGAGGAAAACTGACCAAACGATAAACTAAAAAATGTAATGCGGCTAATTTGTATTGTTTGCAATAAAACGAATCACTAGGATATCTATCTGCTACTGTCTTTTCTATAGATATCAAATTCTAATCTATTATTATTTTTTAATAATTAAAATATCTAGAAAAGGCAGTCCTTCGTTCTCAATTTCGTGAGTGAATTTAAGGACAATTGCCTTTTCTAGATATTTTAATTATTAAAAATAATAATAGGTTAGAATTTGATATCTATAGAAAAGACACAGTAACAGATAGAGGATAGATGGGAATCGTATTAGAAATATAACTAGAGTTATTGGTTATGACGATGACTTGGTGAACAAGTTAATAAATAGACATAAATTCAGGTTAAATATTCAGAATTCCACCTTTTTTATACGCGAAGAAAATAAGACCAAATATGTCTTCATATCATATAATCCGAAATATAGCAAGGAACTTAATAAGGGATTTAATAAGGTAGGCCTCACCTTAGTCTATAAGCCATCAGACAATCTGAAAAATAACTTAGGAAATGCCAAAGATAAGATTCCTAATTGTGAGAAAAGTGGAATTTATGAAATAAGTTGTAATGATTGCGACAAAAAGCATGTTAGGCTAACTAAAAGGTTAATCAAAACACGATTTATGCCGAATATGCCCATTTTAAAGTTGATCATGCTGTAACATTAGATAATCTAAGATTAATTAAAAATGTGTCTGATAGGATATCCTCATAAAGCTAATATAGCGAAACGCGCGTCGAGTGCAAAAATAAAGTGTTTGGTGAGATGGTCATATATACTGAGTAGTGTCATTGTGCCAAAGATTATACATTCCCAACATAGTTAGGAATACTTAATAACTGAAACCTGACAATTTCCTCTAGACACTATTCCCGATAAGCTGAAAATAATTTAAAATAACACAATTTTTAGGTTTGTCGAATCCAAAACTCCTAAACGAACATATACACTACCGTCAGAACCCCCCACCTACAAATTTCAATGTAACTGCCAAAATTTTATACCTAATTAAACCCTTTCATTATATTGGGGAAATTTAATTGTTCTTAACAAGTGTCGATCATAAAATTGTTTAGATAAACCTTTTTGGTGAAATCACAAACTAAAAACCAATTAGAACAAATTTCCAAGTTTTGCATGATAATCGTTTTGAGGCGATTTCTGAGAATTCCAAATGAAGTAAGAACTCATTTCAAGTTTCTAGGGATTATGGAACCTAGTGACATTTTATGATAAAAACTATGCTATAAATACCATTGCCCTTTTGGAAATTAACCATTCGCAAACAGTACTTTGTCATTGATACAGGCTCAATTGTTTTGTGAAACTGCCAAAAACGAAAGAAGTTTCGGTTGAAAATCGGGTTCTGATAATTGCGAGACGTCAAAATGGTCACTCAAGTCGACAAATCGCGAGGGATATGCAGATGCCAAGGAGAACGGTGGACTACATCGTAAAAAATTTTTCTGTCGGACTGGAAATTCCCAACCAAAAACGTTCAGGAAAGCCTCGAAAAACGACTTCCGCTGAAGACAGAGTTATCACAGTGTCCAGCAGACGTAATCGCCGCCTAACCGCACCAGAAATCACGGCTCAAGTAAACCTGGAGCGGCCCATCCCCATTAGCGTGACAACCGTGAAGAACAGGTTAGCAGAAGGTGGACTACAAGGGAGAGTTGCAGTGAGGAAACCACTTCTTAGGCAAGTGAATAAACGTAAACGATTAGAATGGGCCCGAGGACATGAAAATTGAACATCAGAAACAATGGAATTACGTCCTTTGGAGCGACGAATCTAAATTCTGAAAAACTAATGGACAGAATGCCGAAACTCTGTAAAGCGGTAATTAAAAACAAAGGAGGTCACATAGATGAGAAAAATTCTGGAAAATCATGAATATTTTTCTGATTTTCTAGACTGTAAATAATGTGAAAATAAATAATAATTTATTAAAATTAAATATATATATATATATATATATATATATATATATATATATATATATATATATATATATATATATATATATATATATATCTGGCTTTTTGTTGTCTGGGGACTGAAATAACTAGGTGGGCAAATACTTTCTGACGGTAGTGTAAATCGAAATATACGAAACAACTTCCTTCTTTCCTTATTGACTCTTTATATGTTTCAACATAAGTAATTGAAAATATTGAAAAAGTTATACAATTTTTGGATTACTCGGGGGCAAAAACTTGAAAAGAACGCCCCTTTACCCTTACTCCTTATGCCTCTAACCTCTAACATGTTTACCTATAAATAATTGTACCAATAATTTGTTCATGATCTAACCAAAAACAAAGAAAATTTTCATAATGATATTGAAAATATACATTTATCGACCCGACTCCTTTCCCTAAAGCGATATTATGCCAAACCTAAATGTTCAATGTCTTCTTCAAATGTTAAATGCAAATTCAATTTGACATCGATTTCTGATTTTGTTCGTGAGTTATCTTGCTAGTAGATCCACAGGTGGGCAAACGGAAGAAAAAGTATTAAGTTTTTCGTGATTTAGAGATCCCAAAACGTGAAAAAATATCAAAGCTTAAAATTTAACTTAAAAAAAAGCAGAGGAAAACGAAAATATTTTTAAAGAATGTAGTCAATACATTTTGTCCTTGTAAGTTCGCCTAACTGTGGTAAACAAAATTCTGTCTTTGCTTGAATCTAAGCCGTATCGAAACATTTTTTTTTAATTACTCGTCAAACGTAGCGCTATAACGTAAGTTTGAGCGTTTTTGGAATTAAGAAAATTTTTAAAGAAAAATAACTTAAAAGATTGAAGAAGTTGATAAATAAAGGTAAGTAAATAATTGGTATTTCAATAAGAAAATATTGTCCTCTTTCTTATACAGGCCATAGAAAGCCAACATGTACTGGATCTAATTAATGCATTAAAAAACATACATTGTTTATGAGAAAAAAAAAAATATTTTGGAATAACCCCAATCAACAAAAATTAAATTTGTATACACTAAACATATGCATACTTATACACACATAAACACAAACATTCTCACATATACACAAAAGCACCTAAACATGCTAACACATATTCATTCACATAATACCAATCGAAATAATTAAATTTGTTTACAGTAAACACGTTCACGCACATACTATATATACACACATACAAACACACACACCGACTAACACTCAAACGTACATTCTCAAATATTTAGTACATACAGATTATATGTAATACATATGAATTTGCAAATATTAGTTCTTTACTTAACCTTTATTTATCATTTTTTTCAATCTTTTAAATGTTTTCTTCAAAAACTTTCACTTACAATTTCTTTATTTAAAGAACGTGCCAGCTTAGGTTATAGCGCTACTTTTGACGAGTAATTTTAAAAAAAAAATGTTACGATATGGCTTAAATTGAAGCAAATACAGAATTTTGTCCAGCATAGTGAGGTGAAACCTTACTGAGCTACGCGAAGAAGGAGTATTTACATCGCGTCGTGCGAGAGTTGCTTAATTAAACAACATATTTTTAAAATATTTTAAACATCTGTATTTACGCTCTTTTGGTTAATAGATTAACATTTTGAAGCAAGGATATTCTTAACCTAAGGAATCACTAGATTTTATTACTTTTATCTAAGAAGTGGGATTCATCCCTCGCAATGGATTTACTCCTGGCAGGGGATTTCCCCTTAGTAGGAGATTAATTTCTCACAGTGGCCTAATAGTGAATAAAACGAATTCGTTAGAGACTGTAATGAAAGACTAATTTTGTGAAATTTTAATGAAAGACTGATTTTGTCAAATTTCCACACACATAAAGTGTGGAAATTTGACAAAATCAGTCTTTCATTACATTCATCAAGTAGCAGCCACAACAATTCAAAGTCGTTAGAGAATGGTGACGATTAACATACGAAGACAATGATAGAGTCTGTGCTAAGTAAACGCGTCTACTTGTGAAGTAACAATGCACAGTAGGCCTTTAAGTCAGGAAGAAAACGTATGTTAAGCATTTTGGTATGTCATAGAAACATATAAAAATGCTTGAGGTATATAAAGTAGAAAAAAGTATGTAAAGCATTTGATATATAATAGAAACATACAAAAATACTCGAAGTATTCAAAAAATAAAAAAAAAGTATATAAAGTCTTCTGTATGTCAAGTTAGAATATACAAAAAAGTCTGAGGCACACAAGGCAAAAAAAAATGTAAATCATTCTGTATATCATAGAAACATACAGAAACGCTCGAGGTATACAAGGTAAAAAAAAGAGTATGAAAACCTTTGGTATGTCAAGATGGGACAAACAAAAATGCTCAAAGCGTACAACGTAAAAAAGTTTGTAAAGATTTTAGTATGGAATAAAAATATACAAAAACGCTCGGGGTATACAAAATAAAAAAGAAAGCATGTAAAACCTTTGGTATTGCATGTTGGGACATATCAAGACTTACAAGGTAAAAAAGTCAATTAATATAATATACTCCAAGTCATATCTATTGTCGGAAATTAGAACGTTGTGTCATGTTTAGTATTAATTTTGGAACAGTGTGTTCGTGGAGGAAGCATTGGTTAAATAATTATTCTTTTATTTTTACTCTATATAGATGTGAGGGTGTGTATAGGACTAAAAACTATGACATCTACATGGAGAGAATTTTTTTTTAGTTTTAGCAATTTACGTTCCTTTATTTTTAGGACAACTTAAACAATTTCTTGCAGTGTTATTTATTAATATATAGATAAGTTTTATGTCAATAATTTTTTATGAACAATTGATTATAAATTTTCTCTAAAAATATAACACTATATACCTTTTATTTTGTATACAAAAGTTATAAATAAATGTAGTCGTTTAATTAATACCGAAAAATAGATCATCAGAATGACTGGATGTTTGTGTTGTTGCTGATATAGAAGTGATATATACACTGCTGTAGTGTGTACGTGAAAATTAAAAATAGTAAACAATTTTTCCGCAATTATCCACAATCTGATTACTGTTCGGCGTATTAGGACAATAACATAATTTTCCTCTATTTGTTGTAAACTAAGTTGGAGGAGAAATTTATATATTTTGTAGCACAAAAGTATGTTTCGCCAAATTGTATATTGATCTTCTATAGTTTTGCTCCCTTTTTTCTAAAATATATAGCTATTTGAGTATAATATTAACGAAAACACTACATAACTAAATTTCGCTCATAAATTATATTTAATAACATACAATCACTAGATTGTACATAGTTTAAATTTTACTTTGAAATAAATGGAACATACTTCCGTATTAGTACTATTTGTAGTAGTAGTTGAAGCGTCTTCCCGACCTAACTGTGAAGGTCTGGATATCGTTCCACACCTCCAACTATTTCAAATCTCCGTCTTGTCAATGGCTTAAAGATGCAAATAAAGTGAAGCAGGGTCTTTATACTCCAAATAACACGGACAAGTTCTCCACAACTGGAACTGTGAAATGATTTTTTCACCTATTCAATCACTTATGTGAATCCCAACAAGGCGATCTAGGATATTCTGAAGCTGCTCAGGCTTTGCTTTTCTTAGCCACGATGGGAAATCTGTGGGCTGCCTTAATCGTTTTATCTGATACCACTGTGCCTTTGAACACCGATTTTGTTTAAATATGTTTAGAGCTGGTTTGGGAAGCAAAAGTCATGATACCGAGTATGCGAGTTCGTCCGCCGTCCTATAGCAGAACATCCCCTGATGTCCAAAGGTCCATATCATATTAACTTGTTTTTGTATATACATGGTTGATTGCTGAGTTCTTTTTAAGCTTAGCAATTGCTTTGAATGACGCTTGACTCTCCAAACAGATATACACCACCTGCTCGCGACCATTTCCTGTATTGTACATATCATCAGGATATTAAAGACCTCTGTCTGAAAAATCTTTGTGTTTATGCTTAATAAAAAGCTGTTACATACATCTACAATTTGTAAATTAGTCGCTCGCTGACCCAACCCCAGATATTAGTGAATCATACCAGAGCGACTTGAGAGAGATTGATCTATTGTCTATCTCACTGTTTCTGGCTAAAAATTTTATATGTAAAAGACCTATCAGCTTTAATTGCTTGTATCTATTGTCATCACTAGAAAGGTCAGTTTAGATTCTGAATTTTTTTCTAATTGTGGTATGACTGTATGGTATGCTTATTGGGGATAAGAATAATAAATAAATAAATAAATAAATAAATAGACAGAATTCACATGAAGAACTTTCTTTTAACTAAAGTATACTTGCAATTTTCTACTACCGTGCAGAAAAAGAAATTTGACACCTATATACACAAAAAACACCACAAATATAAACAAGAGCAACACATGTTTTAGTTAAAAACAAACTAACTAAAAACACTTTTAAAGGACACAGAAAGGGCCAAAATAATTTAACTAAAGCATGCTGATGCCTACCTAGATTCTAAGACTGAATCACACCAGGATACACCCTGGAGGGATTATCAACACAAGATAAGTCTCTCTGGAGACTGACAAGAAGATTAGCAAATAAATTTAATAGAATGCCCTCCTTGGCTAATAATAACATTATCCAAACAGATCAAAAGAAGGCCGAATTATTAGCCAATTTTTTGGACGAAGCATCTGGTGGAATCCTGAATTCTACGCCAGAACAACAGGACTTGGTAGCGAGGACAGTGTATAAAAAATATCCTATTCCGCCTTTAATATGGAATAAACTATATACCAAACCGTCTGAGATAAGGGAAAAAATTAGAAAATTTCCTAATAATAAAGCACCTGGCTTGGATGAAATTTACACGGTAATAATAAAAAACATACTCAACAAAACACTTGTATAGTTAAGCCGTATAGCTAATACTGTCATATTACTATATTACATCAACATTTTCCTGATTAGTAGAAGCGGGCTGTTGTGATCCCTCTTCCTAAATCAGGTAAGGACCCTAGAAGAGTGGAGTCATATAGACCGGTCTCACTGTATGCTGTCTAAAGTAATCGAAAAAATAATACTGATGAAATTAATCAAAATATTGATAATATAGGTCAAAACGAACAGTTTGGTTTCAGAGGCGGGCACAGTACCGCAATGCTCATAATAAGGTTCCTTCAAAAATGACTTGATAAGGTAAACTTATAGCAAAACACGATTGCACTTGCCCTTGACATTAAAAGAGCTTTTGACAGCGTATGACGGAATAGGCCAAGTTAATAGTGACACATAATTTACTACTATATATGCTTACACTATTAAAAATATATTTGACCAACAGAAAAATCAAAGTCAGGGTAGGGCAATCCCTATGTCAGACCAAAATATTAAAAAGTGGTGTACCGAAGGGATCTGCCCTCGCTCCCAGATTATATAACTTATACATGGCCGACTTCCCAAATTACCCGTCAACAAAAATAGGAATGTGCTGACGACGCGATCATTTATGCTGCTATGCAAACGTTGTAAGATCCCATCTATGTAACTATTTACATATATTGACACCATGGTTAAAAAAATAGAAGATTAAACTAAATGACACTAAATGCGAGGGTTTAAGATTAACGCGGAAATCAACCTACCCATAAAAATAAACGACGTTCAGATACCAATTAAAGTATCTAGGCGTTGTTACTGATTGTCGATTAAGGTTTTACAGACATGTAAATCATATAGTCCAGAAAACGTTTGTAGCTATGCGAGGACTATATGCTTTTCTGTCACCAAATTCGAAATTGGACGTGCGAAATAAACTGAAACTCTATAAACACATTACAAGACCGGTTTTAAAGTATGCTGCGTCAGTTTGGTGCAGCATAACAAAATCACAAACTGCTAGAATATAGATGCCATAAAACCGCATTTTATAATGTATTACATCCTCGGGTCGCTATTCCAGAATCGATGACCTGCATTCTACAACAAACTTACCCAAAATAAGGACGTATATAAACACTCTCTGAAAAGTTCTGTAGGAACAAAATACAGACATCGATTCAGACGAAAAATATAACAAACACAAAGCACCATCATCAAATGACACCAACCTCTCTATTCAAGACTGCCAGTTTATTTCGAAGATAACCAAAATTAATTAAATCAATAATAGTCCAAAACCCTCGTGAGCGCCTAAACAAAAATAACTGGTCAAGTGCACGTTGGACTTGCGCAATTAGTATTCCGTTGATTGCTTTTAAAATAAAAATTTTTGTTACGGAGGTATAATATGATTAATGAATTCATAATACACATTCCAAATGAGTTTTCAACAAAGTTTTTTTCCTATCTTTACTGAAATCTGACAACTTTGAAATTTTCATTTTTTTATATATCAGATAAATTAGTAAAGGTAATTTGTTACTTTTCGTTCAATCTACATCTTGTGGAGAATATTCCAGAATTTTTTCAAAATTTTTGATTAGTACTTACGCGATTTAAAAAAAAAATACAAAGAAACTTGTGCGCAAGTTTTACATTATATATATTTTTGAACACGTGTTTTTACAAGCTTTGATTTGACACTCCACTCGATGACCAAGTAAAATTTTTTTTTTTTCGCTACCGATTTCACACCCCAAAACTAACTCTTTAAGTCAAAATTTAACTTTTAAAACTACACGGCTCTGATGAGGCCATCGATTCCTATATTGCCAAATTTCAACTTTCTATGACAGACGGACAGACACCGAAGTGATCTTATTAATATTTCACACAGTCCCGATGCATCCGGGCAAGCTCGACATGCGACCGGGACACAGATGCGAGATTCCTGGGTAAAAACTCAATCCGTAAAAATCATAACAAGTAAATCAGTCATGGTGTCAATATCGACAACATAAACTCATATATAAGTGTAAATAGGATAAACAATTAATGTAAATAGCGTATATAGGGCATAAATATAAGTGAGTGTGGCAAAACAAAACAGTGACAAATTATGATGTGATACAACGAACCAAATAAATAAACAAATTATTAAAATTAAAATAAAAATCTACCAGACTACTTTTGGCCTCAGTTCATAGCATTAACAAATGTTCTTCTCAGTATATATCACCACTACACCAAACACTTTATTTTTGCACACGACGCGCGTTTTGCTAACCATGTTAGCTTGATCAGGAGCGATGATGATTAAGTCAATCATCGCTCCTGATGAAGCTAACATGGTTAACGAAACGCGCGTCAAGTGCAAAAATAAAGTGTTTGGTGTAGTGGTGATATATACTGAGTAGTGTCATTGTGCCAAAGATTCCGCATTCTCAACTTAATTAACAAATGTAAACAAAATGTAATAAACAAGAATGAAAGAAAAAGAACGGAAGGTATGAATGTGTGAATGAGAGAGATAGATGTATGACCAAATAAACTTAGGAATACCAAGAATTAATAATAACATAATTAAGACCACCTAATTATATAGAACTGGTTCCTTATAGATTATAATTTTTCCAGGATAGTCAAAAATAAATAACCGGTCAAGTGCAAGTTGAACTTGAGCAATTAGTGTTCCGTACGTTGATTGCTTTTAAAATAAAAAATTTTGTTACGGAGGCATAAAATGATCAGTGACTTCACAAAACACACCTCAAATGAGTTTTCAACAAAGTTTGTTTCCAATCTTTTCTGAAAACTGATGACCTTGAATTTTTTTTTATATGTCAGATAAATACAGGTAATGCATTTGTGATAATTTCTATTCAATTTACACCGCGTGGAGAATATTCCAGAATTTTTTCAAAATTTTTTGATAAGTGCTTTTCGAGATAAGGCGGGTGGATAGCGATTTTTCGCGATTTTTTAAAAATAATACAAAGAAAAGTGCGCGCAAGTATTACTATATATATATATATATATATATATATATATATATATATATATATATATATATATATATATATACGAGGCTGGTTTGAAAAGTCCGTGCAAAGTCCGAGAGATGGCACCACCGGCGCGTATCGAGGTCATGTTTAGTTAGTAGCATCTCTTGAATGAACGCACACCAAGTTTCAGCCATACTGGTCTATTTCTTTGTGTTTGGCATTCGTGTAAATCAAGGAAGTCGAGTGATTTTCAAGAAATGGACCAAAAAGAATTTCGTGTGGTGATTAAACATTACTTTATGAAAGGCAAAACGCCTCAGGAGACTAAAGAGAAGCTTGATAAACATTATGGTGACTCTGCACCTTCGATTAGAACAGTTTATAAGTGGTTTCAAATTTTCGGACTGGCCATATGGGCACAAGTGACGCTGAACATTCTGGACGGCCTGTGGAGGTTACGACTCCAGAAATCATTGATCAAATCCATGATATGGTGATGGATGACAGAAGAGTTAAGATGCGTGAGATTGCTAGTGCTGTGGGCATCTCGACTGAACGGGTACATAATATTTTGCATAAACATTTGGACATGAGAAAGCTATCCGCAAGATGAGTGCCGCGATTGCTCACGCTTGACCAAAAACGGAATCGTGTGAAGTGTTGCAAGGATGGTTTGCAGCTGTTCCAGAAGAATCCGGAGGACTTTAAGCGTCATTTCGTCACTGTGGATGAAACATGGATACATTACTATACTCCTTAGACCAAACAACAATCTAAACAATGGGTTACCAAGGGGTAATCTGCACCAAAAAAGGCGAAGACCGTTCCTTCGGCCGGAAAGGTTATGGCGACTGTCTCTTGGGATTGGCAAGGGATAATCCTCATCGACTATCTGGAAAAGGGTAAAACTATTACAGGTGAATATTATTCATCGTTATTGGACCGTTTGAAAACCGAGCTGCAAGAAAAACGCCCGCGATTGGCCCACAAGAAAGTCCTTTTCTATCACGACAACGCACCAGCACACACCTCAGCAGTTGTGGTCGCAAAATTAATGGAAATAGGATTCCAACTCGTTTCACATTCCCCCCTATTCCCCAGACTTGGCTCCCTCGGACTAATATTTGTTCCCCAATTTGAAGAAATGGCTGGCGGGACAAAGATTTTATTCAAACGAGGAGGTGATTGCAGATACTAATGGATATTTTGCAGACTTGGACAAATCCTATTATTCGGAAGGGATCAACAAACTGGAACATCGTTGGACGAAGTATATAAGCCTAAAAGGAGACTATGTCGGAAAATAAAAAAGGTTTACCCCAAACATATAAGTAGTTTTTATTTTTGCACGGACTTTTCAAACCAGCCTCGTATATATATATATATATATATATATATATATATATATATATATATATATATATATATATATATATTATTACTCGTGTTTTCACAAGCTTTTATTTGACACCACACTCTATGGCCTAGTAAAATTTGTGTTTTTTTTTCACTTCCGATTTCACCCCCCAAAACCAACCCTTTAAGTCCAAATTTAACTTTCAAAACTACATGGCTCTAATAAGGCTATCAATTCCTATATTATTACCAAATTTCAACTTTTTATGATAAATACTTTCGGAGAAAATCAGCTGTAACAGACAGACGGGCAGACAGACAGACGGACATACACCGAAGTTATCTTATAAGTGTTCCGTACGGAACATTAAAAACGCAATAAAACTGAACAAATAATAAGGCTTTAGCTAAAACAAACAAATTAAAAACGACTTTTTAAGGCTACGGGACAGGCCAGACTGAAATATATGTAATTAAAGTATGTTTAACTCACCCAAACTCTAATCATGGAGTCGCACCGAAAGGTGTCCTTATAAAATATGAATGAGTTCCAATGCAGCATATTTTATATCTTAGACCTCAGACAAATGTAAGATGAAATATGTAAAAACTAACTTAAAATAATAAGGCACGTTTTGAATTTGATAGTTACGGAGCAGAAGTTCTTGGGTTCAAATTCCAGCAGGCCGGTTTGCTTATTAATTTATTTAAGTATATTTGGCTTGATCACATACACAGGTTGTGTAGATATGCCATAACGTTCATGGCAGCACTACCGCGTTGTCTAAAAGGTGACGTGAAATACATGTATGTTTTGGCTCTTAAACAACATTGATGTATATTATGACATTCTCGCCGATATCCTTAGAATAAGAAAAAAAGGGTAGATCCCTATCAGGCGAGGAGGTGAACGATAAAAAAAGTTTTCATTAATTAATGGAAAGAAAAAGATTTACGAATATGGTACTCAATATACCATTATGCATGGCAGCATCATTTTTTGCGTGTTTTTAGCTGATATATAGCATATATATATATATATATATATATATATATATATATATATATATATATATATATATATACATGTATATATGTATATATATATATATATATATATATATATATATATATATATATATATATATATATATATATATATATATATATATATATATATATATATATATATATATATATATATATATATATATATATACATATATATATATATATATATATATATATATATATATATATATATATATATATATATATATATATATATATATATATATATATATATATATATATATATATATATATATATATATATATATATATATATATATATATATATATGTATATATATTTATATATATATATATATATATATATATATATGTATATATATATATATATATATATATATATATATATATATATATATATATATATATATATATATATATATATATATATATGTGTGTGTGTGTGATCGGATGTACATATTCCATAGCTGCTTTTAAGGCCAGTTTAAAGTGATTAAGCATGACACTCCACCAAAGCTTAGCATGAACACTGAGTATATCTTTATATCTATATAAAAGCTTAGTATATGATTTTTGAAATAGAAATAATGTATGTAAGTTAATTGTGTTCGTGAAATAAACTCGACATAGGACAAACAGGTAGAACATTCGAACAAATAATTTCGGAACATAATAAAAGTTTTTTAAAAAGTAAAATTGATTCTTCATATGCCAAATAGAAGAGAATAATGTATTTGATAATAATTTCCATATTTTACACGTTCAGGACAAATCGCATAAATTAAATTTATTTAAGACCCTCGAGATCAATAAAAGAAAGAATACAAACACACTGTTAAATGACCAGGTGAACCTCGGAAATTCCCCATTGTCGAATTTATTTAACGAATAGATAATTTGTATAATTATTAAGTTTTGTTATTATCATTTAGTTACAACCTACCTGTAAATATTTACTTATAAAACCTTTGAAAAATATTTATTTCATTCTATACCCATACTTCTGATAAAGCTAATGTTTTAGTGAACCACGTGTTAGATGTAAAAATCAATAAAAGTGGAAATTTTACTAAAAATTTAGTGTTTTATTCTCATCGAATATGAATTTCCATTAAGTAACGGCCAAGTCAGTTAATTATTAAAAAAATAACGGAATAAAAAAACTTTAAAAAATATAAAAACTAAATATTCGGAATTAAAAATACCCGATACCAGTGTCTTACTCTATAAATAAAGTAGAAAATTATGAACCCCTAAACTTGAATGATATTAATCTAAATAAAGTAAACCTAGTGAAACAATCCCTTAAAACTAATAAACAGTTAATAAACTCTATTGACACAGACTCAATAATAACTCATGGAACCAATGGCTGGACTACCTTATTTACATTTTTCCCTAGTAACAAATATGTATTTTACAAGATTTTTAGAAATTTTCCCAAGATTAAAGGCAGATTTAGCAGACAAAACGAACTTCATCAAATTCCGAGATGAACTCCGAATTTTGAAGTTAAGAAAGGAGGAGTTATAGAACCCTTAACAAAGGAACTCATTATATAAGACAAAGGAAAATGTCCACATTGCTTTATCAACAATCCTAGGCAATAATGTGAAATTTCCAACAAAGAAAAACACTTGGACTATTTAGCAGATGTATTAATTATATTAAGATAAGACCGAAGTTATAAATTTGAAAACATATTCTTTCTCAGTTCAGTGTTTAGTGTTTGCTTCAAACTTGTAACATTCAATTTACTATTGACAAATGTAAGTTGTCTTGTTGAACCTGTCAGTTTTTTGAAGTGTGTTCTCTGAGTTCAACCTCTCACTTGTATTTTGTTCACGCTTTTTTTTTTATTTACATTTGTATGGAGGAATTGACTCTCCAATATTAAGTAATCAACTAATCTTTTTTGTTCCTAGACTAAATTGTAGAAAAGAATAAACATTTTTGTGGAAAATGTTGGATGAGTGTTATTTTATAGCTTCCAATTAACATTCAGTGACAATATTAGTAGAATATTCGATAACTGCTACATTTTTAAGAGTAATTAAAAAAATAATTATAAAAGCTCTTTAATATAATCTTTATATAAAAAAGAAACATAATTGTTTATCGAACCAACACCGTCAAGTAAGTTATTGCTCTTATATCAAATGTACGGGCATCCAAGTATAATGGACGTGCTGTTTTTATATCACCACCATACTATGTGTCGCTCTAGCAGCTAACCTAAGTGAGGAGACAATTACAACACTGCAGCAAAAATATTTAAAAAGCTTACAATCAAAGGTATCAGTAGTCAACAAACCTCAGCGCCATCTAGTGTGAGCCGTTAAAACTTTTAATCTACTAATCAAGAGCGGCAGGAAAAATAAAATGGCGTATTCATGTTGGCAAAGCAGAGTACTAATATCATTATTAAATGTTTGGCAATAACTGAAAAAATAGAAAGGAATTTGAATGGAAATATATATATATATATATATATATATATATATATATATATATGTATTTATGTATATATGTATATATGTATATATGTATATATGTATATATGTATATATGTATATATATATATATATATATATATATATATATATATATATGTATATATATATATATATATATATATATATATATATATATATATATATATATATATATATGTAATCTTGATTGGTTTTTCTTGGGTACTTAGGTTCTTTTGGAAAATGCAAACTAGTTTATTTGACGTTTCGCCTTATTTTTTTTTTAGGTATTTTCAAATTTTTTTTAGTTTTTTTTTATTCATTCTAAAATTAGAACATACAAAGTTAAAATCTTTTAGGTCAATTTACAGGTTTAAAAACATATAATCTTCTATGCACATTTGAACATTTAAAATATTTACACTATAACAACAAATTGACTTTCGTTGAACTAAGACCAGACGCGCTAAAAAAAACTAAAAACGGTCTTAATACAAAACAATTTTAAAGAGAATGACATCAATCGAACAATAAAAAAGAGAATATACAAGTTTTATAATAACTCAAAAAACAACACCAAAAATAGTAAACAAAACCGTGATAAATTTTTACCACTTCCTTATACAAACGAACTTTCTGAGAAGCTGAAATGGGTCTTGAAAAAATATAACATTATAAATATATAATAAAAGACTGTTTTTAGTCAATTTCCACTGGTTTATTTAAATTGCGATGACGCGTTTCGCTGTCGATGCAGCTTCTTCAGATCTAGATTTTTACTGTAAAATGTAGATCTGAAGAAGCTGCATCGACAGCGAAACGCGTCATCGCAGTTTAAATAAACCAGTGGAAATTAACTAAAAACAGTCTTTTATTATATATTTATAGTAAATTTCCATCAAGTAGAAGCTACAACCATCCAAAATTTATAACATTATAGTTTGCCATAAACTAAGTTCATTATTTACAAACTTAAAAAGCCATATCCCCCCAATGAATGAATCTAATGTTGTGTATGCAATACCGTGTGCGGATTGTCCGAAGAAATATATTGGCATGACTTTTCAGTTACTAAAAAAACAGACTGAATGGACACAAATATACTAGGAATGCTTCCACTGCCCTTAGTAAATACGAAGCAGAAGAAAAACATGACTTTAAATTTAATGAAACCAAGGTCCTCTGCGAATACCGGAATTAGGCCAAACTACAAATCAAAGAGATGTTTGAAATAAAAAAAGATGAAGACACTGTGAATGATAGGACTGACATAAGAGGAATCAGTCATATCTACACAAATCTATCTATCCTCTTAATAATACAAAGTGGTATATATACTTTACATCAATAACAATTTTTTGGTCAAGACACCCATTATAGATGATAAAATTTAAAAAAATCAATAAAAAATTACGAGACACGATATGTTGATAAGAAATATAAAATTTGAAATTCACAAACACACAAATAGTTGACTTTCAAGGTATATACTCTTGTTTAATTTATTTTTTATTGTTGTTATAGTGTAAATATTTTAAATGTCCGAGTGTGCGTAAAAGGTTATATATTTTTAAGCCTGTAAATTAACCTAAAAGATTTTAACTTTGCATTTTCTAATTTTAGAATGAATAATAAAAAATAAAAAAAATAAGGCGAAACGTCAAATAAACTTGTTTGTATTTTCCAAAAGAACCTAGGTACCTAAGAAAAACCAATCAAGTTTATGTAAACAAAAGGTTCAACAGAAAAAATTATTATTATTATTTATTATATATATATATATATATATATATATATATATATATATATATATATATATATATATATATATATATATATATATAATACATTAAAATTCCGGGTTTCAATTCGTTCGTCCATGGTTTTGTACGGCGTTTCGCTAAAATTTCATTTGGCATTTTCAAATGGTGCTACTCGATACTGTGATCTTGCTGCTGCTGCCGCTCGAAGCTAACTCAGTTTGTACGACGTTTCGCCAAGATCTCATTTGGCATTTTCAAGTGCTCTTGCTACTGCTGCTACTCGATACTGTGATCTTGCTGCTGCTGCCGCTCGAAACTAACTGAGTTCGAGCGAGTAGCAGCAGCAGCAAGAGCACTTGAAAATGCCAAATGAGATTTTGGCGAAACGTCGTGCAAGCCCATTGTTGGATGGATTGAAACCCAGAATTTTAATGTATTACATTCCACCTTCCGTGAAAATCTCTCTCTATATATATATATATATATATATATATATATATATATATATATAATATATATAATATATATATATGTATATATATATATATATATATATATATATATATATATATATATATATATACATATATATATATATATATATATATATATATATATATATATATATATATATATATATATATATGTATATATATATATATTTACTTCTTACACTTAATATTTTATGTAAAGAATTTCTTTACGTTTAGCCTGTTTGTAAATGGTTGCGGGTGTATAACGCTATCCCCATACCTAGGGATACGGGCGAAGACCAAACCGGTGGTGAAGGTGGAGAGGATGGACGTTGGCACAGCGGATCCGGCGTAAGTGGCAACCCAGCTTTTAGGGGTAGTATAGAAAAGAGGGCACCCTTTTGTCCTTGAGGCGGAAGAACCAAGTAACTGGTCAACGGTATAGGATACTAATGTGCTATGCGACCGACTAGCGATCGACGTTGTGTTGGTTCCGGGCTGACCAGCGTGAAGTTGGCTACACCGGCCATGTAGATGTAAGCGACCAGGCACCGCATGCGAAATAGGTTACTGGAAGAGCACAGTTACAATTACGTCGCGATGTTACGTTGGAAACCTGGAACCTAACGGGACTCCTACAGACAGGGAAACTTCATATTCTGGAAAACGAACTTGAACGTGAGAACATACAAATATGTGGAGATTTTTGACACCCATTGGAAAGGCACTGGACATTTTCAAACGGAAAAAAGACCATCTATATGTCGAGTGGAACTACAGGCAGAAATGGCGTAGCCATGGTTGTTAATAACAACGTTGCTAAATGTGTCAAGGGAGTATCTATCAGTCAATGATCGCCTGATTAAAATAACCATTACGGCAAAACCAGTAAACCTGCATATCAGACAAGTGTACGTGCCAACATCACTCTCTGATGAAGCAAT
The DNA here is from genome assembly GCA_019049505.1 of Pachyrhynchus sulphureomaculatus. Classification (NCBI taxonomy): domain Eukaryota; kingdom Metazoa; phylum Arthropoda; class Insecta; order Coleoptera; family Curculionidae; genus Pachyrhynchus; species Pachyrhynchus sulphureomaculatus. The sequence goes on from CM032449.1 coordinate 61,667,820, forward strand.
TGAAGAAGTCTACAATAAGATTGAAGAAACTTGTACAAAAATCCCATCACAAGTGATCATAATGGTGATTGGAGAATTTAATGCTAAAATTGGCCGTACAAATGACAATGACCAGATGCGGAATATCATTGGAAAATGGCTATTGGTGTTAGAAAAGAACGCGGGAGATCGTCTACTTCAGTTTGCTATTAGTAATAGCTTCACTATCACTAATATCACCTTCAAACATCATCCAAGATGACTTTCCACCTGGGTGTCACCAGACGGAAGCTACAAAAATCAGATTGATTATATCCTGATTAGCTCTAGCTCCATCTATATTGAATATAAGATTCCGCCCAGGCGCGGTATGTAGTTCAAATCACAAGTTAATAAAGGCTCATATGAGAATAAAACTAGCTACCCCGAAAAAAAAACCAACAAACAAGAGAATTACAGTGTCAGACAGTACTCTTTTCCAAACAATAATCAACTTTATCATTCCGGAAGCCACAGAAGCTAGAACAACATGCTACGAACAATCGATCACAAGAACCTTATGAAAAGGTAAAATACCTATCGAAAAAATTCAAACCTGAAACACAAATAATCAGAGATAAGGAAGGTAGAACAGTCACCGACATGCCTGGAATCATTGACGTTTGGAAGGATTACTGTAAAGAACTTCTTGTGGCTCAGTTAGTAGGTCACTACATTCTCGACAAAGAAGCCGCAAAAGAGAGAGCCATGTATTCTTAAGTCTGAAGTCAGGAAGGCTATTCAAAGGTTAAATAATAGGAAAGCAGTAGGTACTGACGAGATCATTGCGGAAATAATAAAGATGATGGGAGAAATCGCCGTGACTATGCTACATCAACTGTGTACTGAGGTATGGAACACTGGAAGATGGCCGAAAGACTGGGGTGAAGTTGCATTTATACCTTTGTATAAGAAAGGATCCCCTTTGGATTGCAGCAACTATAGAACAATCGCTCTAGTGTCACACGCTGCTAAGGAATTTTTCTGGATTCTAAATGGAAGACTGAAAACTTTTCTGCTGCCGCAAATATCTACCGAATGAACAGGCTTCATTCCAGGAAGAGAGAATAGAGAACAAATTCTCAACACATACCAGAGAATAGAAGACGTCAGGAAATTCCAAATAACAACCAATATTTGTTTTATAGGCTACTCTAAGGCTTTCGACTGCATACTATAGAACCAAGTCTGGTCGATTCTAATCGATCGAGATGTCTGGAGATTGACTGCTGAGGCAGCAACTGCATAGTGTCACCGATACTCCTATTGAGGTGAAAAGATTGAGAGAGAGAGAAATGGTTTCTTGTTTGACATAAAGCTATTATTATTATTATTATGATTGTTTTTGTTTTTCTTTCTCACATCTAGTCAATGTGGTTCCATGTTTGGCTGACGGGCGCAAACCAAGTCAGCACAAACGCATTACCATTGCGTATTAAGGAATGACCTGACAATGTTACATGTTTTCAAAATCACTGACTTCTGAATGTTTTTGTGTATGTTTGTGTTGAGTCCTAATTGTACTAAGTGTGGTGTGAATGTTGTTGGTGTAAGGCCTGTGGCTGAAATAATGAGGGGGACAATGATGACTTTTTCTTGTTTCCATAGCCTTTTTATTTCCGTTACAAGGTCTGCGTATTTGGAAATTTTTTCTGTGTATTTCGTTTGGATGTTTGTGTCGTTGGGGACAGCTATGTCAATTAGATAGGTGACTTTTTCTTTTTTGCACTGAAAAGTAATATCGGGTCTATTGGCGGAGACTGTTTTATCTGTATGGATACCGATGTCCCAATAGAGTTTGTAATCTTTATTCTCAAGTACGGATGTTGGTGTGTATTTGTAGTAGGGATCTGTGTTTACTATGAGCTTGCATGTTGTGGCTAGTGCTTGCCGCTGAGTCATGTCTGGCTGTGTATTCCGTTCCGGCTAATATTTTACATCCGCTTATTATGTGTTCGATCGTTTCTTTCTGCTGGTGGCATTTCCTGCATCTGTCTTCTGTAATAGTTGGGTCTTTGATGATATGCTTTTTGGTAGTTTCTGGTTAATATGACTTTATCCTGGATGGCAAGTAAGAAGCCTTCTGTTTCCGGGAATAGCTGCCCAACCCGCAACCAGGTGTATGATTGTTTTTTATTTACGTGGTCTTGTTCTATGTGGTATCTGTGTTTTCCGTGGAGTGTTTTTTCTGACCACCTTTTCATCTTTCCCTGTTGTAATTGGGTGTGACTGTGTGTATCTGCTGGGTGGTCTACCCGGGATAAGTCGAGTGGGGTATAGTTTTTGTCTGCTTTGACTATTGCTGTATGGAGGCTGGTTTGCTTGGTGTGAAAGAATTTCCTAACTGCTTGTATTTGTTTTGTGTGTAATGATCTGATGTCTATAATTCCTCTTCCTCCTGCCTTCCTCTCGATGGTAAGTCTTTCTTTGCATGCGTTGGGGTGTAATTTCCTGTATTTGGTGAATTGAGATCGTATAAGGATGTGAATATTTTCTATGTCTATTTGTGACCATTTGATGATACCAAATGAATATGTGAGTATAGGTATAGCGAACGTGTTGATGGCTTTAGTGAGATTCTTAGAGTTGAGTTTTGTTTGTAAAAGTTTCGTCAGTCTGTTTTAGAATTCGGTTCTGAGCTCTGTTTTGATGTGAGTGTGGTTGAGTTTGGTGCTTTGTTGGAAGCCTAGATATTTGTATGTTTCTTTGTCGAACTTGTTATCGAGTGTTTCATTGTTGATGGTTTCTGTCTCATGGTGGCCCTTCCACAGGCCTTTGTTGATATGGAGCACTTTGCATTTACTTATACCAAATTCCATATTGACATCTAAGGTGAATATTTCTGTGATTTTGAGGAGTTCTTTCAGCTGTGTTTTTGTGGCAGCGTAGAATTTTATGTCATCCATATATAGGAGGTGGTTTATTTTATGTTGATTTACTTTTTGGTGTCTGATGTTGAAGCCATGCTCTGTTCTGTTTAGTATATTTGAGAGTGGATTGAGACAGAGGCAAAACCATAGAGCGCTGAGCGAGTCTCCCTGAAATATACCCCGTCTGATGTACAGCTCTTCTGTTTGGATGCGTTCGGTTTGTGTTTCTAGGCGTATTATGGTTTTCCATGTTTTCATAATTTGCGCGAGAAATTGCCTGAGGTTTTGGTTGATTTTGTAGATATCTAGGGCTCTGATTAACCAGCTGTGGGGAATGGAGTCGAAGGCTTTTTTATAGTCTATGTAACCGATGTGAAGGTTACTGTGTTCTTTTCTGGTTTGTCCCATAATCACGCTATCTATGATCAGCTACTCTTTGCATCCTCGACTATTTTTTCCTGCATCCCTTCTGCTCTTCTGTGAGAATATTGTTGTCTGTTAGGTGTTGTTCTATTTTTTTGGAAATTGTGGCTGCGATGATCTTGTATAGGGTTGGAAGACAGGTGATAGGTCGGTAGTTTGACGGGTTTGTGGTGTCTGAACTTTTGGGTTTGATGTATGTTATTCCTTGTGTAAGAAAAGTGGGGAATGTGTGTGGTTGTAGAATGGCTTTGTTGATTTGGTGTGTGAGTGCTTCGTGTGTGATGGTAAACTGTTTGTACCAGAAGTTTTGTATACTGTCTATCCCAGGGCATTTCCAGTTGTATGTGTGTTTGATTGTTTCTGTAATTTCTTCTGTAGTTAGTGTAGAATTTTCTTGTTCTGTCACACGTTTGTGTTTATCTTCTTCGGCTTTGATCCAGGGGGTATTATTATTATGTAGTTTGGGTTCTGACCAGACAGTTTTTCCAATAATCTGCGAGTTCTTGTTTGTTTGGTGGTTCAGTTACTACTGTCTGCTCGTTGTACATAGTTTTTCGGTAGAACTGTTTTTTCGCTTCTTCGGAAGAGGTTGTTGGTGTCTTTCCTCTCGTTTGATTCTTTGTATCTACGGAGTCTTGCAGCATATACGGATAGTTTTTGTTTCAAAGTATCAACGATTTCTGGCAGTGTTCGGTTGAGAGATTTAGATTTGATCTTGTCTACACCCTGTGTGACACGTTTGGATGCGTTCCCGTTCATAAACTGGGTAAGGTGTCCCAGATCTCTTCTGATGTTGTTGATTTTGTTTTCTATTCTTATTTGCCATTTAAATTTAGGTTTTCTGCTGTTGGGGTCTCTTTGTCGTTGCGGGAGTTTTCGATTATTTTGTGTTATAGTGGTGATTGCTGCTGCATATATTATTATGTGAATGTCTTCGATCGTGCTTAAGTCTGTTATGTACTGTGGTATTATGTGCTTGTTTATTGTGTTGAGGATCATTTGTGTGCTCTGTTTGAAGATTAAACGAGGGATGGGATTTCTTGTTGTAGGGTCGGTGCCTGACCATCGAGCTAGATGTGACTGCATTTCTGCTTTGAGTGTTTGTATGAGAGGTGATTCGGGGTGATGTTGTGTAGATGTTATTGAGGGTGGAGAGTCATTCATTTTGTCGTCTGTGATATGATGTCGTGTGGTGCTTGCTATTTGCTTTGAAATATTATTTTGAGTTATGCTCCTGCTGGGTGGTGGGTCTTCGACTGGGTGGTTGCGTGTGTGAGATTGGTTCGGTATCTGCTCTACTGTTTCTATTGTTTGGTTGGTCTGTGTTCAGTTCAGCAGCTACTTGGTCTGTGTCCAGTTCAGCAGCTACTGTATCTTTGATGGTTTGCAATTCGAAAGCTGTGAGGCGATTGTTCTTGGTAATAACTCTTTTTTGGTCTATTACTCTCTGTTCTGTAACAAGTAATTGCAGATGTGGATATTCGGTCAAGAAAAATCTGTGTAGTTCCAGTCTGCAGCTTGATGTCACTGTTTCTAGTTTGGTGGCGGTGAAGTAACAGCGCATCACTGTTCTATTCATTTCATCTGTCCACTTTAACCGCTGTCTTGGTTTGCCAGCCTTGGTAGTTGCATGTTGTTCTTGCAAAACATACGCGGTTTGGCCTGGCTTTGGTGGTTGTATTTGTCCCGCATCTACGTCGGTTGCGCTTGGGATTGGTGGTGGTGGGTCCAAGCGGCGAGTGATTCTCTTGTCAGTGATTTCTTTGTCAGTTGTGATTTCATTACAGCAACGCATGGCGTGTTCATTGATTCCTGTGGTGCAACTCATGCGTTGCTGTGACTTTTCCGCCTTGGTGGGTGTCGGCTTACTCACCGGCACAACACTTTTGGCAGGTCCATTTTCGGTTGCCCAGTCTTCATCGTTTTGGTCGAGCTGCCATTTCTCGCGACGTCCTCGACCGTTACGTCGCTCGCCCGATGCTTCTTTTATTCGTCTGCTGTTGTCTGGAATGTTCTCAATGTTTTGTGGTGTCAGAAGCTCAAAGTGTCCCGACATTGGGTTGCCTGTTAGTAGAAGGTAAATAGTTTTGTTGTATTTTCCCGTGCTTATTATTGTTGGTCTGTCCTTAAAAGTTATTTTTGTATGTCTTGTTCTTCGTTGTTTTGAGAAGATACGAAAGTTGCTATTTTGTGTTTCCGAGAGGGCAAGTATCTCTAGGCTCGAAGTCTTTGATATCGTCGACTTCAATTAATGAAAATCTGTGAAGTTCCGACCAGTTTTGTTGTAAATATCTTAGAGCAACCTCTCGGAGTTTCTCATGATGGTTTTGGTGGCCATACAAGTGTAAGCTAACTGCACGGAAAAGGCAATTTCCATCACCTACAATGTCGGATCTGGTAAAACTATCGGGAGTAGTTTCGGCTGAGGCGGTTGTTTGGGTCGTATGTGATTGTTGTTGTTGTGGTGTTGCTATAGCTGTTCGTACGACAGGGGTCCGCCTCCGCAACACCCTTCCATTATCATTAATATAATTATTATTCTTTGACATAGTATTCCCACGAGTATCCTAGGAAAGAGGGGTCGACTGCGGCAGAGCCTGGATGCCACAGCAAGGTTACTTACTCCCGGAGGGCGGGGTTATTAAAACAAACTATTGTAATGTCGCTTGATGGTTTTGTGTTTGTAAGTCGTTATGTTATGTTATTATTGAAATTGTAACTGTTGTCGATCATCTTGTGGATCAAAAAGCTTAGAGATAAAACATTTCTTCTCCTTTGTTAAAGAATTTATCAATAATCTAGTCAAATGGGAATTTATTTGGATATAGCTTAATTAATTATTTGTTACAAGAGTGAATATGGTGCTTGTTATTCTATCCCCTTATTAATTTAACAAATTAGATCATGTGTGTTTGTTTTGCGTGCGACGCGGCGGCTGACCTGCCTTCTGACTCATGTAAGTGCTATGGCTGTAAACAACTGTTCCACTACGCCTGTTCTGGCCTCACCGCATCAGCGGTCAAAGTTATGGAGCTCAAGTACAAAAGAACTCTTGAGTTTTTCTGTGAGGCTTGCTCTGAGGGACTACGCTTGTTACCTGTCATGCAGAAGCAAGTCAAGGCCCTCGAAACTCAAATGTCTGATGTATTGGATAAGGTCAATATTTTCGTTAAAAATCCAACAAAAATAAATTCTCCCAGTCAGCAGATTCTTATGGATCCTATTACAAAAACAATTTAACTGTAACTCCTTTATGTCGGAAATGGAAGATCGACGAATTAGATCCAAGAATATTATAGTTTACAATTTGGACAAGTCCGGAAGAAAGGACAATAAATCTTTAAACGATGATCTGGACACAATCATAAGAATTGTTTCACATGACGTTCCCTCGAACGATGCTATAGTGAATACATTTAGAATTGAAAAACCCAGTAATGATAAACTTCGTCCTCTAAAAAGTGATTTTAACTTCTCCTGACTTAACTCTCATTATACTTAAAAACAGGCGTCGCATAATCCATCCTGTACTGAAAATATCTGCGGATCTTACACCCATCCAGCGTGATCACATTAGAAGTCTTTTATAAGGAACTAGACAACCGCGAGGCTAACGGGGAAGATGACATTCAAATAAGATACATACATGGCATACCAGAAATTGTTAAGGTTCCTAGTTAAAAAATTAAATCCTTTGGGTAACCCAGTCAACTTACATACATTTATCGTAAACTACCAGAATGTAAGAGGAATGAAAACCAAGATAGACGAGTTAACACGTAATGTGCTTCTTAGTCATTACCTGGTGTTCGTTCTGACCGAAACATGGTTGGATGATAGCATCGATAGCGCCGAGCTGCAGTTGAGAGACTTTCACCTATTTCGAAAGGATAGGTCCAGAGTGACAAGTTCGAAGAGTCGAGGTGGTGGTGTGCTGGTGGGAGTTCACAAATCACTCAAATCCTGGGAGATTGTCGTGGATGATATTAGTGTTGAACAACCGTTTATCAAAGTTACACTGAACAGTATTACTATTATAGTAGGTGCAGTTTATATTCCACCGAATTCTTCTTCAGATGTTTATGAGAGGCATTGCATCACCAACGACGAAGTGATGCACAAGCATTCTGATAGTTTTGTTTATTTGTGGGGGACTACAATGTACCGGGTGTACCCTGCTCCGATTTCAGCATTGATAAATTCATTGCAACTGGCGGTGGCCCCTCCGTTAGGATTTTGTGTAGCATGGTGTTATGCTTGACCTTTTTATATCAAAAGAACATGCATCTAAAGTCTTTGTGGCTGATGATATTCTCCTGCCTCTTGACCAGCACCATCCTACCCTTTTCTCTTCTGTCCAGGTCCATTCTCCTATGGAGGTTGCTGAGTATGATTCTCTTTTCTTTGATTTTAAAAGGGGTGATTGGGTTGGATTGAATCATCTGTTGGCTGGTGTTGATTGGGATGTTGTTCTAAGACCAATCGATGATATAAATGTTATGCTGGATCGATTTGATGACATCCTCTATGATGGTGTTATCCAATTTATTCTTATTTCTAGGCTAAAAACCTCTAAATTTCCACGGTGTTATAATGACAAATTAAAATCGTTCGTCGTTAATAATAGAGAAGATGGCGCATAAGAGGTATAAAGCGTTGGGTCGTTTTGGAGACTACATGGCGTCTTCTCGTCTCCGCGAACAATGTAAAATAACTAGTAAAAGATGCTATCAAGAATATGTTCGTGACACGAAGGCAACATGAAATCATTTTGAAATTTTGGCAATGATAAGCCCACTGATAACAGATTGTCACAGTCCAAGTTCTTGGGTGAAGTTGAATGCAGTTAGTCTGCCCACATTTGCCCAGCATTTTAAATTAATCTACAAACTGGGGATTGCGGGGGATGCGGACTTTGTTCTCCAACACGATCACTGACATTGTAGACTGTGCTATTGATTTGCAGACAGTTTACAATATGCTTTATTCTCTAAAGAGACCGGATGGCATACTGCCTCTTCTTTATCCTTGTAGATGTTCCCTTGTCAGGCCGTTACTAAAACTTTTCACTGTTTCATTAAACTGTGGAATATTTCCCAATCGATGGAAGAAGAGTTTCATAACATCTATTTACAAAAAGGGTAGTATATCGAATATACTGAATTACAGACCTATAAGTATTTTAAGTACTATACTCAAATTATTCGAAAACATTATAACTTACGAAATAAAGGAAAGGGTTGCAATCAGCACGGTTTCTGCAGTGTTAGATCAGCGAACACCAATTTAATATGTTTCACTCATTCTGTTACGAGCGCTCTTGAAAATCACGTACAGGTGGACGCAATTTATACACACTTCTCCAAGGCTTTCAATACGGTCGACATTGGTATTCTATGAGCTAAATTAAGCTTTTTTGGTATTGTGTGTCGTTTGTTGAGATGGCTCCAGTTTTATCTGTCTTGAAGGGTTTAGTCTGTTTGTATAGTGGGTGTAGTTTCTGAAAATTTTGCTGTGACCGCGGGCGTGCTTCAGGGCAGTCATTTGGGTCCTCTTTTGTTTAATATTTTTATTAATGATGTGGGTTCTTGCTTAGAGTGTTCTTTCTTACTTTTTGCCGATGACTCTAAGATTTATAAAATTGTGAGCTCTTTAACGGAATATCGCCTTTTGCAGGACGATCATTCCTTCACTGTGTGGTGTAAGTCCAATGGCCTGGACCTCAATGTTGACAAATGTCAGGTAATGTCGTTTTGTAGAGCGGTGCTACTGCCGCATTCCCCTATAGCATCGATGGACGGATTTTGCAGACTGTGAATAAGGTTAAAGATCTGTAATCCTTAACCCAAAATTAAGTTATCACTTGCATTATGACTACATGGTCAACAGAGCCTTTAGAATGCTCGGCTTTATCTGCAGAGCCGGTAGGGATTTCTTTAACATTGACACATTGAGACTATTATATCAATCCTTTGTGAGATCATTATTGGAATATTGTTCCCCGGTATGGTCATCTTATTATGAGTGCCATATTCACTCAATTGAATTGGTGCAGAACAGGTTCTTGCGTTTTATTTCTAGAAAGCATTCAAATTTTTCTGCAACAGCTATGAGGTCAGTGACCCGGCTCCCTAGGCTATCTGTGAGAAGGTCTAATGAGGAACTGTTGTTTCCATATAAAACTGTTATTTCTCAGCTGGACCTTCTTGATCTCTTGACTCAATTTTTTGTTCCACCCAGAAATACAAGGAGTCATTGCATCTTTTCACAGTCTGTTCATAGATCCAACGATGCCTTACATTCCTTCATCGCATGGCTTCACGCCAGAGGCAATATGGCTGATGTTGATTTTTTTAATGTGTCACTTGGCAGCCTCAAGCGAATATTGTGGGATGACTCTTTGAGGCAACTATGACACTTGTGGATGTTTGTGCATTGTGTTTTGTGCCTAGGTCTCTTGTTTGTCATATCTCGGTTGTTGCTTTCTAGGCTTTCATTTACATTCATTTATATTTAATCCAAGTTTTACTTCTTTATTCTTTGTTTTATTTTGTTTTCTTTTTATTGCCTTTGTTAAGTTAGTTAGTATAAGTAATTTTTTTTGTTGCTGATTTTTTATTTGTCAAATTTTTATTATTCTGGGTTGTCTGTAAATAAATAAATAAATAAATTATTAGTAATGGTAAGTTATGTGTTTAGTACAGCATTTCCCAACCTTTCAGTATTTGCGATCCAATTTTCAAACAAAATTTTCATCGCGCTTCCCCCCCTCTCATACAATAACAATGCATGCAATAATAATATATTTTTAGTGCTAAAGCTACACTATGACCTTAATTACAAACCCTACAAACTACCAAGAATAAGTAAATCTATTCATATTTGGTAACACATATCGGCTGCGTTGACAAAACTAGAATCGATGCCTCTCTACTGTTCTCTGTCGCGTCCACCACATCGGTAGCGGCTTCGCGAGAAGTTGTCTTGAACATTCGGAAAGTCTGCCCAAAAGTGTATAAATGCTGCACCTCGTTCAATTACAGCCCGTCTCAGTCGAGTTGATTCTACTGCTATAGGATGTATCGTTGTAATTTACATGTTAATTGAAATTCAAGGTATTAAGTATTCACGGCAGTAAATTTATACAGAATCATGGATAAATTTTTAATTGAGCGTAAGCGAGCATTAGACGATAGTGAAGTATCAACAAGTGCACAGACGAGCGTGGTTCCGAAAATAAAATCAAGAAAATATTCTCAAGAATACTTAAATTTAGGGTTTACCAGTAATGAAGTAAATGAAGAAGAAAGGCCCCTGTGTGTTATCTGCTCAAAAATTTTGGCAGCAGACAGCATGAAACCAAATAAACTTAAACGACATTTGGAAACGTGTCCTAGTGAGTATCTTAACTAACCCCGAGAATTCTTCGAATTGAAATTAAAATTATATGTAAAGCAGAAATCATTTTTTAAAAAAACTTTGTCTTTGAATGAAAAAGCTTTACTTGCCTCTTACAAAGTTTCATATAAAATAGCTAGATGTAAAAAGCCTCACACCATTGGTGAAGAGCTTGTTTTGTCAGCAGCAATTGAGATAGTAGAAACTATGTTTACAGATAATTTTGCCAAACAATTGTTATCCATACCTATATAAAATGATACTGTTGCCCGTCGAATTAGTGATATAGCTGAAGATGTACAGCATCAGCTTTTCGGGAAGTTGCGTGACAAATTATTTTTCAATTCAGCTTGATGACGTAACAGATAGCAATAAATATGCTCATTTCATTGCCTATGTTCGATTTTGTGATGGCATGTCAGCAGTAGAAGAACTATTTTTCTGCAAACCAATAGAACTCAAAGTAACATCACTCGCATTATTTGCTATTTTATAAACGAGGCAAATATGGAGTGGAAAAATTGCGTCGCAATATGTACCGATAGTGCTCATTCAATTTCTGGAAGATTTCAAAGTGTACAAGCACTTTGTGAAACAAAAATCTCCACTGTATGTGTGGACATATTGTATGATCCACAGAGAAGTTTTGGTTACCAAAGAAATGAGTCCTGCTCTGAATATTGTGCTCACTGCAGTTGTAACTGTTGTAAATTGTAAATTATATTAAAATGAGACCCCTAAAATCTATCTAATTTTTTCTGCACTTTGTAAAGACATGGGTGTCGAACATTCAGCGTTACTATTTTATTGCGAGGCAAGATGGTTATCACGTGGGAAATGTTTGCAAAGTGTTTATGAATTAAGAAATGAAATCGCCATTTTTCTAGAAGTTTCGAAATAGTTTATTTGTGAGGAAATTGAGCTACTTGGTCGATATATTCGAGAAACTAAATATCTTAAATCTTCAAACTCTAAGGAACAAATACACATATATTCGATACAAGTAATAAAATTAATGCTTTTGTAGAAAATTGGTATTGTGGAGCAGAAATGTAAAGCAAAAAAAACTAGAAATGTTTGCAAATGTGGGTGAATGTGTTAAAACATACAAGACTGAAGAACGACATGTGAAAGTTGTTTTAGTAACCATTGAAAATCATCTAGCCATGTTGACAAAGAATTTTAAAAAGTATTTTCTTACTGACGACAACTTGGTAGCAAGTTACGAGTGGGTTAGGGATCCATTTGAAAATACTCTCGAAGAGCTCTCAACTTCCGAAGAAGAAATCTTCATAGACTTCACGGCAAGTGGTGAAATCAAAAGACAATTTCACTCTTTGAATTTTGGGCAGGGGTGAATGATGAGTTTTCTGCACTTAAAACAAGAGCATTTCGTATACTCAACATCCTATCTTTGCGAAACCGGATTTTCTGCGGTGGCTGCTTTGAAAACAAAATATAGATCTCAACTAAATATAGAAAAATAACTCAGAGTGTCTATTTCTAATATTAAACTATCCTTCGAAAATCTTTGCTCTACAAAACAGGCCCAAGGGAGTCACTAATAATTAATAAATTTGTTTTTAATATAGTATTGATATGTTAATTATTAGGTAAATACATTGTGCAGTACTAATACAATCCTATTTATAGGGGTATTATATCAGTGTAAATGTGTATTTTATTTTTTATTACGTCAGAATGTATTGTGTTTTGCTTTCCTTTCATAAATTATATTAAATGTTTTTAATGAATGTTTTTAATAATAATTTCTTTTCGATGCGCTCGCGCCCTTCCAAAAGGGTAATCATGCCTTCCCCCCCTAGTGGAGCGCGCCCCACAGGCTGGTTTAGTATTAAACTTTATATTTTTCCATTTCTGGTACTCTTGTATCGAGTGGCTTTCTTATATATTGCATATGCTGTATATGTTGCATACTGGACGTTGAACTCGCGACATTAAAATAAATAATCAGGATAAATCTGGTGAATTGAAAATTAGGTTTTTCAAATAATACATAATAAAATGTCGATAAGTTGTGTGAATAATCATTATATGAGTCCACACATAATAAAACAATGGATGGTATTTAATAAATATGGACTATAAAAAATGTACATTTTTTAGATGTTTTTACCCGCCCTGAAAGAGTAAGAGAAAGTGTTGTTTATGTTTTGTAGCTATTTGTTTCTACCTACGAATTTATAAAGAATATTACTTTATAAATAGATGCGCTAACGTTTGTCTCCTACTGTATTTATGGTACTAGATCTATTTTATGTGGTTCAAATTGTTGACGTCCTATCGGTCATGGATAATATGATGTTCTTGTTTAATATGTATCTTCTCTTTTAAAAAATGTTTGCAATAGTTGTATATCGAATCGAAAAGTGTATAACACTTAAGTTTAACGAAAAAACCATCAGCTAATTGCATACTTGATTACGGAAATAAAAAAAACAAGATCAGCCACAAAAATGTTTTTTCATTGATGTAAAAAAGATTAAAATATATTTAGTGGTCTGTGTTTTACAATCTATTTTCTCTGTTTTATCTAAAATTAGTTGCGTCAGTGGCATTTAAATTTATATCCAAAATATATTCTAGAAAATATTTAAAAATGGAAAATAAGTAAATTAATACAGAACATTTCAGTTCTGTTAATAAATTGGACATGCTCAATTCTGTTTAAAACCTGCTGAAAAATAAGAATGAAAGAAAAAAAAATTAATTATTCTTCTGGCATATTTCTCAATTTGTCTGCATAATTGAGTAGTGTAGTTTAGTACTAAAGTAAAATGAGTTGTATTTGATTAAACTTAACTATCTTAATTTATCTAAGTAATCTCATCTTTAGTTACCTATGTTGTAACGCCATATTAATTTCATCTCAAAAAAATAATACTGATATTCTTATTTAACATTTAATGGAAATCACTGAATAATTCTTTCTAATACTGTAATTTTTTTAGGAATCTGGTCAATTGTTAGATATTAAACTTCTCGATTTCCAACTATGCCGTGCAAATACAGTGGTCCACGATCTGTCTTATTTCTTTTACTCTGGCGCTTCCAAAGAAGATTTTGACAACTTGGATTATTACCTTCAATTGTATTACGATAGTTTCTCAAAAATGGCAAATGAACTTGGTACAAACTATGATGAAATATTTTCATTAGAAGAATTAAAAGACGAGTGGAAACAATACGCCTTGTGGGGCATTATTATGGCTATACAATTATGGGCAATAAAACTTACTCCAAAAGAAGATGTGACAAATATAGTACCAGAGAATATTGGAGAACAAATTCCCAATGCAGAACAACAGAACACTATTATTGATCAACTAGGAAAAGTATTCGGCTCAGATTCATACAAGGAAAAAAACAGGTGATATTTTAAGACATGCTTTTGAATATGACATTATCTATAATATATAAAATGCAACGTCTCTCTGTCTGTCTGTCTGTCCGTTAGTGCGCCTATCGCTGAAAAACCACTTATCCGATTTACGTACTTTTTTTTTTAAACATACATATGTTCTCTGGCCAGGTTATAGGCTATATTTTATTACGATAGGTAGCATAAGGAATGAGCAGTGACGTAAAATAGTGAATGATGTCGGAAATAAGTTTGCCGCTAGCGCGTGCCTTTGCAATACACAGCCTAAACCATTAAAAATATGGAACAATATTATGTAGCAAAGAATATCTGTAATGTATAATCTATAATATATATAAAATGCAATGTCTTTCTGTCTGTCTGTCCATTAGTGCGCTTATCACGCGTGAATCACTTATCCCATTTACCTGTCTTTTTTTAAATTCATGCATATATTCTTTGGCCAGGTTATATAATAATAATCTATATCTATAATATATATAAAATACAATGTTTGTTTGTCTGTCTGTCTGTCCGTTAATGCGCTTATCCCTCGAGAACCACTTATCCGATTTACGTGATTTTTTAAATTCATACATATGTTCTCTGACCAGGTTATAGGTATATATTTTATTACATCTATAATATATATATATATATATATATATATATATATATATATATATATATATAAAATGCAACGTATTCTGTCTGTCTGTCTGTCCGTTAGTGCGCTTATCACTGGAGAACCACTTATTCGATTTTCGTACTTTTTTTTTTAAACATACATATGTTCTCCGGCCAGGTTATAGGCTATATTTTATTACGATAGGTAGCATAAGGAATGAGCAGTGACAATAATAGTAAATGAAGTCGGACAAAGTTTGCCGCTAGCGCGTTTTCTTGCAATACACTCCCATTAAATATGGAACAATACCATGTAGCAAAGAATACAATATATATAAAATGCAACGTCTCTCTGTCTGTCTGTCCGTTAGTGCGCTTATCACTCGAAAACCACTTATCCGATTTACGTGTTTTTATAAATTTATACATATGTTCTATATAATTCGATATAAGCCTAGATAATGGGAGATAAGGTGAGATAATGGGACATAAGGAGAAATAATGGGAGATAAGTCGAGATAAGCCTAGATAATGGGAAATAAGGTGAGATAATGGGAGATAAGGAGAAATAATGGGAGATAAGGAGAAATAATGGGAGATGAGCAGAGATAAGCCTAGATAATGGAAATTATGTAGAGATAATGGGAAATAAGGAGAAATATTGGGAGATAAGGAAAAATAATGGGAGATATTTTATTACGTTGGGTAACATAGGAAATAAGCAGTGACGATAGTAGTGAATCAAGTCCACGCGAGCGGAGCCGCGGGCCGGCTAGTTAAATTATAAAATAATGATATAATATCTATAAAATTATTATTATTATTAGTATATATAATTTCATTATAAAAATATTATAAAGAGAGGATTTTTGTAATAGATTAAAAGTCTTTTATTTTAAATGATAGGTGAGATGTAAACAAATATACGCCACTTTCATGACACAAAAGCTAGCGCATCGTTTTCATATTGTCAATTTAAAAACAGCTAAGTGCTTTATGCTTACAAAGTAGAAAAAGTATTTAAAGCATTCGGTATGTCAAGTTGGGCCATACAAAAATACTATAGGCCGACGGAGCAAAAAAGTGTGTAAAGCATTCTTTATAAAGGGTCTTCCATTTGGGACTTGACAACTTTGAAATTTCACTGTGAACGCACCCTTAAGCCAATCACCGAACTGTCAATGCCAAAACATTCAGTAAAGTCAACATTTTCATCATGGTGAAGTACACGAACGAACAACGTTTACAAATAATTAAAATTTACTACCAAAATTTGGAGTCGGTGACTGCAACTTTAAGAGCGTTAACGCCAATTTTTGGTCGTAATTCTCGTCCCAGTAGACAAGCAATTTATAGTCTAGTGAAAAAATTTGAGTTAACGTATTCGCTGCTGGATGTTCCCGTGCCAGTGAGACAACGGGTTGGTCGAATATTGCTGCTGTTCAAGCGTCCATCTCAAACGAACCTAAACAGTCGATTTCACGGCGTTCTCAAGAATTGGGCATAGCTCAGACCACACTATGGCGAATTTCGCGAAAGGATCTTGGCCTGCACCCTTATAAGTTAAAGTTAACTCAAGAACTAAAGCCACTCGATCATATGAAGCGACGTACGTTCTCGAATTGGGCTCTAGAAATGTTGGAAGAAGATGACCAATTTCATCGCAAAATCATCTTTAGTGGTGAAGCGCATTTTTTGGATAAACGGCTTCGTCAACAAACAGAATATGCGTTATTGGTCAGGTGAAAATCCTCATGTGCTTGAAGAAACATCACTTCATTCACAAAAAATTACTGTTTGGTGCGGTTTTCATGCCGGTGGTGTCATTGGGCCGTTCTTTTTCGTTGATGAAAATAACCGTCACGTTACAGTCAATGGAGATCGCTACAAAGACATGTTGCAACGTTATTTCTTTGATCAATTGCATGGGCTAGACGTTAATGATATGTGGTTTCAACAAGACGGCGCCACAAGCCACACAGCGGGTGTAACAATCGACTTACTGCAATCTAAATTCGGTGAACGTGTTATATCGAGAAATTGTCCCGTCGAATGGCCGCCTAGATCGTGTGATTTAACACCTCTAGACTTCTTTTTATGGGGGTACGTTAAATCATTGGTCTATGTTAACAAGCCTGCGTCGTTAGAGGAGCTCAGAGCCAATATTGAAAGAGAGATAGCGGCTGTTTCCGTCGAAATGTGTGGCCGAGTCATCGAAAATTGGGTTCAACGAATCGATCGCTGCAAACGTGCCCGTGGTGGACAAATGAATGAAGTCGAATTCCATACATAAATGTTTTGATTGTACTTCAAGAAGATAGTAAAATTTTCGAAATGTCTCAAATGGGTTGCGTTTTATTTCAAAAAAAAGTTGTCAAGTCCTTAATGGAAGACCCGTTATAATAGAAATATACAAAAATTTTCGAAATATACAAAGTAACAAAAATATATGTAAAGCTTTCGGTATGTAATAGAAATATAGAAAAAAGCATACAACTAAAAAAAAAGTAAGTAAAAAAAATTGGAATATCAAGTTGCGACATACAAAAATAGTCAAGGTATACAAGGTAAAAAAAGGTTGTAAGATATTCGGTATCTAATAGAAACAATAATGCTCAAGGCATACAAAATAAAGAAAAGTATGTAAAGTATTCGGTATATATGTAAATGTTCGAGACATACAAAGTTCAAAAAGTTTGTAAGCCCTCGGTATGTCAAGTGGGGACATACATAAATGTTCAAAGCATATAAGGAAAAAAAGTGTGTAAAGCGTTTGGATATGTAATAGAAATACATAAAAATGCTCTAGGCACACAAAGTAAAAAAGTATGCAAGCATTCTGTATGTAATAGAAACATGCAAAAATGTTCGTGTCATACAAAGTAAAAAAAATATGGAAACCTTCCATATGTCAAGTTGAATTATATAAAAATGAACAAGGAAACAAACAAAGGAAAAAAAGGTAGGAAAGTATTCGGTATATAAAACATACAAAAATGTTTGGATTATACAAAGTAGAAAAAAGTATATGAAGTATTTGGTATGTAATAGAAATATACAAAAATGCCCGATTCAATGTAAAAAAAAAATATGTAATACTCCGGTATGTCAAGTTGAGACATACAAAATAGCTCCAGGCATATAAAGTGAAAAAAAAATATAAGCCTACTTTATGTTAATTTGGACCATACAAAAATGGTTCAGGCATACAAAGTAAAAAAAACAATATGTAAAGTATTTGGTATGTAATAGAAACATCAAACATACTCGAGGCGTATATACTGAAAAAAATGTGTATGTTTAGAATTCGGTAAGTCATAGAAATATACAAAAATATTCAGGAGATGTGCTAGTTAAATATTTGCTTATGTGAAGCATTCAAAGAAACGTTCAAAAAATGCTTGGAAGTATGATGAAATGTTTTATGAATGCAAATAAATACAATTACAGTTTTGTTGTTTTTTATTATAAATTTAATTACAAGACGATGGAAGACTTAATGACAATTCGATTAGTGAGGATGACTGAATGTAGTCAATCATATAAAGGCAAATGCGGCCAAACTGCAAGACCAGCAGAAAGCAAGAAAATCGCCCTACGAAGTGACGAATCGAGAATTAGTACGTATTGAGCGAGAGTTGCTTAAACGATATATTATCATTAATATTTTATTTACATTTATTTAATCTTAATCTAATGTAATTAATCCTTAGATTTAATTTTCTGTATGAGATTTTAAATTTTATGGTTCTCTAGGCTGATGTATTTTTATGTTACCTGTGAAAGAAATATTTCTTTATGTGCACTTATGTGCTTTCCGTTGTACTTGGGATTATTCATAGCTACTTAAAATACATCTTCGACTTTACTCATCAATATAGTCTCCTTCAAGAGCAATACCATTAGTCCAACGCTTTTCTACTATTTCTATACCTTTTGTGTAGAAGAATTTATCTTTGCCTTCAAAATAGGCCTCAGTTTCCGCGATAACTTCCTCACTGGAGCCAAATCTCTTTCCTGCGAGCATTTTTTTGAGGTCTGCGAATAGATAATAGTCGCTGGGGACCAAATCTAGAGAACATGGTGAATGAGGAAGCAATTCGAACTTCAATTCATGCAATTTTGCCATCGTAACCATTGACTTGTAACACGGTGCATTGTCTTGATGAAAGAGCACTTTTTCTTGTTCATTCGAATTCATTTTTTTGCGATTTCTGCCTTCAAATGCACCAATAACTTAATATAATATTTGCTATTGATAGTTTTTCCCTTCTCAGCATAGTCGATGAAAATTATTCCATGCGCATCCCAAAATATAGAGACTAGAACCTTCCAGCCGACTGTTCGTCGGCGCGTCTCTGGTCGCTTCTGGCGGCATTCACCGGCTGCTATCACTCAACTGATTACCGATTTGATTCCGCTGTGTAGTGGTAGATCCATGTTTCGGAATTTTTGCAGTTTACCGGAATTTTTCATTTTTTGTTCAAAACAAGTTTTTCTGCCATTTTCAAGGTCGGTAATTACAAAAAAAATAAGTTAAATTTTGCGGAAAGTAATCCATCACAAAATTGTTCAACAAGCATACATGGAAAAATAAACCTTACACATTGAGAAAAGTCGCTAATTTTCAACAAAACCTTTATTTCAAAACCTGAACTAACCTGAACTAACCTGAACCAACCTGAACTAATTGCTTGTGAACTTTGTCCTTATCTCCACATAATTTGGCTATATCGTCAAAATTAAGTTCCATACCTAAAAACATATGAAAAAAAACCAATTTCCGCGCAAAAGCAATTATTTTTTTGTAATCATCGACCTTGAAAATGTTAGAAAAATTTGTTTTCGTTACAAAATAAAAAATTCTGGTAAACTGCAAAATACCCCATGTTTCTTCCATTGTCACATATTGCATGAAAAAATCCTTTTGTGCTTAAACAGGTCCAAACAGCGCTCAGAATCATCAACACGTTGTTGTTTTTGGTTCAATGTGAGTAAACACGGTACCCATTTCGAACAGAGCTTTCTTATCCCCAAATGTTCATGCAAAATATGACTAACACGTTCTTTTGATATCTTGAGGGTGTCGACTATTTCACGCAATTTCACTTTTACGGTCATCCAAAACAATTTTGTGGATTTTTTTTATGTTTTCCAGTGTAATCGCGTCATTTGGGCGTCCAGGGCGTTCAGCACCATTGTATCTATCCAGCATACCAGTAAATGATAAGTGATTTTCCAAGGGCAGAGTCTCCGTAACACTTATCAAGCCATTGCTTTGCTTGAACGGTATTTTTTCCCATTAAAAACAGTGTTTAATCAACATACGAAATTCGATTTTGGCATTGTTTTGAAAATATCAAAAGTAACTTCACTAAAACTATTGTAATTTGTAAACTAATCATCGAAATGTCATGAAATTTTGACACGTATCGGTTGGTACTTCCTAAAAATCATATGGATTTTTTGAAAAGGGCGACATGTATGGGACCAAAAAATTTTCAGCCTGCGTGTTCAATTTACAGATACCATATCAAAAGTCGAAACATCATACAATAAATTCATTTACCAACTTATGTATTCCCTTTATCAATATGATAAGGTGCTATCTTATAGATAATACTATTTATATTGTCATATCAACGAACAATTTAAAGATGTAAACATTTTTTTAAGATTCTAGTTAACAAATCAGTATTAAATTGTGTTGATAAGTTTGATATCTTTTGTAAAAAATATGGAAGTTCCAAAGTCCGAAGAAATTAAAGAGCAACTAAACCAAATCTTTACTAAAATTGCAGAGAATCAAAGTACAACTAACTTTGAAATATATCTAGACTCAGAAGCAAACTATGGTGATGGCTTTGTTGGTCAGTTCTACATAGGAAAAATTCGAAATAAAGATACAGACGAAGTTACAAATGTTGCTATTAAAAAAGCTCCCGGTTGGGAATTGGGAAACTATGACGTCCTATTCCGAAACGAAATTTTATTTTATGAAACCTCATATCCAGTTTTAGATGATTTCCAAAAAGAAGCTGGAGTTTCAGATCCATTTAACAATGTTGCAAAGTATTTCTGCGGAGGTTTAGAGTCAAAACGAGAGTACCTTGCAATGGAAAACCTAAAATCACTTGGATATGTCATGCACGACAAGGCGCAATATTTGGATACAGAACATTTGGAAACGTTATTTAAAATTTACGGAAAATTTCACGCTATTTCGTATGTTCTCCGAAAAAAATATTTAGAAAAATTTCAGAATATTACGAAGAATTATGCCGACTTACTTTCAGAATTAGTGACTTATGTAGGTAAACAACTTACAGCAGCTGTTTCTGCAGGTGTAAATTCTTTAAATCCGGTCACAGACAAACTTATATATGACGAAGTAAAAGATTTAGGAGAAAATGTTATAGAAAACTATTTAAACGCATGTACATACAATGGAGAACATAGAGCACTGATTCATGGAGATTGTTGGTCAAACAATATGCTATTCAAATATTCAGTAAGTTAGTTTACAATATGAAACGAAAAACTTAAGGATATTTGGTTTCTCAGATTTCAGTTAGATTATATATTCATTTCTAATTTTAATTATTTAATTTCAAACAGTGTATTCTCAGCATACTTTTTGAGGATATCAATTAAATGCAACCTTGTAGGATTTTTTTTTTTCAAATTATGAAAGTTGATTTGGGATATGTGTGGAAGAAGTATCTTTTATTAAAAGTACATACATATGTACAAAAATATCAAGTGTGATACATTCTTGTATTCAAAAACTTACGAAGGTAAAAATACACGTTTGCATTAAAACAAAATACATCGATATTGATTTTACTTTATTAAGCATAATTTTAATTATAGTACAAGTAGTAAGAGAGTGATAATAACCGGTATTTTGTTCTGGTGTATTGACGAGCAGAAAAATCTAAATTTTTTACACAATTTTTCTCTGATTATTTTGTCGTAAATTAATATTATATTAATTTAAAAACTAGATTTCTGACACTACTAATACAAAAACAAATAGCCCAAATAATGAATTACATAAAATTATGAAGGAAATTAAAAGGAGGAGGGTTAATAATGGCGGTTTTAGGCATAGTCAGAAAATCACCCAAAACACATGAAATACATTCCCTGGATCTAGATAAAGGCTAGACACCCCCCCTTAGACACCCTTATTCTACCTACATCATCCTATATCATCTCAACATCTTCTAACTAAGAATGTAAACCAAAAAATGCCTCAAACCCCATGGAATTATTACTTTGACGAACAAAAATAATATAGTCAACTGTAGTGTAAACGAGCGTCTCCCAACCGCAATAGGGGGTATTGAAATCATGTAAGTTAGAGTTTCATTCAAAAAATGTCTTAAATTGAAATACATTGCTTGAGAAAGAAATGGACAATGGATTTTGAGGAGGCCTCAATCCAGTAGAGTTCGATGTTGGGACAATGGTCCCACTTATGGGCAAGGAGGCTATTTGGTAGAGGTAGCACTTGAGGGGGGTATATTGCACCAGAGGTACTTTGTACCAATGTCTAAAAGTGCCTAAAAGGTGTCTGAAAGGTTTCTGAAAGTGTTTTAAAAGGTACCCGGAAGGTGTCTGGAAGTATCTAAAAGGTATCTGGAAGGTATCTGAATCTGTTTGATAGGCGTGGTTTTACATAAACATGGTCCATGTACGCTGTTTGTGTCTTGACACAAGCCTTGGCTGCAGCTTTTTATATAACGTAATATAATTGATAAAAGCGAATTAATGTCTAGTTTACGTGATGTAACGTAATGTAGACTGTAATATAATGTAATATAAGTAATGTAAGGTGATATAATGTAATGTAGTGTACTGTAATATAATAGTAGTTATATAATGTAATGTGATATAATGATGTGGGATAATATATGTTTTATACGATGGGTAAAGCAGTCTTAAAGGTTCCAGTTATTATATCTTGTTTCAGTTAGATATTTTGATTAGATTTTTAAGTTAATTATTTTCTTTTCACGCTAATTAGGCACCCCAAAGAGAACAGGTATCTACCATTTCCTTGCTGTTGTTCCTGGATAACGCCAAGTGTAAAGATAAACTCTTATTTAATTAAAAAGACTTTCTTCATGACTTAGAATTTTTTTGGATTGGATGGTTTAGTATTACAACTAAAACTTTTTAAATATGCTTTTTTTCCAAATAAAGGTTTACACGTTCATATTAGACAAAAAAATGATTTTTTTTTGTGATACTTATTTAAAAATACCACAGACATTGCTATTATAAAAAAGTCGTACGTTTCATTAATTTTAAGTGCAATTGTTCTTATGGAATGCTTTCTACAAAACAGTTCTATTTAAAATTGTTTTTTATCATTTATAATCCAAAAAGTACAATTTCAAGTATATAATTATATAACAAAAACAATTGCTCGTGATTTTATCAATATAGGCCGTTTGTGGGGCCCAAATCGGCTTTTTAGTTCCTGAATCTACTATTCAATGTACATTAATATTCTGCAGAAGAATTGCATAACTGATTAAAAAAAGGAGTTCTAATCCGATGAGGCTCACAAGTAGGACCATTATCCCAACGTCGAACTCTACTGGATTGAGGCTTATTTAAAATCTCCTATCCATTTCTTTCTCAAGCCATGTATTTCATGTATTTTGAGTCATTTTTTGAATGGAATTCTTAATTACATGATTTTAGGGTTGTAAGGGGGAGGGGGTATTGGGGTGGCGAAACGCTCATTTACACTATAGTTGACTATATTGTTTTTGTTGGTGAAAGTAATATATTCCTTAGGTTTTGGGGCATTTTTTGCTTTAAATTCTTACTTAGAATATTTTCGGATGATATAGGAGGATGTAGGTAGAATGGGTGTGTCTAAAGGGAGGAGTGTGTTCGGTTAGGCTAAAATCGATTGAATATTATTTGTTTGGACCCAAAGAAAGTATTTCATATTTTTTTGGAGATTTTCTGATTGAAACGAATTGGAAAATCGCCCTCATTGACCCTCTTCATTTCTTTATTCAAAAAATAAGTAAAATAATAAATTTTAAAAGATCTATTGCTTTAAATATGAAAATACTGTGAATTTTAGTAACGTCTGTTGTATCATTGCTAAAAAATTCAGGTTTCTTAAAATTATTTGCTATGTTACTTTTTAATTATTAATTATGGTATACCAGAAGTACTCGATCTTTTTAAGAAATGGAGATAAATGTTAATTTAGGACTGCTGAACGGAATTACCTAGGTTTCCATCGAATAGTTTCAGCCATGACTGGGTTTATACAGTCTAAGGCTTTACGTGCTGGCATTGGCTCTGTATCCGACGGCTCTAGACATGAATGTCGATAACAGTCCTAACAAGAAGTATTATGAAACCCTATTGAAACCTGAATGTCACCGGGACAAATGTATATGGTATCTGAAATGGAGCCTTCAGGACACCACAAGACTTCCTAAAGACAGTAGGCTTACATCAGCGTGCGGGTATTTGATATACCCGTTCTCAAGCTTTTTATGAGAGCAAAAAATAGTTAAATAGAAACATAAGAAAAAAAATATGGGGAGTTAAATACCAAATCTCCAACTTTTAATGAATGCACATAACGCTAGCCCGCACAGAACTTTTCCAAGGGAACCCCCTGAGAAGACCAACATGACAATGTGTTTTCTAATTCCAAAAATCCAAAAGCTCGACAGATCACAGTAGACGTGGGAGTTGTCGACATATCTATGAGAATGAAAAAAATGTCCCTGAGGATGATGTCATAATAACTTTTAATATTTTTAATTAATTTTCTGCAAGCGAATATACAACTCGAAAAGGTATTTTATGTAGGTATATCAAAGAGCTTGAGATAAACTTAGTAGCCTTGATTCAATAACTATTGTTCTACTTAATATATATCACCACTACACCAAACACTTTATTTCTGCACTCGATGCGCGTTTCGCTAAATATGTTAGCTTCATCAGGAGCGATGATTGACTAAAGCTAAACTACGAATCTACCGTATTTATACTTAGCCTAACCTTTGAATTACTCAAGCGGAACTAATGGAATAGGCGAGGCCATAACTTCTGGTCAAGTAACCAGTAGAGGGGACTATAAGGAATAGGCCCTCTATCTTTATTTAAACTACTTTTACATTTTATAATTTCCATACTTTCGTATGCGTTCAACAATCTCCTATCAGATACATTTTTAATTAATCTTAGATTATTTAATGTTACAATATGATCAGTTTCAAAGGCATGTTCGGCAATGCTAGACTTTTCTGGTCTACTATATTTTAAGTGTGCTAAATGTTCTTTAAATCGTGTTTTAATTGACCTTTTTAGTTTGCCCAACATACTTTTTGTCACAATCATTACAACTAATTTTATAAATTCCACTTTTCTCACCATTAGGAACCTTATCTTTGGGATTTTCTAAGATATTCCTCAGATTTTCTGATGACTTATAGACTAAGGTGAGGCCTACCTTATTAAATACCTTATTAAGTCCCCGGCTATATTTCCGATTATATGGTATGGAAATATATTTGGAGTTATTTTCTTCGCGTGTAAAAAAGGTGGAATTCGGAATATTTAACCTTAACTTATGTCTATTTATTAGGTTGTTTACTAAGTCATCGTCATAACCATTAACTCTAGTTATATTTCTGATACGATTCCTTTCATTATTGAAGTTTATTCTATTCAGAGGAAAACTGTCAAGATATTCAAGAATTTGAATGTTTTCCAAGGGTATGGTATAGGTATGTGGATGATAATTTCGCTATTTTTGATACAAAGAAAGCAAATATTGATGATTTTTTTCCAAATTAAATAGCTGGTACGATTCCATTAAATTCACTTACGAAGTTGAGAACAAAGGACAACTGCCTTTTCTAGATATTTTAATTATTAAAAATAATAATAGATTCGAATTTGATATCTATAGGAAAAACACAATAACAGATAGATATATTCCTAATGATTCATTTCATTGCAAACAACACAAATTAGCCGCATTACATTTTTTAGTTCATCGTTTGGTCACTTTTCCTCTGAATAGAGTAAAGTTCAGTAATGAAAGGAATCGTATTAGAAATATAACTAGAGTTAATGGTTATGACGATGACTTAGTAAACAACCTAATAAATAGACATAAGTTCAGGTTAAATATTCAGAATTCCACCTTTTTTACACACGAAGAAAATAACTCCAAGCATGTTTCCGTACCATATAATCCGAAATATAGCAGGGGACTCAATAAGGTATTTAATAAGGTAGGCCTTACCTTAGTCTATAAGTCATCAGACAATCTGAGGAATAGTTGTAATGATTGTGACAAAAAGTATGTTGGGCAAACTAAAAGGTCAATTAAAACACGATTTAAAGAACATTTAGCACACTTAAAATACAGTAGAACAGAAAAGTCTATCATTGCCGAACATGCCCTTGAAGCTGATCATATTGTAACATTTGATAATCTAAGATTAATTAAAATTGTATCTGATAGGAGATTGTTGAACGCATACGAAAGTATGGAAATTATAAAATATAAAAGTAGTTTAAATAAAGACAGAGGGCCTATTCCTTATAGTCCCCTCTACTGGTTACTTGACCGGAACTGATGGCCTCGTCTATACCATTAGTTCCGCTTGAGTAATTCAAAGGTTAGGCTAAGTATAAATAGGGTAGATTTGTAGTTTAGCTTTAGTCAATAATTGCTCCTGATGAAGCTATCATGGTTAGCGAAACGTGCGTCGAGTGCAAAAATAAAGTGTTTGGTTCAGTGGTGATATATACTAAGTAGTGTCATTGTGCCAAAGATTCCACATTCCCAACTTAATAACTATTGTTGCTTAAAAAACGAATCAGGGGTATGGCTACGGCCGAAGGAATATTTTACTACTACATCTATTTAACACCTTGTAGCTGTAAGCTACAACTAGATAACGAGAGCAGGGAAGTTGTAGTATGCTCAGCATATTTTCTCACTTTCTCAATGAGAAAGAAAATTCACGAGTCCTTGTTGAACCTCAGCTGAGAAGATACTGCTAGAAGCACAGATTGCAATTAATCATGGGATTTGACTCCAATACACCGTGGGGGAATAAGTACGGCAATTCCAGGGGAAAGCCTCTGATAGAACTTCTAAACGCTGGGAAGGTAGTTATCGCATGCAGGCGTTTAATACCGAGATTTGTGAATATGACAATCAATGGTGTAAGTGTCACTATTCCCGGACTCCCTTCATTGCACTGAGATTTCGTTATCGGATCGAAGCAAAGGTTGGGCCGCTGGCGGAGAACAGGAGCCGAAAGTTAATAAACAGGGAATTCTATAGAACTGGAATGTCACTACGATAATGAGGCGAACATTAAGCTCGCGATTAGCGGCCGTAACAAGGATATTGTCCTCTAAAATTTAGGTCAAACGTCTTAAGAAGATCACCATAAAGAGGTTTGTAGATTTTTCAACATAGCTACGTGAACGACAAGAGCGGAGCACCAGACAGATTTTAAAAAAGCACTTCACTGCTCTACAAATTTTTTTTTTTTTCTTTCACAAGGGCTAAATTAACGGAATATATTTATCTTTTCCATGCTGAGTTTAAATATGTTCTCAGATTTTAACCAGGCAGGGTTTTTTGTGGCACGTGTTTAAAGTTTTAAAATAATTAGTACTTACAAAACACTGAATAATAAATACACGGCTAATTTTGTCTAACCATTTGCCTTGGTACCTCTTTTCCATAGTAGAAATTTGCTGATGAAAACGCTTACCATGCTCATCAGAGACAGCCCCAAGATTTTCAGGGAAGAAGTCTAGGTGGGAGTCCAAGAAGCGAACTTTTAAGGACATGTTGCAGCCCATTTCTTTGTATGGAGTCAGAAGATCACTTACTATTTCACTATAGTTTTCTTCTTTATTATTGCCACGAAATTCACAACAGATATTTTTGAATGATTTCCACGCTGCTTTTTCCGGTGGATGTAACAGTTCCTCAAAATGTTCATCATCCTATATTAATGATCTTATTTGGGGCCCTATAAAAATTCCTTCCTTCATTTTTGCATCACTTATTTTAGGAAATTTATATTTTAAATACATAAATGCAGCAGAACCTTTATCCATTTTTTTTTTAATTTTTTATAAGCCCCAGTTTTATGTGCAGGGGAGGTAAATACACCTTTTCGGGATCCACTAATGGAGTATTTGATACATTTTTATGCCCAGGCATAAGAGATTCACGTTTAGGCCATTGTTTCCTTATATAGTAAGACTTATTCTTGCTATCCCATTCACACAAGAAACAGCAGAATTTCGCGTATCCAAGTTACAAACCTAACAATAAAGCTATAACCTTCAAATCACCACAGATATCCCAGTTATATTTAGTATACTGAATTTTTTCTAAGAGCAATTTCATATTTTCATATGTCTCCTCCATATCACTGGCATGCGCGAGCCTCCATTACTGCACACACACCATTACAAAAAAACTACATGGCCTTCTTTAGAGAAGTAGTCACTGAAATCACTATGGCGTCTACGATAAACATATATCCTTGTTTCTTTTTGGAGTAGATTCCAGCCTTTGAGCCTGGAACTTAAAAGCTCAGTTGACTGTTTAGACAAATTTAAATCCCGTATAAGATCATTAAGATCTTCTTAAGATAAAAAGTGAGGTTCTGATGAACTACTTTCTTCAAATGTAGGGTCACTTCTCTCGCTTTTTCCGTCTTTAGTATGAACTGGGTCAGAGTCGGAGTTATCACTTAAGGTCATGAAATCTGGAAACTTTTGTACAAGATACTCTTCACTATGTGGCACAGGTCTAATTGCAGATGCCAAATTGGGGTACTTAACTGTATATTTTGTTTTGGACGTAATTCCTTTAATGTTAGTTAAGCAAAAATAATAATCAGTTAAATACTTCTTCTGTTCCCTCCAAATCATAGGGACTGAAAACGGCATATGTTGAGTACCATTTTTCCAACCAGTGAGAAGCCTGAGAACACACGATACACAGCATAAATTTAGGGCCCAGCCTTTATCAAAATCACCAACTTTAGATCCAAAATAAATCTCATAACATTTTTTTCACAAGCGGTGTAAAATTTTGCCTCTGGGACTTGAAGGTCAGTTCACTACACACGTAGCAGAAATTGTTTGGTTGATTTACACACTTTCTTGGTATTTTGAAACGTTTATAAAAAAAAATTACAAATAAAAACAATAAAACAGCACAAAAATAAGTAGGTATACGTGTTACCAGACTCACTACAATTACAATACTGGCTACTGGTCCTCTGCTTGCTAAAAAAGTGCAATATTTGTACAAGATAGGACAGGTTTGAACATCATTGAGCCTGGACAGAGTTAAAACATGTTTCAATATGAATAAGTCTGCCTGGTGCCAAATTATTCTGAATACAAATTCCCACTTTTATATTTACAAGAATTATAACAATGAAATCCTAATATAGAGACGCATATTACACAAAAATGACTGTCACAAGAAAAAACTATTCCTGATAGAAGAAATCTGATAACATATTTGAATTCAGCATAAAAAATTGAACTAGTACTATTCAGTTTCCTTGTGAAAAAAAATCATGTTGACCAATATAAAAATTCACAGAAAAAACACTCAGAGATAAATATGAACGTTTTACTGTGAAGGTATCTAGCAGATGCTGGAACCAGCAGGACTGTGTAAAATACTCACCAAAGATAAAGCAAGTAGTATCACCACTGCTAGACTGCTAGTTTCGATCCATTTTCTGGTCTCCAACATTAGCGGAAATATATTTGCTAGCGGCGCTGTTGTCTCTATCTTATGGAAAAGAGGATTTAGAACTGTCAGTGAGGTGATAACAGATGATGGGGAAAAATGAGCAGCAGGATAATTCTCTTCTTATAAACCACCGAGTATGGGCAGAACATTCGCTGCCCCAGTGCAGAAGAGACGGGGATATTTCACCTGCACTTGGCAGCTTTGCGACAAGTTAAGGTCATTTCTATTTCTAGAATAGTAAAGGACGAATATTTTTTATTTGCTTTTGCAAAAAAAGATCTTGTCCGCAATGGAAACTGATAAAACTACGTTCATCTATTGTTGAATAAATAAGTATTCAAGTGTTATTATTTTGTTTTACAGGTAAAATAAAGTATATGCCGGTAACATTTATTTTTGTTTTAGAAATCTGGTAAACTACTGGACATAAAACTTCTTGATTTTCAACTGTGTAAAGACGATTCACCAATTCACGATTTGTCATACTTTTTCTACTCTGGTGCTTCCGAACAAGATTTGGATAAATTAGACGATTACTTGGAAGTGTACTATAAAACTTTCTATGAATTTGCCAAGGAATTAGGTGCTAATTCTAGCGAAATATTAACATTTCAAGAATTAAGAAATGAGTGGAAAGATAATGCTTTATTTGGAGTTAT
The DNA here is from genome assembly GCA_019049505.1 of Pachyrhynchus sulphureomaculatus. Taxonomy (NCBI): domain Eukaryota; kingdom Metazoa; phylum Arthropoda; class Insecta; order Coleoptera; family Curculionidae; genus Pachyrhynchus; species Pachyrhynchus sulphureomaculatus. The sequence continues at coordinate 61,698,011 of CM032449.1, forward strand.
GTTGGGTATTTATTTATGGCAGGTTAAACTTATACCAAAAGAAGATCTCACAAAAGTATTTTCCGGTACAAATAACGACCAAGACACATCAAAATCTATAGACCAGTCATGGAATGAGTTTGATATGCTTCAAAACAAAGCTAATAGCAGTGATAAATTTAAGGAAAGGACTACTGCTATTTTAAGGCATGCTATCAAGTATAGTATTATTAATAAGAATAAAATTATACCAAAGACACAGTAGATATCCATTTATGTTGTTTGTTTATTATACATATTGTATATTATATATGTATTTTACATATAACTAGTAAAAAAATGAATTTTTCCTGATTTTTAATTGAAGTAATGAAGTCGGGGAATCCAAAGTTATGTATTTTTTTTCACTATGTCCTTCTTAAAAAAGTACCATAAAAAGGGTTGTGATTATAGAGGGAAATTGCAACTTGTATTTTCAAGAGATAATATTTACTTTACTACTTTAATAACGCAAATTTTGTAGTCTACTAGCAAAATATTATAAAACACTATAAAACATTAAGATGAATCAAATAAAGCAGCATTTAATGCGATTTTCTTAAGGTTTATCATATTTGAAAATTTTATTTAAAAATTTAACTACATGAAGTGAAGTATTTGCCGACAGTGGCGTCTGCTGAGTCTCACTGCGCTGAAGAGGGGAGAGGAAAAGATAAATTTCAGATTTTCACATCAACTGTTAAAGTACCAAAATCAATATCTCATTTTGTTGGAGAGTTATCGTGCCAATATATTAACATAAAGACAGACAGTATCGTGAAGGTATAAATAAGGGTTTAAGTTTAAATTGCTGTACAAAATTTAAAATTCACCTTAAATGGTAAACTAACAAAGGGTTTAAAAAGGGCCTAGGGACGTTAAGTTTAGGTTTGGTGTTTGTTAGTAAATCTTTCTCTAAAATGACTCAAATAAATTTAATTCCTTCCTTAAAGGAAATAGTTCATAAATGGAACTCTGATTTAACCATATTCAGGTACAGAAGATATAGCCTTCTAGAAGAAAAAATCCAGGAAAGATCTTATCACAATATTGCCGACACCGTTTCCCCAGATATCTTTATCGCAGATTCGAAAATAATTGTGTTTTTCATTTGTGATCGCCATTATGTCACGAATATATCATTTCAGTTTATTTTCGTAATCTATTACCTTTCATAAAGGTATCGTCAAAAGCATTTTCGCTAATTTTTGTCCAAACTCGCAAAAAAAAAACAAGTTGAAAACTTGCACTTGCACAGGATTAGACAGTCTTCTGCCAGAAGCACGTAAATTGTTAGATGCGTCCGCGCCGGCACCGCAGACAAGGTTCAACAAGCTTTTTCCACTCACGTATAAGAGAGAGTCCGATTTAAAACAATGCTTAATTTATGCATCAACGTCCGGTTGTGATAGTGATACAGTTTGAGTTAGTTAGTTGAGTAGTGGATGTGGAAAGTAGCGATTTTATTTTACTAAAAGGTAAGAGAGGCTTTTGATTCGTATTGTTATCTTTGTACTTGAGATTTTTCTACGCTAATAATACCTTGTATATGTACTAATAAATTCGTTTTTGTTAAATGTAAATTTTATGGTTAGGTTCCGCTTTCTGTTGGGACGATTTTTGAGCTTTGAATCACGCCTTTGTCTTATTACGGTATCAGATACTTAAATAGATTGTTTTGTTTTAGAAAGTCTGACGGAAGAAAAATGCTATTTGGTAGTCAATGTAAAAACAAGGGATTGGAGAAGCCAACCTAGCCTCAAAAGCAGGCAGGAGCGTTGCATAGCTTCTTAAATGCAAGTAGTTCCAAACAAAACAAAGAGCCAAGCGGTTGCCGGGATCTGAACACTACCGTAAATTCTGATTTGGATTTGGATTATGAAGACGACACCAATAATAAAGATGAAATTGCGAGTTATCCCAGCCAGGAACAGAATTCAAGAAGTTTTGAGACAATGGAACTGCCTCGGGAAATGAAGGAAGCCTAAACCCAACTCTATCATCAGACCCAGGATTATGGCCTCATCGTATAAGCGACTCAGATCGAATATTTTTAGTTAGAAAAGGTCTATTATCTCCTTATTCCATTACGATTTCCCGTTTGACAATCAAAATCCAAATCGAAGATTTAGTGAAAAACATTATCATAGGATTTTAAAAAATGGAGAACAAGTCGCGAGACATTGGCTGATATATTCTGTGTTTAAAAATTCCGTGTTCTATTTTTGTTCCACACTTTTTGATTATTCTAAATTAAGTTTATTTTTAAATGTTGTAGAAACTGGAAAAATATTGGTGAGGTATTAAGAAAGCATGAAGACTCAAAAACTCATGTAGATAATTTGAAATCATAGATTCAGCTACACAGAGATTTATTAATGCTGAAATTAAATATTGGCATGAAGTGATTTTACGTATAATATCAGGTATTAAATTGCTTGGGGAAAGTTCTCTAGCATTCCGGGGTACAAGAGGCAAGCTTTATGAACATAATAATGGAAATTTTCTAAAGTTAATTCAATTGCTAGCTGAATTTGACCCAATAATGGAGAACATGTTCGTAGAATCCTCAACAATCAAGAAAATAGAGTGTCATATTTAGGGAAAAATATCCAGAATGAAACTGTTGGATTGTTATATGATAACATAAAGTCTTATATAATAAGAGGTTCGAAGAGCGAAATATTATTCGGGTATTCTTGATTGCACTCCCGATGCGAGTAAGGTTGAACAAATGACATTTGTAGTAAGATATGTTTCTACTGATCAATCAGAATAGGGATTTGAATGTAAAATTAATGAACATTTTTTGGGTTTTCTTTCTATTGAGAGATCTACTGGTAAGGAATTATCTCCGGTTTTATTGGAAGAGTTAGGGAAAAATGGATTGAAAGTGGAGAATATGAGAGGTCAAGGATACGACAATCGTTTAAATATGAGAGGCGACACATCGGGAGTGCAATCAAGAATTAAAAGTTTAAACCCTAGAGCATTTTACGTACCTTGCAGCAGTCATTCCTTAAACTTAGTAATTTACGATATGGCAAAATCTTCTTTGGAGGCGGCGAACTTTTTTAACATGGCGATATGCATTTTTTGCCTCATCAACTTTCGGTGAACTATATTAAAAGAACACCTCAATATTCTTACATTGAAACCACTGAGCGACACTCGTTGGGAAAGTCGTATAGATTCCCTAAAACTTTTACGTTTTCAAATAGGAGATATTCATGATGCTTTATTAAGTATTTATGAGAATGCCGAAATAGATAATATGATTCGAGATAAGGCCAGCGGTTTATTGACCACAATAAAACAATTTAACTTTTTATGTTCAATCATTATTTGGTATAAAATTTTGAATCGTATTAATCCGATAAGTACGCTCTTCCATCCAAAGATTTTGATTTGTCTCAAGCCACTAATTGATTAAATTACTCATTAATTTTTTTTTAAAGAATTAAGATCGGATGAATTCTTTGACAACATTATCTTAGAAGCTAAAAATTTAGCCAGCGAAATCGACGTTGAAAAAAACTGTTTTAATTTAGATTTCGACTTTGTTTATTATCGTACTAGTTTTGTCCATTGTTTTAAAAGAATATTTAAATTATCTCTGAAAATAGTAGGTACTAGTTTTAGTTTGTAAGTTCGTTGTCGTTAGCTCGTTAAAAATGTAAACTTTGTTCTTGAATAAAACAATTTTTTGTAAATCGGTATGAGTATTATTGTCATAATTCAATTATATGTCATTTTCCTGGTTAACATAGTTTTCTTTAAGCTTGGGTGCGGCGGCAAAAAAGCTAGGGCCGGCCCTGCCGTGAGGCCACGAACGAATTGTATAAAAGGCATGCCAAGAACACAATGATGTGCTATTCAGTTATAAACTCAACATATTTTATGCACTGGTGATACTAACACTCTACCAGGACTTCTGGGAGCAACAAATTTAAGTTTTAACAACAACAAAAGATGTACCATTAACGATAAACAAATATTTTCTGCGTTTCTGAAGGCTATCAAAATTAAACCGCCGCAATAATATTACATTGACCATACCTCTTTATGGGTATATTTTATCCTCTTTTTAAGAAAAATATTTTAAAAATTTTCTTTGCATTTGATCCAACGCTAATATATATTTGCAATAAATTGGTGACCATATCAATAAACCATGTTTCAATTTGCTTTTCACTAAAATTGTAAACACGGGTTAAGGAGAGCTGTATTCTCATACGATTTATAATAATCTAAATTTAAAATAAATCTCAACTTGTATGTTACTTCCGCTGTTATTTTGTCTACGGGAGTACTAAAACTTAACTTAGAGTAGAACATAACATACAACAAAATAATATCACTGAGCACTTACTAGCGTTGAACACAGTGTTGCTAACCGTATTGTTTAAACTGTAGATCTACTGTTTTTTCAAATAAACAACAAACAGTTGTTAGTCATCCCATCCAAATGTCCTGTTTTCCCTATCGTTATAGCTGCAAAAAAATCTAATACCACCTAGTGTTTCCTCTCTTTGTTTTCGCATAGGTCTACGCCTGTACTGTTTGGCTACGCATTACGCAGTTTGTTAAATAGCCATCAGACAGCATTATTTGGATGGAATTTCGTTCGGTAGTAATTTTACTAACTATGACACATATTAATTTAATGAAAACGAAACTCAGAAGCAAGATTTCAACGACAACAATAAAATAAACACTACATTCCAAATCCGAAATTTCCATTTGTTATGAATCTAACGTCACGGAATATTATTGAGAAAAATTTAAGATTTGTATGACTTTCAAAGAAAATATGACATTAAGAACAATGAAGATGCAGTTACTGAAAAGTAAGCAGACGATAATAGTTAGTATAACATTTACAATATGCTTACTACAATTTGCACTTTTCATATTATGAAAATAATTATTCTCATTATTGTAGGTTGACGAAAGACAGTCTTTGATTTGCTAGTCTTATAGAAATTACTTTTAGAGTAAACTGTAGATTTCCAATTTTATATAGAGAAATCTGCTATTTTCTACCGTTTTTTCGCGGGTAATATACTGTTTTTAAGTAACACAGTGTTGGCAACACTGGTTGTGTATACGTTTATTGTCAGCATAAAAATTATGAACTCTCCAATGGTAAGTACAGCTTAAAGTCGTCGGCAAATATTTGATAATAACTAGCTTCATAGATATCGTTTATCAAAATTAAAAAACCCTGGTATATCCCTGGTGAGGCTTCATAAGTAGGAGATTTAAATCCATTATATTATTATATTAAACAAATTGAGATGATAGCATTAAATATGACTAGAAAAGTTTACAAACTCCGTCAGAAAAAGCGAAAGGTTGGTCAAAATGATATTGTCGTCTATTTTGTAAAAAGTTTTGAGAAGCTGGTGAATAAAACATCAACCTGGTTGGCCTTCACTTTCAATAACACACAAAAGCAAAATATTCTCTTAAGTAACTATTAAAGACAGAAGTGAATCGTCTAGCAAACTGGATAAGCAATGTCAGTTTCAGTTTCAACATCTCTTTATTCTTTAAAGTTTAGTTATAAGGTTACTTCATTTCTAACTTTTATAAATACAGTATCTTTAGGAATTAGTGGACTCATTTTGGATTAGGCCCTATGGCGGCTGGTGGTCTACCTTAATAATTAAACATCGTATATATTCTATTTTCTTTTTCGGACGTTTTCAACAAGGTGTTAAATGGCTTTTGTTATTTGTTTTTGTTTTTAAAAGGTGTTGTGGTGATTTGTTTATATTAGCCAGGGAGGTTTCCGATGTTATTTTGGCCGGTATGGAGGCTTACATCCCTTTTTCGAAGAAATGCTCTCCCAACTGCAAGCCTTGGTTTGACCGAAAATGCAAAGAGCTGTTGCTTCTAAACACCTTGCATACCGACAATGGTATGAAAATCCTAACACCATAAATCGTAACACATTTGTTCGTGCCAGGAACAGATGCAAAGAGGTTATCGACGAAACCAAGGAGGTACACAATCAACGGATTAGAAACCAACTTCTTGCTTGTCCCGAAAATTCCAGGTCCTTTTGGTCGGTCGCTAAGGCAGTTAGTCAAAATTTCACCAAATCCACCATACCACCACTCACACGGCCAGATAATTCTATTGCAACGACACCTGTTGAGAAAGCGAACTTGTTGGCTGAACTCTTTGCTTCACATTTTACTGTCGATTTCCAAGGAAAAACACCACTTACTATTCCCATAGTGCAGTCAAGGATGCCCGATGTTGTCTTCAGACAGCGTATCATAAAGCGTATACTGTTGAAGCTAAACACCAAAAAGGCTTCTCGCCCTGACGGAATACCTGCCATAGTTCTTAAAAACTGTGCGAGGGAACTAACACCAGTTTTCTGTAGACTTTTCAACCTATCCTACAGAAAGGGAATAGTTCCTTCCTGCTGGAAATGTGCTACAGTTCAGCCGATACCTAAAAAAGGCAAGAAGACCTTGCCAAATAACTACCGACCAATCGCACTGCTTTCAATAATATCGAAAGTCATGGAAAAGGCTATCAATCAGCATCTTCTAAAATATCTTGAAGGATTCAACATTATTAGCAATCACCAATATGGCTTTCGTAAAAATAGGTCAACAGGAGACCTTCTGACTTATGTAACACATGTCTGGAAAAATGCAATTGAACACTTTGGAGAATCTCGAGCGGTTGCTCTTGGCATATCCAAGGCATTCGACCGTGTTTGGCACGATGGGCTGTTGGCTAAGCTACGTTCTTATGGTATGTCTGAAAGGTTCTGTTTGTGGCTCTCACGTTTCCTCAAAGAGCGTTCTTCACGAGTGGCAGTCGACGGATTTCTTTCTAACACCTTCACTATCAACGCCGGTGTACCCCAAGGCTCCATACTGTCTCCTACTCTCTTTCTCATTTACATTAACGATCTGCTAGAAAAGACCGAGAATCCAATCTACAGCTTTGCAGATGACAGTACACCTATCTCTTCATTCACTTTGAACGCTCGGACATCGGCTACTCAGACGAATATCCGCAGACAGCAGGAAGTCATTCAACTTAACAAAGACCTGGAAGAAATTCTATCTTGGGGTGACAGTAACCAAGTGGAATTTATCGCTACAAAAACCCAGGCGGCAGTTTTCTCTAAAAAAGTTAACGTTGCTCAACCCGACATAGTTATGTCGGGGCACTCCATCCCTCTAACATCGTCACTCAATTTGTTGGGCGTTAATTTGGGAGCAAATATGTCCTGGCATGAACATGTTGCAGGCATAGCAAGGAGAGCTTTTCAAAAGTTGGGTATATTATTTCGAACCAGAAAGCTTCACACTCCACAACAACTGTTAATTCTTTACAAAGCTCAAATTCGACCAACTATGGAATACTGCTCCCATGTTTGGAGCTCCGCTCCCAAACATACACTGCATTTGTTGGATTCTATTCAGAGAAGAACTGTTCGTCTGATTGGAGACCCGGAACTGACCGACGGCCTTGATTCGCTGGAACATCGAAGAACGGTTGGCGACTTGAGCCTATTCTACAAGTACTTTCATGGAAAGTGTTCGAAGGATGTGGCCCGCTTAATTCCTCCCAGAGGGGTGCATGTTAGAAGTACACGTCGCGCTAATTCTTCACATCCGTATGAGGTTCAGCTTGTTACTCCTCGTACAACGCTCTTCAAGCAGTCTTTTATATGGAGAACATCATCCCTTTAGAATAATTTGCCCCGGACTGTGTTTCCCACCGAGTACAATCTACAGCGATTCAAGAACAACGTGAATCGCTTTCTCCGCACACGTGTCGCTCCTGTAGCGCTTTAGGGACTTCCCTGTAGCACGTGTGCTAGACCCATAAAAAAAAAGCTGAGATTTTTTGCTTATGGCTTGTTGGGGAAAAATTTTGCCCAAAAACTCAACTTGATTTTATTGGGTGCCAGTAGCTTTTCAAGGTTTAATTATTTAGATCTTTTGATTTCATTCAATCTTCTTCCTTGCATCCATATCTCATTCTCTCTCTCTTTCTTACTTATTATGTCTCATTCCTTCTATTTATTTAGTTCATTGTTTATCTTAGTCTATTTAATATGATATATTTTACATATTTTACATAAGTTTATTTGTTACATAGGTTTATCTATATTATTGTGTGTGTGTTGTGTTTTGTTTACGTTTTTTTTTATTTACATTAATCACTGATCACTTTCAATACATTGTTTTTAATTTTTTTGTTTTTACACATTACAATTGGTGATTAATTTTATTTGTGTTGTGCATCTAACTGAAATGTTTATTTATATTTGTGTTTGCCTATATGATTTGGCTAGTTTGTTTATTTGTTTATTTTTGTGCAGGAATTCAACGCGCCTCTCGGTAGTTGTACGGCTTGCTATCAGTACGCGAGGCGTCGAATTTCTGTATGTAAATTTTTTATTTGGCCGATTCCGAATTGTTCAATTTTGCATTCGTCGAGATGCAATTATGGGACCTCGAAATAAACTGGTAATCTGTGGTATAGTGGTTTGTGTTTTGGGTAGTTTTGTACTCTTGTTCGCGTTAAGTTTTGTGTTAATGTTGACATGTGTGATTTATGTCTGTAGACTTTGAGTCCTATTTCTTCAATATGTTGTCTTATTGTTTGTACGTTTTTTTTTATGGGTCTAGCACACGTGCTGCAGGGATGTCTCTAAAGCGCTCCAGGAACGGCATGTGTGCGGAAAAAGTGATTCACGTTGTTCTTGAATCACTGTTAATTGTACTCGGTGGGAAACAGAGCGCTGTTGTATGGTCTCAAGTATCAATTCTTGTATATCTGGGTGCGGATACAGCACAGCGTAATCATTTGTTCTGCATCCTTTAGAGTCTAGTTGTCTGCGTGTCTGATATGCTACATCGGACTGGTGCAGCAGTTTATTTATGGGCTCCATTTGCGAGCCTGGTGCATTTAGGGCATTCATGTTTTGCATCGGGGCGAATGCTTTCTGTAGCACGTGACTTACATGTGCTGGAAATTTTAACCATAAATCTCATCAGTTGAAGGGTTTTGCAAAATCTATACAGGGTGTACCATTTAAAAAAATTTGAGATTTTTCAGTTTAAAATAGTCGAAATGTATAAATTTATTTTTGTACACCCTGTAGCGTCTAACTCAAATTTCTTTACATATATCTTTTTTCCATCTCTAGAGAACGCTCGTATCAATTATGAGTGTTCCACTTTCAGAAACAATGGCGCTACTGGCAATTCTTTAAAAAACTGAAAACTAGTATTTTTAAAAAAAAATTGAAATATTAGAAAAAGTACTAGGTTTAGGTATATAACATTATTAATAAAAAAAGTTATAAAATTTTACGCACAATTTAAAAATAAATTAGAAAATAGGATGTTCCATTTAAAAAAACATATGTTATGTAGGCCACACTTTTTTGAAGTACCCTAATTTTAAAGTATGCACTTTAATATTTCCTAAAACTATTGTATTTAACATTTTTTCGTCATTCCCGAAACAAATGAGATAATGAACTTTACTCTATCGTTGACTCACCCTGTACATTCAATTTATGAATTCAAAAAATTTTAAAAATTATATTGGTAGAATAATAAAACACGGATAATACTTTAAATCAACTAGTGAAAAATGTCAATCATTAAATAATCCCTAAGGTTCAGGACTGAAATCAAATGTCAAAGAAAACAAAAGCTAATTTAAATCCCCGGTTTTCTTGGTTTCGTGCCACAAGTTAATACTAGAACATACTGTAACAAAGAAGTACAAAGAGATAGCTATCCACAGTTGCAGTATATATGTAGATCAAAACCTGAAAATTTAAAAGTACTTAAAGGCATTTTAGCTCCGTATTACTATCGACCAACCATAAAAGATGCATCATTTTGTAGAAGTATGTATTAAGTAGAAATGGCTATAGGGAGGCGCATTACATGTACATACGTACTGCTTCTTGGTCTACTTCCTTGGCTTGGACCTTCATTTGATCATAATCTCTGGCAGCGGTATTGCACTTCGATAGATGGAACAGGTGAAACGTGCTTGATGTGGGCATAAATGGTCCGATCAATAAGAATTTTAGATGGCCATTCATAGTGGAAACTTGAATTTTTGAAAAAAATTGGTTTTAATACGTAGATCAAGTATCAGTAGTCAAAAATTGGAAATTGAGTGGAAGGGGTTGTAAAGAAAAAAAATAAAAACTACCCCAAAAACTACTTTTTCGGAAATTTCTCGGAAAATATAAAAATTACAAAAAAATGTTTCGAACAAAGTCGATAGATTATCTACAAAATCGTTTTTTTTCATCACTTTTCACGTATTTGCGATATAAAACGAGATGTTTGCAATCGAAAATTGTTATTTGACGCACAGCTAGCTAAAAAATATCTGAATGTGAAAATTTCATAAAAAATATCGTCATCATTATTGTAATCAATCATTATTTTTAAACTTTTTGTTTTAATCGTATCTATTTAACATAACTAATTTTTTCAGAGAATTTTTTTATTAACTTTTTGAAAAAAAAAAAATATCCTATTATATTCTGTGAAGTTTTATCCATAAAATATACGCCATACTTTCAAGTCACATCCCATTTTTACCTGACAATTTACCTGTGATATAAATCTATTCTAAAATAAATTGCCCCTGAGGCTACGCTTTTGCGGCTCGAAATTAGTCTCGAGAGAAAAAGTATACACTGTGCTCTGTCACTCTCGCAGTAGTACAATCAAGCTGATACGCATACGCATCATTGGCACTACGCATGTGCTGCACCGTAACCGGGCCTTAGTGATATAAAAATAGCAAGACAACATAATTTCTGTCTTTTTTGATATATTTGACTCGGGACGAAAATTTAGGATTCCAGTTTTCTGACATAGACCATGCCACGCTGACCAAAGTTTTATTTTCCAACTTATATATTTTCCAATATATTTTTCAATAAAAAACTTTTTTACGCATTTTACAACTAAATCGCTCTACTTTTTTGTCGATTTCGTTTTTTTTGTGACGCAACTTTGACGCGCTCTAATATTTAAAGAAATAGACATATAATTAAGTACCTTAATACTTTATTATAGGACATTTTTTGCTGTACAAATTTCAGCCAATAAAATTATCTGAGATTTCAACAGGTTTCGAGTTATTCATATAAAAATGATGGGTGCTCTGAAGTTTAGGGGTAAATAAGAATTTTAAATGTTCATTCATAGTTGAAACCTGAATTTTTGATCAAAAATTAGTTTTAATACGTAGGTCAAGTATCAGGGGTTGTAGAAAAAAAAAAAAAACTACCCCAAAAACCACTTTTTCGCAAATTTCTCGGAAAATACAAAAATTACAAAAAAATGTTTCGAACAAAATCGATAGATAATATAATTATCTACAAAATCGCCTAAAATCACTTTTCATCTATTTGCAAGATAAAACGAGATATTTGCAATTGAAAATTGTTATTTGACGCACAGCTAGCTAAAAAAAACCCGAATCTGAAAAAATCATAAAAAACAAAAAATCATTATTTTTGAACTTTTTTTTTCAATTGTATCTTAAGTGTTATTGTTTTGACTTGATAGCAGAATTCGCTCATTGTAGATGCAAATACATGTTGGGGTGCGCCCAAAAAAAAGAGATTTCTTATGCATTTTACTGGATTTTGCTACCTGTTTTAAATTATTTTTAAAGGTCCACCCTATTTTAGACAGAAAATCTCTGCTATACAATAGAGTGATAAAATGTAAATGAGGGTTCATCGGTAGCATAGCCGTCCGAGCGTAACCTGCTTTTAGTGTTTAATAAATAAAATTATCTTAAAAATAAAGTAATAGAAATATAAGATTTATTACTAAAAATTTTTTAATCTATAGATTTATGTATATATACAAATTCACAATTCACGATATAGAAGTCCTTTTTACAATTAAAAACAATCATCATCTTCAAAATCTGAAGACTCTTCTTCTCCTAAATTGATAATTAAGGATTCTATTTCCGCAGTTTCTTCTATGTATTCGTCAAGTTTCTACATTTTATTTTCTTCTTCTATAATATGTCGAATGGCATTTTCCCAATTATCCTCTTTGATCCTCTCTATTCCGGTGAGTAATAATTGCCTTACGTCTTGAAGTTTGAACGTGGTGTTTTCCCTTGCAACGAAACCTTTCATTTGTGCCCAAATTAGCTCTATGGGATTCAATTCGTAATAATATGGAGGTAATCTAAGCACTGTGATATTCTGTTCCTTTACCATCTCATCGACTACGTATTTCTTCAACTGTACCTTATTTTGTTTCGCAATTTTGAGAAGTTCCGCTTTTAACATTCATCTTAATGTTTGAGATTTTTGTCTTTTATCCATTGAAGAATATCCGCTTTCTTTCATGGTACCATTCCTGGTGATATCAACGAAGATGTCTGTCAAATAGACAGTAACTAGGACGATCTGAATGAAAGCTCAGACACTGACGATGAGTTATTGGAACGCGAGCTATTAGAACGAGAAGAAAAATTGTTGAGGATCAGAGATATTTTATATAATAATGATCCAGATCAAGAAATTGAAGATACTGAGACCAGAGAAATAGATTTTAATATTTTTTGATTCCCAAATATCTGTTATATATTTTTTAGTTTACTTTTATACTCTGAGAAAGTACAAACAAAAAATTAATGTATTTTTTTTAATGTAAACAAATGCGTGTAATTTTATAATCGAATCCAGAAATTATTGATTTTTTTTAGAACATAAGTCTATATAAAAATGTAAGTATGATTAATAGTAAGTTTAAACAGACAAATTTCAAATCTGAGTGAAAATATATAAAGACTCGAAGGTAACATAAATTTGGGTTAAAAACGAGATTAAGTAAACAATATAAATAGTTATAACAAAATTACCATTAACAGCGAGTAAAAACATGTTTTTAATTTTTTTTTTAAACAAAATTGCAAGAAACTTACAAATCTGCCCCTAAGTACCCATCATTTTTATATGAGTAACTCGAAACCTATTGAAATCTCAGATAATTTTATTGGCTTAAATTTGTAGAGCAATTCCTACAATAAAGTGTTAAGGCACTTCCTTGTATGTCTATTTGTTTAAATAATAGAGCGCATCAAAGTTGCGTCACAAAAAAAGAAATCGACAAAAAAATAGGGCGATTTAGTTGTAAAATGCGTAAGAAAGGTTTTTATTGAAAAATATATTGGAAAATATATAAACTGGAAAATAAAACTTTGGCCAGCGTTGCTTGGTCTATGTCAAATATATCAAAAAAGACAGAAATTCTGTTGTCTTGCTATTTTTGTCCCACTATGGCCCGGTTACGATGCAGCACATGCGTAGTGCCAATGATGCGTATGCGCATCAGCTTGATTGTACTATTGCGAGAGTGACAGAGCACAGTGTATACTTTTTCTCTCAGGACTAATTTCGAGCCGCAAAAGCGTAGCCTCAGGGACGATTTATTTTAGAATAGATTTATATCACAGGTAAATTGTCAGGTAAAAATGGGATATGACTTGAAAAAAAATGTGGAGTATATCCTCCAGATAAAACTTAAAGAAAGAATGTAATAGGATAATACTTTTTTTTTTTTCAGTTTTAACAATAAAACAAATTAAAAAAATATAATTGTTTATAACTTTTCAAAAAGTTCATAAAAAAATTCTCTGAAAAAAATTAGTTACGTTAAATAGATACGGTTAAAACAAAGAGTTCAAAAATAATGACTTTTTATTTTTTATGAATTTTTTCACATTCAGATGTTTTTTAGCTAGCTGTGCGTCAAATAACAATTTTCAGTTGTAAATATCTCGCTTTATATCGCAAATACGTAAAAAGTGATTTAAAACGATTTTGTAGATAATTGTATTATTTATCCATTTTGTTCGAAACATTTTTTTTGTATTTTTTATATTTTCCGAGAAATTTCCGAAAAAGTGTTTTTTGGGGTAGTTTTTATTTTTTTTACAACCCTTTCCACTCAATTTCCAATTTTTGACAATTGATACTTGATCTACGTATTCAAACAAATTTTGTTCAAAAATTCAGGTTTCCACTATGAATGGCGATGGCGGTTTAAAATTCTTATTGATAGGATTAAAACTTGTGCCGGCAATGATGAGAGAATCGAGTTCTCGAGTTTCTCGCTCCTGTTTTTTTGATGGATTAAAATCCACAAGTTCTTTGTATTAAAGCGAAATTTTTTTATGTGATGTTTAATAAGAAAAATTAGATATGCATACTGACCAAAAGGAATTGTAGTATGTAACCTCGTACATAATTTACTATAGGATTAAAATATATTTTTACGTGAGTTGTTTATGTAGACACTTTAAACTGCGCTATGCCATAATAGACATAATGAAATTGAGAAACCGGGTAAAAAATTATTTGTTTAGTGAATCCAGGACAATCTCTCCAGTTACCTTCCAAGCCGATTAAATGTGCATGAGATTTTATTTATTACTAAGTGTATATTAAAATTGGAAAAAAACTAGTTACTCTTTTTTTTTTCTGATCCAATTCAATGAGCCACTGTGATGAATCTGAGGACTTTAGATATGTTGAATCTTGAATTTCACTCACAAAACCCACAAGGAATTATAATACAACACTGGGCCCGTTGCAATCCTTTTAAGTGAAAAATCTTGGGGTTCTTTCCCTTTAAAAATATGACTTTATATTAATTTCTTTTCGTTAAGTCATATGTTTGTAAATTGTAACAGATTTTATTGAACGATTTCAGATGATATTATTTCTTCTTGTCCATTTGTTAACTAAGTTGGGAATGCGGAATCTTTGGCACATTGACACTACTCAGTATATATCAACACTACACCAAACACTTTATTTTTGCACTCGACGCGCGTTTCGCTAACTATGTTAGCCTCATTATCGCTCCTGATGAAGCTAACATGGTTAACGAAACGTGTGTCGAGTGCAAAAATAAAGTGTTTGGTGTAGTGGTGATATATACTGAGTAGCATTTGTTAATTTTTTTATTTGGCAACTGTATGTACATTTTTTAATCATTCGCGTATTTGTTATAGTCATCGTGACTTAGCATATCATATATTTATTAAAGTAATATGTTGACAAAATACTATATTACACACCAGAATTTTTAAATTCATATAGTATAAATAGCAGAAACTAAATGTGTAAGTATTACTTAAGGTGATGGTGTAAAAAAACTTTCTTTAAAAAAATCTGATATTTCTTGTAAAAAATATGGCAGTTTCTATGGCTGCAGAAATCAAAGAACAGCTTCAGGAGATCTTGTTCAAAGTTGCAGAGTCCCAAAATATAAGCAATTTTGAAATACATCTAGAATCAGCAGGAAACAATGAGGATGGCTTTTTTGGGGAGTTTTATAAAGGAGAAGTACGAAATAAAGACACAGACGAAGTAACAAGCGTTGGTATAAAAAAATCACCATCTTCGGAATATGACTATAACAAGACATACACAAATGAATTTTTATTTTATCAAACTGCATATCCAGTTTTAGATGATTTTCAAAAAGAAGCTGGTGTATTAGATCCATTCGACCACGTTCCTAGATATTTCTGCGGAAGTTTAGAATCAAAAAGGGAGTACCTCGCTATGGAAAATTTACAATCACTTGGATATGTCATGCATGATAAGACACAATATTTGAATAAAGAACATTTGGAAAAACTTTTTAAAATATATGGGAAATTCCACGCTATCTCGTATGTTCTGCAAAAAAAAGATTTGAGAAAATTTCAGAATGCTACCAAAGATTTTTATAACTTATTGCCAGAGAGGTCGAAGGAATTTGGTCATTTAATTACATTGTCTATTTCTTCAAGTATAAATTCTTTAGATTCTAAACGAGACAAACTTATATATGATGAAATCAAAGATTTAAGAGAAAATGTTCTAGAAAATTTTATATCATCATTTACCTATAATGGAAAACATCGAGTTCTGCTTCATGGAGACTGCTGGTCCAACAATATGCTGTTTAAATATACGGTAAGTAGAACTAAAATTTGAAGTGAGAGACTAAAGAACCTGTTCACCTTAAGTTTCAATATGTTCGCTTTGTTCGAAGACAAATCTTGGGAAATTTGAAAAAATTAACAGAATTTATTACAATAAAAATTTATAAGAAGAAGCCATAAAAGAGATGAGTAGAAAGAAATATTTCTGTAATAAAAAAATTATCACAGAACCGATAACTCAAATAAGACTGCTGTTACTGAAACCGAGATCCCAAAAGCTTTGTGTCGAATAAGGACAAAAGCTGTGGGTGCTGGTAATATTCCTATTGATTTTATCATTTTTTACTGTCCTTTTATTTTAAAATATATTTGTCATATTGTAAACTTTTGTATCGAGATGTCAGTATATCCATCCGCCTGGAAAACTGCGCATGTTGTACCATTATCTAAGACTGCCCAATGGCATGCAGTGATTTACTCCCTGTAAGCATACTTCCAGTATTATCAAAAGTTATTGAACATATTGCAAAATCACAACTAGCAGAATATATAGAAAAGTATATTTTACCTACAGCGCAGTCTGGATTTAGGCGATCACACAGTTGTGCTACTGCACTTCTTAATGTAACCGACCATATATTTAGAGAGATCGATAGAAATAAATGTACTATTTTAATCTTGCTCGATTATTCAAAAATATTTGACATGCTCGACCACTCACTTTTAACTCATATCTTGAAGTTTATAGGTCTGGACAAAGACGCTGTTAAGTTTATTGACGAATGTCTCAAAGATCGTCATCAGAGAGTTGTAGTGAGTGGATCTTTCTCGGACCTCCAAAGGGTGACCAGAGGCGTCCCGCAAGGATCAATTTTGGACCCTATTCTATTCTACATTTATACCCATTTATTTCCGTCATTTCTCAAAGTCTGTAACTGTCAGATGTACGCTGACGATACTCAGTTGTTTTACTCTTTTTCTGAGAATATGGTGCTTGACGGTTGTCGACTGATAAATGGTGATTTGGAGGTTATACAGAGAGTTTCGGAGGAACATCATTTGAAACTTAATCCCAACAAATGTGTCGCAATGTTGTTCGGTAGACCAATTGTTGTAAAGAGACTCGCTTCACTAGTTGAAGTTAATATTTCTGATGAAAGGATACCTGTTAAAGCTGAGGTTAAAAATCTTAGCTTAATTTTGGATTCAACTTTAACATTTAAAAAACACGTGTCGGTTTGCATTAAGAGGGCAGTGGGTCTACTTAGGTGTCTTTATAACTCAAGACATTTCTTAAATATTCAATTAAAACTCATGCTTTGCGATTCTATCATTTTATCTATATTTAATCACTGTGATGTTGTTTACGGCTCCTGCTTGACTGCAGAAGATACAAAAAGAATTAAAAAAATTCAGAAATATTGTTTACGGTTTAGCTACGGTATAAAGAAACGAAATCCAGTTACTTATAAACTGAAGGAAGCTAAATGGATTAACATTAAGTCAAGACGATATTTGCATTGTTGTACCTTGTATCAAAAGATTATCTGCACGAAGTCACCTACGTATCTTTTTAAAAAAATTCCGTTCAAAACTGACGTTCATAATATAAATATAAGAAGCAGAGGCTTACTTACGTCCCCACTTCATAAAACAGGCATATTTGAAAGGTCTTTCACTTACAATTTGGTTAAAACTTATAATCTAAATCAGTCAAATGTTTCAAAAAGCACCTAAAGCATTTGTTATTGCAGAATAATTGAAGAATTTACTTGTTCCTAAAAATGAAGTTTTCTAATCTTAAATCATGGCTTCCTGTAACTGACGTAACATTTTTTTTTCTTTTTTTTTTGGTATTTGGTTGTGCATCATATAATTTGGTTGTGCAATATTGTTATTATTTGGTTGTGCATGTGTTAGTGTGTTGCTGCTTAGGAGCAAGTGTAAAGACAGATGGACATATATTTTGCTTCAGTTAAATTAAGTTTCTTTTTTCTCTTATCTTTGTTCAGCTGCACTCTGTCCTTTTCACTGTATATTGCATACTTTGAATAAAATAGTTTATTATTATTACTATTATTATTAAAATAAACGTTTTGTATATAATATTTGTCTAGTATCGCGGCATATATCTTTATGATCTCAATATATTGAACAGGACTCTACCTTACTTATGTACTTACCTACATTTATAGGAATGATCTACTTTCAACATGCCGGCCCTCTAGTAGTCTCTACTTAAAATATTTCTAAATATAAAGATAATATATTTTTTCAATAATACAAACACCGAATTTCTTTGTCATTATTTATTTATTTATTTATTTATTTTAACGGACAAGTCAATTACAATAATAATATAAAAACAAAATTACAATAATAATATAAAAACAAAATAATGTTAAAACACAATGCACATATACAATTCATAACGTGAAAAAGGAGAAAAAAAAACAAGCATTACAACAGTTTAACACCTCAGATCCCGATCGCGCTTACAAGCGTTTTAAATTCGCTAACACCACAACTGAAGTGAGCAAGGCTGTATGTATTAAATAATCGGCACATTCTCGTGAGGGGACTGCAATAGCCATAATTAGCACTGTGAAATGGAATACTGAGCAGTATACTGCCACGAGTCCTATGAATAGCATTAAGTTGGACGCTCTCCAAAAGTGGTGGACAGGAAATAAAGCCATTCAGGAGTTTATATAGAAATAAAACATCTGCAAGATCCCTACACTTCTTCAAAGTAGCCACACCAAAAGCGTTCATAATCACCCCATAGTCAATATGAAAACTTGCATCCTTATAAATATTTATTCCAGCTTTAAAAGCTAAAGTTCGTAGAAATCTACGCTGCACTGACTCAATCCCAGCAATATGGCACTGGTAAGATGGTGACCACACTACCGAAGCATACTCCAAACCAGAGCGGACCATTGAAAAATACAACACTCTAAATGTGCTAGCCGACAATTGCTTACTATATCTGCTAACAAAACCAAGATTTCTGAGACCCAGTCTCAGAATATTATTAATATGGCCACGAAAATTAAGTTGACTGTCTAAAAGCACACCCAAGTCACGAATCTCCGACACCGACTCAAGCAGGGCGCCGTTCAAACTATACCAATGACGATCAATATTCCGCTTCCTACCAAAGGAAATGCAGAAACACTCTTTAACATTTAAACTTAAGCCATTTCTTTCTGACCAGTGATAGAGTCGATTCAGATCTTCCTGCAGACGCGTAACATCGTTTACACTTTCTATTCCTCTGTACAATTTGAGGTCATCGGCAAATAAAAGATATTCAGAATGGTTGAACATCTCACCAATATCATTAATGACCAAATTAAAAAGGAGAGGCCCACAGTGTGAACCCTGCGGGACACCTGAACATACCGATATGTTTCTTGAAATATGATTTAATATACGTATACACTGGCTACGTTCAATCAAAAAACTCCTGATCCACCTAGTCACGCTCGTGCCGAATCCCAGGGCCCGAAGCTTTCCCACCAAAAGCTCTTGATTAACCCTGCCAAACCAGTTCGAGAAATCAGTGTATACAGCATCAACCTGCATACCTCTCTCAAACTCGCCCAACAAGTACTGCTCGTAACTTAGTAAGTTTGTGACTGTGGATCTTCCCCGAGAAAAGCCGTGCTGCTCGTATCTCACAAAGTTCCTACAAATCCATGAAAGTTGATCCGCGACAAACTTATCAAAGAGCTTCGGTATAGCCGACTGAATACAAATACCCATGTAATTGGTTACATCGTCTTGATTGACCGATTTATAAATGGGTGTTAAAAAGCTAGTCTTCCAATATTGCGGAAAAACGCAACTACAAACAGAAGATATAGTGCAGTGGTCTGCTCAGGGAAAACACACATTGTCTCAGGAATGCTGATGGAATCCCATCTGGGCCATGAGAATAACTCATCTTAAGCTGATTAATGCCTTCAAATACTTCGGCCATAGAGACCCTCACAACGTTCACGTCCAGTACGTTATCGATATTACAGGCTGAAAAGTCACAGGTCTCTCTCACATAACTAGCCGAAAAATGACGCGCGAACAAATCCACGATGCCATTGCCATCATTAGCAAGTGAATCCATCAAAAACATGCTATGTGGATAAGAAGTACACTTTCTGCTTTTTAGCTTATTATCATTATAAAAATTTTCAAAGTCAGCAGTACAACCTAACACCAGAGGACTAATATCAGGCGATGTTTTTAGCTTACAACGTTACGGCTATTTATTGTTAGTCATGGCTTACAAGCTGGGAATGACCTTTATATTATTTCTGAATTGTACTTGGTAAAATCTATTTTTTTTAACAATAAATTCCACATCACTGCCCTAATGGTAAAAATAAATAAATTCTTTTTAATAATTATTATTATAAAACAACAGGTAACATTAAGAACTCGATTTTTTCAGGAAGCCTTGGGCCATCTTTCGTTTTTTAGTGTTCCGTTCGGAACACTTATAAGATCACTTTAGTGTCTCTCTGTTTGTCTGTCATCCGATTTTCTCCAAAGCTATTTGACATAGAAAGTTGAAATTTGGCACTAATATAGGAATTGACAGCCTTATCAGAGCCGTGAAGTTTTGAAAGTTAAATTTTGATTTAAGGGGTTAGTTTTGGGGGGTGAAATCGGAACTGAAAAAAAATTACCAGATCATCGAGTGGGGTCTAAAAGAAAGCTTGTAAAAACACGAGTTCAAAAATATATATAATCTAATACTTGCACACACTTTTCTTTGCATTATTTTTAAAAAATTGGGAAAAATCGCTGTCCCCTCCCTTATCTAGAAAAGCGCTAATCAAAAATTTTGAAAAAATTCTGAAATATTCTCCACAATGTATATATTGAACGAAAATTATCACGAGTGCATTACTTTTAATAATTTATCTGCTACATAAAAAACAAAATTTCAAGGTCATCAGTTTTCAACAAAGATCGGAAACAAATGTTGTTGAAAACTCATTTAGGGTATGTTTTGTGAAGTCATTGATCATTAACATAACAAAATTTTATTTTAAAAGCGATCAACGTACGGAACGCTAATTCCTCAAATTCGACTTGCACTTGGCCGGTTATTTTTATTTTCCCCAGTAACGACCCTAAATACCTAATTAACTATTTTAATTTATTTTAGGAATCTGGCAAACTATTGGATGTAAAACTTCTCGATTTCCAAATAACTCACGTTGGTTCACCCATTTACGATTTGTCATATTTTTTCTATTCTGGCGCTTCCAAACAAGATTTTGATAACTTAAACAATTACCTACAACTGTACTACACATCTTTTTTCGAGTTTGCAAAGGAGCTAGGAGCCAACGTGGAGGAAATACTTTCACTTGAAGAACTAATAAATGAGTGGAAAGAAAATGCTTTATTTGGAATTATTGTAGGTATTTTAGTATGGGCAGTAAAGTTTATGCCTAAAGAAAAGATTCTAGATGGCGACCAAAAAGAACAACAAGATCTAAGTAGTGATCAATTTATAGAAAAGGCTAGGCCTATTTTAAGACATGCATTTGAATATGGTATTATTAATAAGGATAATATTGTAAGAAAAATACAATAGATTTGTGCATCAATGTTTGAGATTTATTAGTATTTAATAAGAAATAAATCAAATATATTTTAAATATTTATTGAATACTGGTCAATTTGTCCATTAAAAATAAATAATTAGACCTTAAGCACTTTGCTTTTTCCGCACACGTGTTGCTCTTGTAGCTTGATCTTCAAGGTCATAATATATATATATATATATATATATATATATATATATATATATATATATATACATATATATACATATATATATATATATATATATATATATATATATATATATATATATATATATATATATATACATATATATATATATATATATATATATATATATATATATATATATATATATATATATATATATATATATATATATTACAAAAAATCCCTATTATTCGAAACAGACGATGAGTGGTTTCCTTAACGCGTCGGGGACTCCCCCGATGTCTAAAATTTTACCGCTGTCTATGTTTTGGTTAGTCGACGAGTGTTATAAGTTACTTATTTCGTCTATTATTATCTCAGAGGAAATAGTTTCGTTTTAATAGATTTTACAAAATGGAGCGTCATAATAATAAGCGTAAACGTGTTCTTATTACCTGAAAAGAAATTCAACGTTTAGATAATGGTGAACTTCTTAAAAATATAGCGAAGGATTTAGGTGTAGCCATAAGTACTGTTTCAAAGTGGAGAAAAAATCACGAAAAACTTGAAAAATGGTGTAGTGTTTTGTCATCGCCCACACAGGCATGAAAAAGTATGAAAAGCGGTGAATACTAAAAAGTGGATGATTCTTTATGGTTTTTTATGGTTTACACAGAATCAAGAACGTGGAATAACAATTTCAAGAACAGTTTTAAAACATAAGGCAGTGAGTTTAAGCGAAGCCGGTTATTGAGGCGCCTATACATTTTTCTGCAAGTGATGGATGGCTAGACAGGTGGAAAAAAAGACATGGTGTACGTCGACTGAAAGTTTGTGGAGAAAGATTGTCGGCTGGTGTGTCTGCTGCAAAAAAATTTGCAGAGAATTTTGAGCAGCTTATGAAAGAACATGGTTTAATACCAGACCAAATCTGTAATTGTGATGAAACAGGCTTGAACTATAAAATGTTGTCGTCAAATATCTTAGCCTTAAAAACGAAAGCTGGAGCACCTGGTTACAAACGTAGCAAAGAACATATTACTGTCCTTGCATGCAGTAATGCTTCTGGAAGACACAAACTCCCATTATTATATATTGGTAAGTCAGCAAATCCACGATTCTTTAAGAACATTCTTCGCATTGCTTTTCCTGTTTTGTATAAAATCAAAACAATGTCTGGATAAACGCGACTCTATTTAAAGATTGTTTTTTTGGAGATTTTGTTCCCAAAATGGAACTTTTTTAAAAGAACATGGATATCCTAGAAAATGTATTCTGTTACTAGATAACGCCCCCACTCACCCAAGTGCGGAGCAACTTGAAAGTAGGGAAATAAAAGCAATGTTTTTGCCTCCTACTGTAACTTTTCTCTTTCAGCCTATGGATCAGGGTGTACCGGAAGATTTAAAATGCAATTACAGGCGTTTGTTATTGGAGCATATTTTAGAAGAAGTAGATGAAGTTGGCAATCTTACTGATTGTCTAAAAAAGATAAATTTGAAAAATGTTATATATTGGATAGCTTCAGCCTGGAATCAAGTAAATAGTAGTACTCTGGAAAAATCTTGGTCAAAATTGATTCCAGAAGAGGAGAGACATTACTCAGAGACAGAAACAGAAGATAATGAAAGTTTACATCAAATTATTACAAGAATATTATGATGTGAAAGTGTTATGAAAACGGATGTTTGTGAATGGTTAAACAGTGATAGTGTAAAAGATGAAATGACTGACCAAGAATTAATTAAAAGTGTATACAAAAATGCTAATAAAATGGACAGTGATGACGATGATGATAACGAAGTAGAAGCCACTGACAATATTCCAGTAAAAATGTCACATTCAGAAGGACTAGAGGCCCTAAAAAAAGCGGTAATTTATGTAGAACAACAAGAAAATGCAACCGCCTCGGACGTTTTGCTTATCAAACGTTGGAGTTAAGGCACTAAAGTTAAGAATGAAACTGTTTTATTTTCGATTTTCCGTACATTTACATAAAATAAGTAAACTAATTGTTCTATTCTTTGTTTTAATAAATACCTATGTATGTAATAGCATATCGTATAAATGCTTTTAAGTCAATCTGCAATGTTATATTCCTTCTAAACTTCTATTTTATAAAAAAAATTCCGATTAACCGAAATTTCGATTATCTGAAATCACTTTGGTCCATATTAATTCGGATAATCGAGATTATACTGTATATATATATATATATATATATATATATATATATATATATATATATATATATATATATATATATAGATATAAAACAATGCGTAATATGTACAGGATCACCCCAAAATTAGAGGCGAGAGAAAAAAAGAGTTCTCTATTATCTTACTGTATTTTTATTCTTGAAATCTAGCTTTCGTCTATAGACTTCATCAGGAAATCTACAAACCAAAAAGAATAAACACTAGGATCAGTTAGTATTAACGTTTTAAATAGTCAACAACATACTTACAGGATAGTTACAGTATGTAGCAAACCTCAAGAATAATTGTGGGCTTTTTTATTCCTCCCATCAATTACAAACTTAAATTCACAACACAACAATTGTCTTTTTTTATTATACAGTACACTAATAAGAATCAATTAAGCAACATTGATATTATTAAGTATTTGTATGATAATACATTTTTCCCTTTCGATGGTAAATTTTTTAAACAGTACACAGGGGGACGATCTCACCTATCATTGCAGAGGTAATTATGAAAAAATTACTTTATTATGTTGTGGATAATGTTAAGTTTCAATTTCCGTTTGTCTTTCAGTATGTAGACGATTTGATACTCTCAATTCCTGGTGGGGAGGTACACAATATACTCAACATTTTCAACTCTTTTAATAAAAATTTAGTTTTTACAGTGAAGGAAAAGAAGGATAATTCTGTCCCCTTCCTGGACACGTTGGTGGTCAGATCCGATGATAACGTTATTAAATTAGATTGGTATAGAAAAACAATAAAATTCTGGAAGATATAATGCGTTTAATTTTTACAATCCGTTTAAAACAAAAAATCAATACCATCATAGCTTTAAAACATAGAATAACTAAAATTTGACATTCGTCTCTTATAGAGAAGAATGTGACGTTGTTGAAAAGTGTTTTAGTGGAGAATAGTTCTCCTGTTAATATCTTGATAAAGATTCTTAATAACAATGACTAACCACCCACAGTGGTGATTTGGGAACTGCAGATTTAAAATATATTTTCCCATATTTAAATCTGCAGTTCCCAAATCACCACTGCGGGTGGTCTGTCTTTGTTATTAAGAATCTTTATCAAGATATACAATACTTTAAAGAACTTTCTGAGCCAATTTCATCACTATTTAAGAATAGTAACATAAAGATTGCCAATTATGTTATAAAAAAGTTGAATCTTTTTTACCCTAACATCAAAGACGAAACTGATAAATTAAAAATATCTAATATAGTTTATGGAATACAATGTGAGTGTGGTCAAATATACATACATAGGCAAAACATCTCAACATCTACTCTCTAACGAAGATATATAAATCGATCATATTATCTAAAATAAGTTATGGGGATTTCATTTACGATGCGGCGAGTCCCACCAACAAAAGATCTCTCGAAGTAATCCAAAACCAGGCCTTGCGACTATCGACGGGAGCCTATCGAACTTCTCCAATTCCGAGCTTACAATGCATCGATTCCATGCCCCCCTTTCCTTACAGAGACAAAAATCTTTAATGCGGTTTTACCACATCATTATTTAGACCTCACTTTAAAAGTGCCCTCGGTCTACATCAGATACACTCTAAATCATTCAGCCCCAACTCTATATAATCCAGAATTAAGATCTTCTTATCTACTCATGAATTTTCCGTCACCTCACCAGACTCATCAAAATTCCCCTTGGACTGCCACCTCTCCGAAAATGGATATCAGCTTGACAAAATACAACAAAGATTCAACCCCCTCTTCTCAAATAAAATCATCGTTTTTACAACTTATACATGATAAATACCAAAACTATATACACTATTACACGGATGGATCAAAATCAGACCTGGGAGTGGGTGCCGCAGTAATCGCACCGAATACTATTCACAAATTTAAACTTAAGATTATCTCTACCGTTTATACATCTGAATTATTTGCTATAAGGGAAGCTTTTAGATTATCGATAAGAGAAAAAAACATTCTTATCATAACTGATTCCCTTAGTTCTCTGAAATCCATAAATTCATCGAAAACATCAATCCCACTAGTATTAGATATAATGAAACTTATAAACATAAGTTACATCCGGAAGATTAACTTAGTTTTATTATGGATCCCCAGTCATATTAACATAAAAGGAAATGATTTAGCGGATACTAATGTCAAATTGGCAATTTCCTCTGGAATATCCATAAATACAATTTTATCACCATCAGACCTGCCAAATGTTTTCAATGATAGCTTCAGAAATATGTTTCAACTTTCCTGGTACTTGCAAGATGACAACAAGCTCTGGGAATCTAAGTCCACACTCTATCCAATATTTCATCTACCAAGTTTAACAAGAAAAGAGAATATTATATGGAGAAGAATTTCTATAGGACACACGCACCTAACTCGTTCATATATATTAAAGGGAGAACCTCCCTTGATATGTCACCACTGCCATACAACCCTCACAATAAAACACATCCTTTCCCATTATCATCTTCCCCAAAGATCTAAACATAATTTATTAAAACCTTTACATCAAATAGTAGCTCCAAACATAAATAGTATAAAAAGCCTAATAGAATTTTTAAAAGAAGCAGATCTTTACTCTAAAATATAATTACACACGAATTGGCGCAAAATGATCTTTGCTATCGATGCGCTACATTCAAACATACATAAACATACATCAAAAATTCCCTAAGAGAATCTCTTTTTTTTTATGTGTCTAGCATACGTGCTACAGGGAAGTCCCTAAAGCGCTCCAGGCGCGGCATGTGTGCAAAAAAGCGATTCACATTGTTCTTGAATGGCTGTAAATTGTACTCGGTGGGAAACACAGTCCTGGGCAAATTATTCCAAAGGGACGATGTTCTCCACAAAAAAGACGGCTTGAAAAGCTTTGTACGCGGTGTAACAAGCTGAACCACATACGGATTTGAAGTATTAGCGCGACGTGTATTTATAACAAGCATCGCTCTAGGAGGAATTAAGCGGGCTACATCCTTCGAACACTTTCCATGAAAATACTTGTAGAACAGAGAATCAAGGCTGCCGGTCAGTTCCGGGTCTCCAATTGGACGAACAGCTCTTCTCTGAACAGAATCCAACAATTGCTGTGTATTTGGGAACGGAGCCCCAAACATGGGAGCAGTATTCCTTAGTTGGTCGAATTTGAGTTTTGTAAAGAATCAACAGTTGTTGTGGAGTGTAAAGCTTTCTGGTTCGAAATAATATTCCCAACTTTTGAGAAGCTCTTCTTGCTATGCCTGCAACATGTTCATGCCAGGACATATTTGCTCCCAAATTAACACCCAACAAATTGAGCGACGATGCTAGGGAAATGGCGTGTCCCGACATAACTATATCGGGTTCAGCAACGTTAACTTTTTTTAGAAAAAACTGCCGCTTGGGTTTTTGTAGCATTAAATTCCACTTGATTACTGTCTCCCCAAGATAGAATTTCTTCCAGGTCTTTGTTAAGTTAAACGACCTCCTGCTATCTGCGGATATTCGCCTGAGTAGCCATGTCCGAGCCTTCAAAGTGAATGAAGAGATAAACGTACTGTCTTCTGCAAAGCTGTAGATTGGATTCCCGGTCTTTTTCAGTAGATCGTTAATGTAAATAAGAAAGAGAGTAGGAGAGAGTAGGAGACAGTATGGAGCCTTGGGGCACACCGGCGTTGATAGTGAAGGTGTTGGAAAGAAATCCGTCGACAGCCACTCGTAAAGACCGCTCTAAGGAAACATGAGAGCCACAAACAGAACTTTTCAGACATACCATAAGAGCGTAGCTTAGCCAACAGTCCATCGTGCCAAACACGGTCGAATGTCTTGGATATGTCAAGAGCAACCGCTTGAGATTTTCCGGAGTATTCAATTGCGTTGTTCCAAACATGTATTACATAAGTCAGAAGATCTCCTGTTGATCTATGTTTACGAAAGCCATAATGGTCATCGCTAATAATGTTGAATCCTCCAAGGTATTTTAGAAGATGCTGATTCACAGCCTTTTCCATGACTTTCGATATTATTGAAAGCAGTGCGACTGGTCGGTAGTTATTTGGCAAGGTCTTTTTGCCTTTTCTATGTATCGGCTGAACTGTGGCACATTTCCAGCAAGAAGGAAATATTCCCTGTCTGTAGGATAAGTTGAAAAGTCTACAGAAAACTGGTGTTAGTTCCCTTGCACAGTTTTTGAGAACTATGGCAGGTATTCCCTCAGCGCCAGAAGCTTTTTTTATTGTCTAGCTTCATTAAAATACGTTTTATGATACGCTCTCTGAAGACAACATCGGGCATCCTTGACTGCACTATGGGAATAGTAGGTGGTTTTTTCCTTGGAAATCGGCAGTAGAATGTGAAGCAAACAGTTAGTCCAACAAGTTTGCTTTCTCAACAGGTGTCGTTGCCATAGAACTATCTAGCCGTGTGAGCGGTGGTATGGTGGATTTGGTGAAATTTTGACCAACTGCCTTAGCGACAAGCGAGAAGTTTGTTTCTAATTCGCTGATTAAGTGCTTCCTTGGTTTCGTCGAAAATTTCTTTGCATCTGTTCCGGGCACGAACAAAGGTGTTACGATGTATGGTGTTAGGATCTTCACGCCATTGTCGGTAGGCAAGATGTTTAGAAGCAACAGCTTCTTTGCATTTTCGGTCAGGCCTAGCTTGACCGTTAAAAGGACATTTCTTCGAAAATGGAATGTAAGCTTTCATACCAGCTAAGATAACATCGGAAACCTCCCTGGCGCAGATGGATCGTCGGATCGAAAACAATGGTCTAACCAAGGAAAGTTCAAAAATATTCCGTGAGATCTTCCCATTTAGCAGATTTGTAATGCCAAATCTTGCGTGGTTTAGGCGCCTCTCTAGCACTGACTGGTAGGACAGTCGATGTCGAAAGCAGTTTATGGTCGGAAGAACCCAACGGGTGTTATTGTAAAACTTGCTGTTTTCGAATAAGACGGCTAAAAATAAAAAAATGAGGTTAGGTAGTAAACTAGAGCAGACAGGGTAAAATAAACTTTGTTGTTGTATAGTATATTACCTTCCTTATCAACTATAGGTAAAACAGAGCTGCACCAAAACAACATATTTTTTTGTAGACTTCTATCATTTATAAAAATTGTCTATTACAAAAATTAAAAAAAAAACCTCTAGATATTTTGTAAAAAAAGTAATTACTAAGATTTAAAAAAATATTAAAAATTGACTGAGTAATATTGCAGAACGTGTCTAAAAGCAGGTAGCGGTCCCAATTCGACGCCAGGTCACATTTAATGCTATAACTCTTTAATGGAATGGAATTTTTTTAATTCGAGGTATATGTAACCCCTTACCTAAAACAACGATTAAAAATTTTATCCTAATCTTTAAATGGATTTCATTATCAGCCTGTTATACACTGACTAATTTTCTGTCGTGTTAAAATATTAGATTTCTTAATACACTATCCAGCTTTCAAATCTAGAACAAGTTTGATAAACTTTCTAATAACCACATTTTCCTCAAATTAACGTAATGGATTTAGCATAGAATATGCTGACCATAATATAAAAGGTTTAACTTTCTTGGACCTTTCGTCAAAATATGTAAAAAAAACATTCTGCGACACTTTCCTTGTTTTATTAACACATTTTTCTTTGAATTACTGGTATGTATTTTTATATTACCACTCGAATTTGTTCGGTAGAAGATTTAAAATGACCGGATTTGCTATGTAGGCTATATTTGATGGTGTACCACTTAGATCATCGTCATTCTCAGTATTTTATAGGTATTACGATCAAAAAATATGCTATAAATTCAAAAAAAAAGGCAGCGGTTAAGGTGTCAACTTTCTACGTCGGCAATCCTAGTTTGTGTCTCGGCGCGGGAAATAATAATAAAGAAAGATAAATAAATAGTTATTATTAATCCGGTTTTTATAGCTTCCTTCTCCGCCTTCCGGTTCTCAATCTCCAGCCGTCCCTGTCACTCTAGTCTCCAGGAAGTAAGTTTCTTTCGGACATTACTTTCTGGATCTATTGTGACCATGTCACCTTGAGTTTTCCTTTTTTTTTTCCACGTTCCTTTGGCTGCCACTTCAAAATTTGTTTGGGAATCCGTTCCTCCTTTATTCTCTATACATGCCCGTACCAACATAGTTGTTTTTCCTGGATTTGTTGGATTATATCTGTTTCTACTTTCATCATCTCCCTCACTCTCTCATTCCTAATTTTGTCCAATCTCGATACCCTCACCGACCGTCTCTAGAAGTCCGGTCGGTCGGTTCATAGAAGTTTACGTTTTTGTTGTTGGTTAATTTGTCGGACCTCTGATCCATACAGCATTATGTTTTTAAAAACAGTATTGTACGGAAGGTGCTTCTTATCTCTGTTTATGCTTTTTGACTACAGTACCGAGTTTATAGCCTCTATTGTCCGTCTTCCCTTGTTTATTCTTTCCTCTATTTCTCTCTTAGATCTTCCACTGCTCACTATCTTTGCTCCTTGGTATTTGTACTCTTCACATTTTTTGATTTTTTGGCTGTATCACTTAGTTTCAAATCTCCACTCTCGTCTCCTACGCACATATGCGTCTAGTCTTTTTGATATCAGTCAGTCTCCATTTTTCGTATTCTTCAAATATTTTCTAGACATATATTTCAGATCTTCTTCTGATTGTGCCAAAACTATTTGATCATCAGCAAAATGTAAAGTGTACAAGGTAGTATTTTCATTTAAAAGAAATCCCATGTTTTGATATTTTCTGAGCCATTATTTTAGGGAATGGTCGATATAAATTTTGAAAAAGAGTGGGCAATAGGCAGCAGCCCTGCCTCAAGCCTTTTGTCACCGTAAACGCATCCGACATATTTTGTCCCAGTTTTATCCTAGAAGAGTTCTTTAGTTGCATTTATTACCGTTGTGTTTATTGATGTTCTGTTTAGAATATCCCATAGTTTCTTTACTGGAACTGTGTCATATACTTTAGTTAAGTCTACAAATAGCAAATGTGTAGCTCTCTAGCAAGTTGCCGTTTTCTTCTCAATTAGCTGAGTAACAGTAAATATATTATCGGTGCATAAGCATCCTGCTCTAAAGCCTGCCTGTTGTTCTCTTTCATATGGGCCATAGTCTTTTTCAATTATAGTTTTTATCACTTTGCCGTATAGTCTGCCCATGCTACATATAACAGATATACCTCGATAGTTTTCGCGTACGGTTTTATTTCCCTTTTTATAAATAGGTGTTATCCATGCTGTGTTCCAGATACTAGGAACGGATTCTCTAGGTATGAATTTTGTAAATAATTGGCTTAACATCTCTTGCATCTTTACTGAACTAGCTTTGAGGAGTTCTGTTGGTATTCCTTCAGGTCCCGTTGCTCTGCCATTTTTAGTAGATCTAAGAGGCTCTTTTACCACATCTGGTGTTACTTCTATTTTTGGGCCATCGATCTTAATAGGTTTAGGCGATTCTAGTTTGTATTGGTCCCTGTCTTCATGCAATTCTTTTTCATAGTGGTTTTTTCCATGTCCCTAAGTCTATAACTGATAGGTTTATTTTTTGAACGTTATTTAATCTTAATGTCTTTATGCATCTCCATGCTTCCTTTGATCTCGTCCTATCTATATGGGTATTTACCTCTATACATCTACGTTGCCAATTTTCATTTTTTTTTACTTAGTAATACTTTAAATGCAGCTACTTGTTTTTTGTACTCTATTCTGTGAGCTGTAGACTTAGTAGATATTCAGTTTTGGAATGTGGTTTGCTTCTTTTTCTTTTGCTGTTCTAATTCTTCACTCCATCCTTCTTCTTTCCGGAAGCTTTTTATATCTCTCTCCCTCAGAGCTTCTTTTGCTGCGTTTTTGATTGCTGATGTAATATGTTTATATGCTTGTTCTACCGGTTTATTTAGTATTTCGTTGTCGAAGTATGTATCTAACCGGGTTTGACAGAGCCTCTTTATGCTTTCTTTTTGTAGGAGATATATTTTATATTTGATAAAGTTAACTTTTCCTACCTCTGCTAATTTTGGTTTTTGTTTTTTTTTGTCTTTTGTAAGGCACTTTGATTTTTGATTTTACATAACAGTGATCTGTTCCACATTCGCTTCCTGGATGCACTCGTGTGTCTTCCATAATCAGATGTGATTTTAGGCGTAGTGTTATATAGTCAATATTTGACCTTAATTGTCTGGTCTCTTGGTGCCAAGTATATTTGTGGATGTCTTTGAACTCAAAAAATCCGTTCATTATTCTCATTTTATGCAGTCGACACAAATCTCTTAGTCTCTCACCGTTTTTATTTGTTGTTTCTTCCATATATACCTATTATTTCACTTTCCTTTCTCTTGTCCGTTCTCGCATTCATATCACCCATTAGTAATATTTCCCGTTGGGTCATTTAGAGCGTCGTTTAGGGCTGCGTAAAAATTTTCTTTTAGGAGTATATCGGCGTCTTCATTCGGTGAATGCACTCCTACTACTGTAATTTTGTGGCTTCTATGATTCAGGCTTGCCGTTATAATTCTTTCGTTTATAGCTTCTCACTTTAGGTCTCCTTTGTCTATGGAAATACTTAAAAAAGGCATCGACCACAGGCAAAGGAGAGAGAGTCACCTACATCCGTTTCGGATATGGCACTTCAAGAAGATAAATTGAAAAACCGAAGCACACGCCCCTATAAAATCGTTATTCTTTCCGTAGTTTTATTTTTAGTGTTCCGTACGGAACACCTATAAGATGACTTCGGTGTCTGTCTGTCCGTCTGTCTGTCACACCCGATTTTCTCCGAAACTATTTGTCATAGAAAGTTGAAATTTGGTAATAATATAGGAATTGATGGCCTCATTAGAGCCATGTAGTTTTGAAAGTTAAATTTTGACTTAAGGGGTTAGTTTTGGGGGGTGAACTCGGAAGTGGAAAAAAAAATTTTTACTAGGTAATCGAGTGTGGTGTCAAATGAAAGCTTGTGAAAACACGAGTAATATATATATATATATATATATATATATATACACTCCTGGACAAAATTAACGCAACAATCTGAAAATTAATTTATCTCTTTCTTATGTCAGTTTTAAAGTTTATCGAGTATTTGAATAGTAAGCTATGTATATTTTGTTTCGTTGTTCATTACCGAAATCAAAACAATTCGTTTAGATTTACAGTTTTAAAGAATTTTTTAGAAGATAAACAATTTTCTGTAATAATGCGATATAGATTTTCTTTAAAAGTAAGCTTATAAATTGTTCCCTTTTTCAAAGTAATACGTTTTTGTGGTAGACTGTTTTATTTTTGACCCCGAAGAATTAGAAAAATGAATCGAACAAGGAATTTAACTGAACACGAGGTAGTGCGAGCCTCAGTTTTATTGGACGAGGGATATCGTCAGAGTTATGTTGCCAATTTGTTAGGCAAACATCGTTCCACAATAAGTCGTATGGTAAGATGCTTGAATGAAGTAGAAACTTATTCTAGAAGGCTAGGGCAAAGGCGAAAACGATGCACTAGCGACCTAGATGAACGTTTTATAAGACAATATGCTTTAAGAAACAGGACTGTCACTAGTTCTATAATAAGAAACGAACTCGAAGCTGTTCGCAATTTCACAGTTTCTTGTAAAACAGTTAGAAGACGGTTAAATGAAGCTGGATTAAACAGTAGGAGACCAGCCACTACGCCCTTGCTTACTAGAGAGAACAGAGTTGCCAGGTTACGTGTTGCTCGAAATCACGAAAACTGGTCTGTGGATGATTGGAAACAAGTTTTCTTCACAGATGAAACTAGGGTTAGTCTAAAACATCCAGATGGTCGTGAGCGAGTATGGCGAAGACCAGGAGAGAGGTTTGCTCCTTGCAATATCTCTGCAAGGATTCCATTCGGCGGTGGCTCTGTTATGTTCTGGGGTGGCATCTGCTTTGATGCTCGCACAGAGTTAGTTCCTGTCCGTATCAGATCCATGAATACTGACTACTATCTTGAGAATATTGTAATAGAACATGTGATGCCTTTCGGTCATTTTGTGGGGCCCAATTTCCTGTTTATGCAAGACAATGCTGGACCTCACGTGGCTAGGGAGGTACTCGATTATCTTAATCAAGTTGATATACCGATTATGCAATGGCCACCAAAAAGCTCGGATCTGAATTCGAAAGAACATGTATGGGATCACCTTAAGAAAAATGTGAAACGTCATATACCTGCACCTAGAAACCTGAGGGAACTTGAAAATGCAGTTATCACAGAATGGGAGCAAATTCCTCAAGATTTTATCCAAAATTTAATTAGAAGCATGCCTAGGCGCATAAACGCTGTCATCCGAAGTAGAGAAGGCAACACACGCTACTAGTGTCCCAGTTACACCATTAATTTTGCTACTAGTGTCCCAGTTACACCATTAATTTTGCTACTAGTGTCCCAGTTTATTTTTTTCATTATTACATAATTTCGACGATTTTGTTATTAGGTCTTAAGAATAATTTTGGTAGCTAATTCTCTTTTAAAGTATCCGAATAAGTTTTTTCTAACTTTTAGTGTAACCAATGTTCATAAAAAATTATTAAAATTAATTCATTATAGAGATTTGTATGATTTAATATATTGTTGCGTTAATTTTGAGTGTATGTATATATATACATATATATATATATATATATATATATATATATATATATATATATATATATATATATATATATATATATATATATATATATATAATGTAATATTTGCGCGCAATTTTTTCTTTGTATTATTTTCAAAAAATCGGGAAAAATCGCTGTCCACCCGCCTTATCTCGAAAAGTACTTATCAAAAAATTTTGAAAAAATTCTGGAATATTCTCCATGGGGTATAGATTGAACGAAAATTATCATTAGAACAGAAATTTCAACGTCATCAATTTTCAGTAAAGATTAGAAACAAACTCATTTGGGGTGTGTTTTGTGAAGTCACTGATCATTTTATACTTCCGCTACAACATTTTTATCTTAAAGGCAACACAGCCCCACAAAAAAAAGTGGGGTATACTTTTGATGCGATATATCAGATCCGTAGTATTTTTGCCCGCTGATCACGAATCTGACGTCAGAATATCGCCATCACATCTCAATTTTTTTCTAACCTCAAAAAATAGGTAAAAATTAGTAAAAATTAAGAAAAATATACTCCTAAAAAATTGATTCAAGCTTTTTCATGAATCCAAAGATGTATTAATATGTATTCGGACACGCTAAGCTAATATTCATCGGTTGGATTAAGCCATACAGTTCTGTTTTCTTTCTAACCTCAATAAATCAGACAGATATAGTGCTTCTCGAATGCAAAAACGAATTCAAATTAAAATTCAACCGATCCTTACCAAATTTGGTACACGGGGATATTTTGGGTCGCTGATCACGAATCTGAGGTTGGATTTGCAAAATTCAAGATGACAGATGTTTTCGCGCCATTTTGAACGCCGAGAAAATTCATCGGTCGATTTTTATTCTTCTACCTGCATCCAGGGCACCTCCACGTGGTGACGGTGGGCAACGGTGTTACTCCACTAGCCGGCAGAGTCCCTGGATAACGGCTTAGATGCCGTCATGGCAGGTAGAAGAAAGAGAATTACGATGCAGGGACTCGGAAACCCAGTATCGGCGGTTGGTCAGGGTGGGAAAGCGGGCCCGCAGCCGTCGTCATCCAGCGACCGTAGCTCTTCATGTGTGGGTGACTTGGCTCATGTAGAGTATAATGCTACAAGAAAACGGTCTCACGGTACAAGGACTTTTCATAAGTGCGATAAAAACAGTGATTCATTTTGTTATATTTGCTGTCAACACGTATTGAGTAAAATGGGGTCACCGATAACGGATAAGATTAAAACCTTATATAAGGATTGTTTTAACATTGAAATACAGCACCAGGATACAGATAGGGTTCCCCACATCATTTGCAGTTCTTCCAAAATAATGTTGTACATCAATAAGAAGGCGATTAAATATTCCAGACCAGCAATATGGAATAGACCATACAGTGAAAATGATTGCTACTTTTGTATGAATGTTGTATCTAGGCATAACTGAAAAAATAAAAGCACTATTACTTATAACGATGTTTCGACAGTAACAAGACCAACTAAACTAATTCCGCCTCCTGAACCACTTGATGCTGATGTTATGGAAACAAATGATTTCACCTTATCAGTTCATGCCGAAAACATTGAGACTGTCGAAAACACTGTTACTAATGAATGTTCTAGTGACAACCTATCATATACTAGTGACACAGATAAAGAATTTCTACCATACAACCGTAAACCAGAACACATCACAGTCAGAACTTAGTGATCTAGTCAGGGATTTAGGCTTATCCAAAGATGGTTCAGAGCATCTTGCTTCCTTTTTAAAGAAAAGACATTTACTTAAGCCAGAAGCTACGATTTCTTATTATAGAAACAGAGATGAAGAATTTCGAAAATATTTCACAATGGACGAGGAATTGTCACTTTCATATTGTACCGATGTAAAAGGTCTAATGGATGAATTTCAAAATACGATCCTGAAGAATGGAGACTGTTCATTGATTC
Source organism: Pachyrhynchus sulphureomaculatus (assembly GCA_019049505.1). Taxonomy (NCBI): domain Eukaryota; kingdom Metazoa; phylum Arthropoda; class Insecta; order Coleoptera; family Curculionidae; genus Pachyrhynchus; species Pachyrhynchus sulphureomaculatus. The sequence goes on from CM032449.1 coordinate 61,734,531, forward strand.
TTCTAAACGGAGCATTAAGGCAGTTTTGCTGCATAATACCAACGTTTACGCTCCCATTCCGATTGCTCATTCCACAGTTATGGAAGAGCAATATGAAAAAATGAAGCAGCTTTTGATAAAAATAAAATATGCTGATCATAACTGGAAAATTTGTGGAGATCTGAAAATTGTAACAATATTGCTTGGCCAACAGTCAGGGTTTACACTTTATCCCTGTTATAAATGTCTGTGGAATAGCAGAGACAGGGAACGTCATTATAAGAAAAAAATTTGGCCAACAAGAGAATCGTTCACTTCTGGTGAAAATAATGTATTGTTTCCACCATTGGTAGATCCAGGAAAAGTTCTTATTCCCCCGCTTCACATTAAGCTTGGACTTATGAAGCAATTCACGAGAGCATTAGATACAAACGGCCCATGTTTCAAATATTTGCATAAAAAATTTCCGAAATTTTCTGAAGCTAAAATTAAGGCAGGCGTATTTGACGGGCAACAAATAAGAAAATTGTTTCAAGATTCATTATTTGTTACTAAAATGAATAAAGTTAAAAAAGCTGCTTGGCTTAGTTTTAAAGAAGTCGCAACAAACTTTTTGGGAAATAATAAAAGTCCTAAGTACAAAGAAATAGTCGAGAAAATGGTAAAAAATTTTCAAACATTAGGTTGCTTAATGAATCTAAAATTACATTTCCTGGACTCCCACATCGATGATTTCCCAGATAATCTTGGTGACTACAGTGAGGAGCAAGGGGAACGTTTTCACCAAGATCTGAAAATCATAGAAAATCGGTATCAAGGACGATGGGATGACCATATGCTAGCGGACTATTGCTGGTCGCTAAAAAGAGAAACAAGTCCTCAAAAGCGTTTGGGCAGAAAGCCTTTGAATAGGTCATTCGCGGAAAAAAGAACAAGATACAGCCAAAAAAAGGAAAGTTAGGCGCGGGTCTAACCTTCGCAATTCTAGGGCTTAAGGGTCTACTATTTGAGAGTATATGGTTTAAAAGTCCTGGTTTTGAGTTTATTGGGTCTCATTTTTAAAGTTACAGGGTTATTGAGGTCTATTTTTTGAGGTTACAGGGTGTGGGAGTCTAAGGTTTCAGGGTTTAGGGTTTAAGAGTATCAGGTTTGAGGATTCCCCAACTGTATACCAAATTTGGTAGGAATCGGTTGGTTTTCAAAAATTTTGTCCGCCATCTTGGATTCGCCATTTTGAATTTTGCAAATCCGACCTCAGATTCATGATCAGCAACCCAAAAAACCCCCGTGTACCAAATTTGGTAAGAATCGGTTGAATTTTAATTTGAATTCGTTTTTGCATTCGAGAAGCACTATACCTGTCTGATTTATTGAGGTTAGAAAGAAAACAGAACTGTATGGCTTAATCCAACCGATGAATATTAGCTTAGCTTGTCCGAATACATATTAATACATCTTTGGATTCATAAAAAAGCTTGAATCAATTTTTTAGGAGTATGTTTTTCTTAATTTTTACTAATTTTTACCTATTTTTTGAGGTTGGAAAAAAATCGAGATGTGATGGCGATATTCTGACGTCAGATTCGTGATCAGCGGGCAAAAATACTACGGATCTGATATATCGCATCAAAAGTATACCCCACTTTTTTTTTGTGGGGCTGTGGCAATCAACGTACGGAACCCTAATTGCGCGAGTTCAACTTGTACTTGACCGGTTATTTAAAAAGTAAAAATTTCCCACTGATTTGCCATTAATTACCTGTTTTTTTATTTTATTTATATTAAAACAGAACGGTTGTAAAAAAAGATTGTGTGCGAAATTTCCTAGTTGTTGATGAATGATTTCTTGGCTTGACTAGCCTCGTGACCATAAAAGCATTACTTCGAGCACTAGAAATAAAAATAACTATTTTGGTACTTTCAAAGAAACTTCAGCAAAATTTTTAGTGTCACTTTTTTCAAGAAATTGGTAGTGAATATTTTATTCTTACATACTGACTCCAGCCACAAAAAACCAGATTTAGCTTTCCTACTTTGCTATCGGCAAATAGTTGTTGTTTTGAAAAAGACCACCACCACTTAAAAGTACAAATATAAACTAATGATTTTGGATTGTGATTACCGAATATGTTATGTCATTAGCAACTACAGAAGCAGCTAAGGTCATGGCCATTCTCATTTATCACACACTATAAGTAAATCATTGAAATCCTGGATAACATTTTGTCTTTCTTTCTGGCAAGATATGCGTAATATAATAACAAATTTTCAAAAGCGTTTCTCGACAACCCTTGCCGTTACTTTCAGGCTTCCTATACCCAAGATGTTGAATGTGACTCTTGGAGTTATTCTCTGATTTATATCATGAATTGTAAACTACAGTCTGCATAAATGAATTCTGCTAATTTGAATAATTAATAATACTTTATTACTTTAACGATATATGATTGCTCAAATATCGTTCTACCATATCAGATTTATAACATTGAGTCGATGAAGTCAGTAATTCCTTCCGGATTAAGAACGTCTACTGATGATTGTTATTACATGTCAAAATGATCGTGAAAGTTTCCGAAATATGATAAACTATTTTAGATTTCCGATTGGTAAACAAGTCTTTGTATTAGAGCACAATAATCAAAGACCTTAAACAAGTCTTTGTATTAGAGCACAATAATCAAAAACCTTCTGTGGGTTTCGATGGTAGTCTGAAAATAGATTTTCTTGATTAATTTATGTTGCTTTATTTTTAATGCACCAACTATTTTGTGAAATTTTTAAAGTAAGCTTAGTAATTGGCAAAAACTTTTGCTGTCATTTTTTAAAGAAATTTAAAAAAAAATTTGCAAATACAGCGTGAAGACCCGGATTTATATCCTTTTCGGTCTAACATTTTATTTGTCTTGTAAAATACTACTTTCCTGTCTTGGAATGGCAAATACTGTGAATTGTGATCCTACATACTCTCAGTTTAGGATCGATTTTTGTAAATAAACTGTATATTGTGAGACCATAATAAATTAATTTTTATGTCATTAGCAACTACAAAAACAACTGAGATATTTGCCTTTTTTTGCAAAACAAGCATAAGAGCATAACATCTTCTATAAATTTTACAAAGTGTTTCTCAACTTTCTATTACTGGAATATTTTCAATGTTTCGAAGGTTAATCTTAGATTGATTTTCTGCTTAATATCATGAGTTTTGAATTATAGTCTGCATAAATGAATTCCCCTAATTTGAATAATCTTGGTTACAAATATATTTTTATTTCTGCGATGATATATGATTGCTCCCGCCCCGCCAGTAATTGTTTCCTAAATTAAAAATGTGTGCTGAAGATTTCAATGACGTTTCAAGTGAATAGTGCGAGTTGCCGAGACATGATAAACTATTTTGGATCCCTGCTTTTTGAACAAGTCTTTGCGTTGGATGCAATAATTAACAACCCTCTGTGGGTCTGGATGGTAGAGAGAAATAGATTATCTTAATAAATTGATGTTGCCTTATTTTTAAAGTACCAGCTTTTTTTGAAACTTTCAATGTAGGTTTAGGCATTGGCAACAACTATTGCTGTAATTTTTTTCAACAGATAAATAATAAAAATTTTGTTAATACTACATAAATTCTATTAAATACAGCGATTTTGGTCCTTATCTGTCTAAAATTCTCTTATTTGCCTTACAAAATATCACTTTCCCGTCTTGAAATGGCAAAGATTACTTGTGATCCTACATACTCTCTGTTTAGGTCAGTTTTTGAACTTACTGAGTTGTTAAAAAATATATTACGAGACCACAATAAAGAAACTTTAAAGGCACTAGCAGTTACAAAAATAGCTTAGTCGTCAAAATATTTAATACAATATTTGTTTATAGATTAATCTTTCTTTCACGAAAGATATAGAACGAGACATGGCATTTTCTATAAAATTAAAAGCTTTTCCGTACAGTCCTTGTCCGTATTATCATGGTTGTTATATCCAGGTATTTTAAAAAATTTCTATTTTAAGGTACTCTATTTTTAGTACCAAACTTTTACAGATATATAGAGCAATACTCTTAACGGTTTTAGAGTAGATATATTCTACGCCAAAATAAAACTACATTTCTAAATATAGTGTCATCATCAAATTCTTATGTTGATGGTGATTTTATAGTTATTATTGTTACTTTATACGCACCTTTATTTCAAACATCTATAAAAAGTTATTCAACAAATCTGCAGTATCTTATTGTTTCAAAGTATATTTTAATCTTTTTTTATTTTGCGATTAGTTTCTTCTTTCTCCTACTATTTTTAGTGTTCCGTACGGAACCCTTATAAGATCCCTTCGGTCTCTGTCCGTCTGTCTGTCTGTCACATCCGATTTTCTCCGAAACTATTTGACATATAAAGTTAAAATTTAGCACTGATATAGGAATTGATGGCCTCATCACAGTCGTGTAGTTTCGAAAGTGAAATTTTGAGTTTTGGGATGTGAAGAAAATTTTTCTTTGCCAGATTATCGATTGGGGTGTCAAATGAAAGCTTTTAAAAACATGTGTTCAAAAATATATATATAACATAATACTCGTGCATACTTTTCTTTGTATTAGTTTTAAAAAAACTGTGAAAAATCGCTGCCCCCTTATCTCAAAAAGTACTGATCAAAAAATTTTGAAAAAATTCTGGCATATTCTCTACAGGGTGCACATTGAACTAAAATTATCCTCAGTGCATCAGCTTTAATCATTTTTCTGGTATATAAAAAAAAACAAAAAAAAATTTCAAGGTTATCAGTTTTCAGTAAAGAACTTTGTTAAAAACTTATTTGGGGTGTGTTTTGTGAAGTTATTGATCATTTTATACCTCCGTAATAAAAATGTTTATTTCAAAAGCAATCAACGTACGGAACACTGACTGAGTAGGTTCGACTTGCCTATGTCGTTAGAATTTCCAATATGATATCAAAAATGTTAACGATTTATTTTTCTAAATTTATGTCTTGATATTTTTAATTGTTATACCCAAGTTCAAGTATTCTTATCTATGAACTAATATTTTATCAGTGAATCCATAAGTTCATTGTAGCATGATTTGCCAATCAACGAAATTAGTTGTTAAAAGTGCGACTCATTACGAGAACACAAATATAAATTTCAAAGGTTACTATTTTACAGAACTTATAATTCTTTAGAAAATATGTGATGTGAAGGATTGTTTGATTAACATTAACATTAATTGCTGTTTTTACAATATGGTCAAATATGAAATCGTGATTCATGCCAGTAGAGCGTTTCAATTCGGATTCCGACGATTCGCCTGTGATTCCACGAGGTATCCTCAGGAATCTTTTCGCGATTATAACACTAAACATTTAGTCCTTCTATTTAATTATATCTAAAATGTCTTCAATATGTCAACCAAAAATAATGATATTGAATAGATATAAAAATTATCACTCCTCAGAAATGGAGTACTGTTTTTCGGATCTAGGAACCTTGAAACATGAAGAAATACAAAACACAGAGAGTGATTTTCTTATGAGTATAATATTTTTCTTTAGCAAGGAAAAAAAATTGTTTCAAATTTGTTTAAACATTTCGTGTTCCGCATTAAAATTATGTTTTCCAGATTATTATTTATTATACTTTATTATACTTTATCAAAAAATTTTAAATTTTAGGGTGAAAAAATTGTGTGCCATTTTTTTTATTTTTTATTGGATAATTAAATTGGTACCTATGTCCTCTAATCAGTTGTACTTTAGTATATAATCATCCGACATAAAATATCGAAAGTCCAAGCCTCTTACAATGAACTAACAAATTCTTTATTTATTAAGGTATTATTATACATTGATAAACTGCTATCTTACATATATATGTAGAGAGTAGTTAAAATATATAAGCATTAACTTGTTACTTTAAGAAAGTTGTGTAGCTAAATTATAGTCTTTTAGCAAAATATGGTTGTTCCAAAGGTAGAAGAAATTAGAGAAGAGCTGAACGAAATCTTGACTAAAGTTGCAGAAGAGAAGCAAAATGTAAACAATTTTGATATGTCTCTAGAATCAACAGCAAATTATGGCGATGGGTTCATTGGACATTTTTATAATGGGGTTGTCCGAAACAAAGATACAGGTGAAGTTACAAGTGTTGGTATAAAAAGACCACCAACTTGGGACTACGACTATAACAAGGCGTACACAAATGAAGTTATATTTTATCAAACAGTATATCCAGTATTTGAAAATTTACAAAAAGAAGCCGGTGTATTGGAACCGTTTGACAATGTTGCCAAATATTTTTGCGGATGTTCGGAACCAAAAAGAGAGTACCTAGCTATGGAAAATTTAAAATCACTTGGCTATGGCATGCACGACAAAACTAAATATTTTGATAAAGAACATTTGGAAAGGCTTTTTAAAATTTATGGCAAGTTTCATGCTATTTCGTATGTTCTGCAAAAAACAGATTTAGAAAGATTTCAGAATATTACCAAAGATATTTCTAATTTACTCCCAGAGATGAGTACTTTTTTAGGTGAACCATTTATATTGGCTGTTTCAGCAAGTATAAATTCTTTAAATTCTGTAGATGATAAACCTATATATGATGAGATAAAAGATTTAAGAGAAAACGTAGTGGAAAATTACCTAAAAGCATATACATATAACGGAGAACATAAAGTTTTGGTTCATGGAGATTGTTGGTCTAACAATATGCTATTTAAATATTCTGTAAGTAAGTTTTAAATATGAATTGAAATAGTTAAGAATTCTACTTTTATTAAATTTCAGTTAGATTATGGGTTATTTCTCACTTTTCTATTTGACGCAATTTTTAAAATCCGACAATCTAAATATACTTCTTGAAGGTATCATCTGAATGCAACCGTCTACCAATATTAGTACTTTAATAAATAAAAAGAAACACCGTAGGTCTTATACGTAGATAAATTCCCTTTTAATAGTATGTATGGTGCTTAAAAATTCCAAGCATGGTGTATCGTTAAGTGACCTGATCATAAGGAGGTAAAAATACCGATTCAGATTAAAATGCAGCTTACCTAGGTCTCCTACTCTGAAATCCTGTGAAATATTCGTTGTTTGTTATTGATTTAAATTGCTATAAATTTATTTACTTGTTTTTACCTTCTGTATTTTTATTGCAATATTGAGAGTTACAGAAAGCCTATTAATTCAACTCTTGAGGTATCTGGAAAAATTTAATATTTTTAGCGACATTTAATATGGTGTGGATAATCAGAAATCGAGAGATCTCTTAACCCATCTTATACATCATGGGAACAATGCAATGGAAAGTTTCTTGTTGTGTTGTGCTTGAAATCTTCATGATGTTTGGCGGCGTTTAGCATATCGCACCGTTAAATTATGTATGTATGTGTTTATGGTACTTCTCAAAGGTAGAGTTAATGGCACTCGAGTTCCTTTAGAAATGGTTGTTTTAAATGACAATTTCAACAAATGACAAATACTGCACTATTAATGCTTATATACCGTAAGGTATTGGTTTCTGTCTGTACATTAACGATTTGTACGAAAGGCTCAAATAATCCACTTTATTGTTTTGTTGATATTATTATTTTCGTTTTTATAATTTACCATGTGCAAGCTTCGGATGCAAATATCCGTTAAAGATCTTGTGATAATAATTAGAAAGTAAAATTTAACAATATTTATTTCAGAAACGTCGAGAATTTGCAAATGCAAAATGACCAACAAATAAAGATCCCATGAATGCTATATTCCATGCCTTTCCTACGACTATAGTTTTTGAGCCTATACTCTTCATCAGGTAGGCTTTAGGCAACGGTATCGATCGTTAAGACCGGAGTACCGTGGAGAGCAAGTTGGAATGACTCTCGCTGGCTTATAACAATAACTATCATGGTACTTTATATAAACGAGGTACTACTAATATCGATTTGATTTATCCTTCCTAACAATGTTAGGTTTATATAGTTGAACAAGCTTTCGAAGTTCGAACCGCTCATCAGATGGCGCAAGAGTCTATATCTTGCCCAACGAGTAGTACTTCGTTTATATAAAGTACCATGATTGCTATAAGCCAGCGAAAGTCATTCCAACTCGCTCTCCACGGTACTCCGATCTTAACGATCGATACCGTTACCTAAAGCATAACGGTAAACTGAGTTTTCTAAAACAGCACTGGACATAGAAAAGAGTTAGTTAAAGGACTGGCCATATTTCATATTCTTAAAGTTCAACTTTACTTCTGCGCCTTTCCCTTATGTTATGAAAAATCTGTTCAATTAGGCTGAATAATCCGTTGTAGATAACACGAGTTAATATTTTTTGCAAGTATTTAAAAAAATGATTGGTGTTTAGATTTAGGGTTAATTAAGTAGCCCCTTTTTCAAATAGTGACCGTTCTGTCTACGACTAACCTTTCAGGAATTGGTTATCCTTGATTTAGCAACGCAGTCCTAACTACAAATTTTTGATTGCATCCAATCATGTTGTAAGACTTCTCCTACATTAGTTACATTTAAAAGCTCTTGGGTGAAAATTTATGAAACGGAACACCTCCGACTCGAGTTTTCGGAAATCCAAAAACAATGATTTATTTTAATACTACATATAGGTGGTGAACAAGCCCTCACTAGTTTAAAATTTCTAGAATAACAAATTAGAACGATAATACAGACTAGGAAAGTGTAATTTGTTACAACTACCCACCACTAAGACAAAAAATTACCGATAAATTGAAGAGTTTTTACTAACAAAAGCAAAATTGCTTAAAAAACGCAAGTTCGGGAATCTTGAAGATATTACGTGATATGAAATTTCTGATATTATATTCATGTTGAGTACTCATTATTTAATGGAAAAACACCATTATCTGCTCAGTCGCAAAATGGATGTAGGCTAGTGATTATTATACTACGTGTACAAGTAAGAAATGCGGATTTTCTTTTCTAAAAAAACATATTAAATTCGGAAGAATGATAAAAAATGCTTTATTCAAGGTGTGCTCCATGGCTTGTTATACATTTTTCCCATCTTGCGGGCAATTTGTGAATACCACGCCAGTAAAAATCTTCCCCTTTTGCTGCGAACCATTCATCGAGCCATTTTTTCACATCTTCGTACGAACCAAAGCGCTGCTCAGCAAGTGCGTGACCCATCGAAGCAAACAAGTGGTAATCGGAAGGAGCCAAGTCTGGTGAGTAAGCTGCATGGGGTAGAACTTCCCAGCTGAGTGCTTCCAACGTGAGGCGAACTGGTTTTGCCGTATGTGATGGAGCATTGTCATGAAGAAAAATGACTTTGTGTTGCCTCTTTCGGTATTTTGGCCTTTTTTCAAGCAGCGAACGGTTCAAATCGATCAATTGTTGTTGGAAACGTTTAGTATTAACCGTTTCCCCAGGTTTTAACAGCTCATAATGGACCACGCCCCTCTGGTCGGACCAAACACAGAGCATCGTTTTTCTGCTAAAGCGATTCGGTCTTGCGGTCCATGTGGATGGTGCGCCTGGGTCTACCCATGATTTTTTGCGCTTGGGATTCTCAAAATAAATCCACTTTTTATCCCCTGTAACTATACGATACAAAAACGACTTCTTTTTGTACCGAGCGAGCAAAATGTCATACGTGTTTTTGCGCTTTTCCATTTGCCTGTCGTTCAACTCATGTGATACCCATCCACCGGCTTCTGAATCTTTCCCATCTCTCGTAGCCGATTGGAAACAGCTTGTTGACTAACGCCCAATTGCTTGGCATGTTGTTTTTGTGTTTGCGAATCATCTTCGTCCAACAATGCTTGCAATTCCACATCTTCGTATTTTTTTGGCGGTTTTCCACGTTCCTTGTCTGCAACATCAAAGTCACCACTTTTGAAACGCCGAAACCATCGTTCACACGTATCTTGCGATGGAGCATGTTCACCATAAGCTCCTTGAAGTAATCGGTATGATTCAATAGCAGTTTTCTTCAAATGAAAACAAAAAATTAATGCTGTCCGCGAATGCTCTTTGTTCGGTATAAATTTCGACATATTGAACACAATAACACAACACTATGCACACACTTTTTCAATCTATCACTCGTGCGCGTCTGACACTTGTTGATGACACAGCAAAATGGCGCAGTGTCAAATCTTTATAGCACCAACTGCAATGGTGCACAATCTGTTGTCTGAAATCCGCATTTCATACTTGTACATCCGGTAATTGTTATAAAAAACTCAAGTTTTAAGTCAATTTTTATATAAAAATTCATAACTCACAAACTGATTTTTTTTTATGAAAATTCTAGTTGAGTCAAAAATGGCTAGAAACATGAATTTTAGAAAAAAAAAATTTTCAGAATGAAATTTTTTTTTTATGACATAAAAATCACTTTATTGTAAACAAATTGGAATTTACTAAGGTTCTTAACCACTTATCGGCAGTAGGTCGTGGATGCACCAATACTTTCTACAGAAAATAAAAAAAAAATCTTTCAGTCCTCATTTAACCTTCAAATGTCTAGTTTTTATGAGTGAAGGCGTTGTCAAAGTGTAAAAAAATATTTTATTTTTAGGATCGATCTGGTGCCCGATACAAAAATAAATTCAAATTTTTCTAATTTGTTAAGGTTAGATTTTAATCTAGAAGCGGAGTGGCATTTTTTCGCTATTTCGCAAGCTAAAGGTGAGTGTGATGGTATAGGTGGTACCATAAAACACCAAGTATATTTTGCAAGTTTACGTCAAATTGATGGTGCGAAAATTCTTAGTGCCGAAGATCTGTATATTTGGGCTCGAAAGTTTTTTGAGAATATAAAATTTGATTATTGTACAAAACTGCAATACGAAACTTAGGCTAAATACCTAAAAACTCGTTTTAAGCGAATACAATTCCACAGTTACTTGCCAGCTAATGAAAAAACATTATGTTGTAAAATTAATTCGAAAGATGATAGATTTGTTAGTTATGATGTAACCTATTCGTTTAACATTACGAGAAGGTTTCTCAGTTACTATAGATTTTTTTGTTGAAGGTTCCTAAAAAGTGTATTTTCCCATGAAAATTAAACAATTTCTAATTAGAGAATTACCGTGTTTGTTAACCCTTAATATTTACATAAACTTGCGATTATCTTCAATAATATGTGCATCTAATAACCCTATGTTGCGCCACGCCGCTTTGCACTGCGCCATGCCACGCTCAACGCGGCGCGTTTTCTCATAAAAACTAATGTCATCTGTAGGTCAAATGAGGACGGAAAGATTTTTTTTCAGTTTCTGCAGCAAACATTGGCGCATCTAGGGAATCAAACCTATTGGAGATAAGTGGTTAAGAAGCTTATTAAATTCCAATTTGTTTATAATAAAGTGATTTTTTGCCACTAAAAAAATTGTTTTCATTATGCAATATTTTTTGTTCTGAAATTCACAATGTTTCTGGTCATTTATGAGAACCATTGTTTAACTTTATCTAAGACCAGATCTGCATATCCTGAGCACAACTTTGTAATATTTGGTGATTACAACTTGACGGAGGCAACTTGGGTGAATGAGGACTATGGCGTGAATGTTGTGTGTCGGCTAGACTCCCATGCAAATGTCTTGTATAATATGATCAGCTATTTGAACTTTTTCCAGGTGAATAATGTTCCAAATGTCCATGGAGTTTTTCTGGACCTATGTTTCTGTAATGATAGCGATCTGGTGCAATTGATTTATTGTTTCCCAATGATCATCATTATGTTGCCTGCTCCTGTATCCTGAACGATCAATTCGATAATAATATTAAATATGACCTAACATATTTTGATTTTAAGAATACTGATATGTCATGCATCATTTGATTGGGGTTCTTTATTGAGCAAGGTCAATGTTGACCTTGCCGCTGAGCAATTCTACGATATACTGTACCATGGTATTAGCCTGCATGTGCCTATAAAGCGTTTTAAAAGTTCCAATTTTCCTCGCGAGTTACATCATTTAACGATCCAAAAGAAGGTTGCTCATAAACGTTTTAAGGAAACTGGTTCTACGGTTGACTATGACATTTTTGCTGCTCTTCGGGCTTCGTGCAAAGCTTTGTCCGCCACATGCTATTCAAATTATCTCACGTTGGTTGAAAACGGCATCTCATTCAACCCCAGATTGTTTTGAAAACATTTGAATAACATGAAGCAGTCTCAGGGTTATTCCAACACTATGTGCTACCATGATAGAATAAGCAATTTTGGTACAGAATGTGTGAATCTTTTTGCAGACTTTTTTGGGGAAGTTTATTGTAGCAGTCAGGCTACTATTCCTGGCTATTATAGTGACATATTTGATTGCACTAATTTAAATGTTAACTCAATATCAGTCAGTTTGTCTGAGGTCTATGAGGGGATAAATAATCTTAAAAATACATTTTCAGTTGACCCAGATGGAATACCTGCGGGAGTATTAAAGGTTTGCATATGCTCTATTGTAACTCCTCTAAAATTAATTTCTAATTTATTCCTGTGCTCAAGTACATTCCCTATGTACTGGAAAAACTCATTTGTTACCCCTATTCATAAGTCCGGTGATATATCTAACTACAGGGGCGTGTGCATTCAATCCGCAATACCCAAATTGTTCGACAGTCTAGTTGCGGGATTTTTGTCATGGAGCTGTAATAGCATAATAATTGACGAGCAGCATGGTTTTAGACCTGGTCGGTCAACTGTCACAAACCTGCTTCCATATCATGATTGTCTGTTGAGCACCTTTGGGAATCGCCAGTGTGTTGATAGTGTATATACTGACTTTTCGAAGGCGTTAGACAGAATTAATCATACGCTCTTGTTAGGCAAGTTGCGGAAAATAGGACTAAGTAGTGAAGTCCTTGGGTGGATTGGTAGTTTTCTGGAGGGTCGTACACAGTACGTCCGTATTAACAATTGTATTTCTAAAGAAATAAAAGTTCTTTCAGGTGTGCCTCAGGGGTCTCACTGTGGTTCTTTACTGTTTCTACTTTTCGTTAATGACATAGGCAAGTTTATACAACATTCTAAATTCCTCATGTTTGCAGATGATCTAAAAATGTTTAAAACGGTTAACACGTTGCAAGATTGTCACTCTCTTTAGGAGGATGTTCATGGCCTCTATAGATGGAGTACCCTGAATCAGTTGAACTTAAATATTAAGAAGTGTGGTAGCATTAGTTTTGGTGGAGCTAGACGAAACTTTACTTTTGAGTATAACATTAATGGCAGCAAGCTGAGGCATGTTAGTGAAATTAACGATCTGGGAGTTCTTCTTGACAAGAAACTTACTCTTAATAGGCACATTTTGTCAATTGTTCAGAAAGGTTATACAAATCTGGGGTTCATCACGAGATACTGTAAGCACTTTCCCTGCTCTACATTTAAACTATTGTATTGTTCAATTGTGAGATCGGGGCTTGAGTATGCCGCTCTAGTATGGTCTCCTCATTACAATGTATATATAGAAGCGATTGAGGCGGTGCAGCGCCGGTTTCTCTTGGACAAGTTAACATTTAATGTTTCTCGTCGCACTAGAGGCAGAGATCTGTTTGGTATTCCCTTTCATGCGACTAATTATGGCTATTATGGACCCATGTGCAGAATAATGAGGCATTTCAATCAGTTCGATCTCAGGATTCATGGCTCTATTAATAGTTTTAAATTAATTGTTAAAAAGTTGTTATATTTGCTTGCTTATATTATTAAAAAGTTGTTATATGTGCTGCTTAGTAGTTAGTTTTTAATGATCTTGTGATGTTGGATTATGTGTATGTTTATGATTTTTATTATGTTTAGTTGTTTTAATTATGTTTATAATTGTGTAAATTTGGGGCAACGCCGTTAATAAATAAATAAATAAATACATTTTTGTCTCAACTAGAATTTTCATAAAAAAATCAGTTTTCGAGTTATGAATTTTTGAAAAAAATTGACCTATAACATGTATTGTTTATAACAATTCATCACAATTCATAACAATCATTATCCACTGAAAATATTTTACAGATTGTTAACTACCTATATGTAGTAGTAAAATAAATTATTTATTTTGAATTTCCGAGAAGTAGGGTCGGAGGTGTTTCGTTTCACGAATTTTTACCCATCTTCATTTTTGATAATTTTACTAACTTCATTCAGCTATTGGAACTATGTACACTGGTATTTGTTCTCCGGATGACCTGTTTTAACTTTTGTAACATCTTGGAGTGAATGAAATGGTTAGGAGAAGAAGATGTTGTCTACAATGAATTTAACCCACCTTAAAAGGCCGTTTCAAATTTCTATTAATGCTCTATTTGTTCAAAACAATCTTTTTTAATAGTACTTAATACACTTTTAGAAGTTTTTTTTTATTCTTATTTAAGTAGTCGTTCAGTAGTTATATAGTTAATAAATAACTAAATCTTAAAGGCTATTAATAAGCATTTTCTAAAATCTCTGGAAGGAATCAATATTATTAGCGATCATCAATATGGCTTTAGTAAGCAAAGATCAACAGGACTCAACGCAACTGAACATTTGGGGAATCTTGAGCGGTTGCACTTGATATATTCAAGGCATTCGACTGTGTTTGGCATGACGGATTGTTGGCTAAGCTACGCTCTTATGGAATGCCTAAAAGATTTTGTTTATGGCTCTCATATTTCCTCAGAGAGCGTTGTTTACGAGGGGCAGTCGGCGGGTTATTTTCTGATATTTTTACTATCAACGTAGGTATGCCCCAAGGCTCCATACTCCTACTCTCTTTCTAATTTACAATAACAATTTGCCGGAAATGACAAGAAATCCAACCTAAAGCTTTGCAGATGACAATATGCTTACTTCTTCATTCACTTTGAATACTCAAATATCAGCTACTCATGCAAATACAGCAGAGGAAGCTAGCTCTTTAGAAAGAACTGCCGCCTAACTAAAAAACTAGGCGGCAGTTCTTTCTAAAAAAGTTAATATTGCGGAACCCGACATAGTTATATCAGGACATTCCCTTCCTCTAGCATCGTAACTTAATTAGTTGGTCGTTAATTTGAGGGCAAATATGTCTTGGCATGAACATCTTGCATATATAGCAAAGAGAACTGTTCGAGAATTGGGAATTTTATTTTGAACTATAAAGTTTTAGACTCCACATAACTATTTATTCTACACAAAGCTCAAATTCGACCGACGATGGAATACTGCTCTCATATTTGGGTCTCTACTTCGAAACATACACTGCATCTATTGCATTCTATTCAGAAAAGAACTGTTCTGATTTCTTGGAACATCCGTTCAGCTTATTACTTCTCGTACAAACTTTTATATGAAGAATTTAAAACCGACGTAAACTGTTTCGCACAACAGTCGCTCCTATAGCAGCTTAGGGATCCCTGCAGCACGTAAAAAAAATACCTGGGATTTTCTAAGAATGTCTATTTCCTTGTTTTTTGTGAAAATATGCAAAATAAACTAAGAGTTTTTGATCATATGTAAAGAGGACTTTTTAAATTTCGTATGAATCAAGTTGTGTTTATGGAAAAGAGAGAAATAGTGGAATTTACCAAATTACAAAAAAATATATTAAAATTAATAAACTTCATAAATCGAACTTTTTGTCCTTTTGGAGTTTCCGTTAATAACAAAATAAAATTTTTGTATCAGAATTAGGCTTGTTAGTTAGTAGTAAGTTTTTTTACCGTTAAGGTCGCGTGACATTACTATAACTTGACAATTTTTTTTACCTTTGCATATTCACAAAACATTCATATTTATATATATATATATATATATATATATATATATATATATATATATATATATTATGAATATTTGATATTCAAAATTTAACTTAAATTGACGTTTCGCCCTTTGGTTTAGGGCATTTTCATTTTTTTCTTTATTTCTACAAAATATACAAAATATGAAAATAAATTACATTTAGGTACACTAGTACAACACAAATTATTTAACACACACAGCCATAAACTTTTTACATAAATTCTTAGTTCTATCTTTAAAAATTAAAATCACATGGGACCTACCTTGAATCTCACATATTTTATTTACTACTGACAAGTCATAGTGGCATTCTTTTGTATTATTGATTTGAGTTTTTTTTTGAATATTATGCAGGTAGTCTTTTTGTTAATATATTAAGGACGAGTATACACTTTAAAATATTACCTTATTAAATTTGTATAAATATGGCTAATTCCTTTTATATCACTTTTATCATTGACTGTAAATTTCTCATTTTTTTTAATTTCGATCATTTCTTTTATTGCAAGTTTTCTAATATTAATGTCCCTGTTTAAAATCTTTGTTTCATTAAAGTTGAAATCATGTCCAAGTTCCGTTGTGTGTTGTTGCATTTTTTTTGTATACTTGTGTCCATTGACTCTGTTTTTTAATAATTGGGTCGTCATACCAATATAATGCATTGGGCAATCTGCACAAGGTACTGAATAAACTATGTTGGATTGGTACATGGTTGGTACCTGGCTTTTTAAGTTTGTAAATAGTGAGGTTAGTTTGTTTTGCGTTGTGTGACAAACAGTTATGTTATATTTTTTTAGAGTGCTTTTTAGTTTTTCTAAATCGCGTATATAAGGTACTGGGAGAAATTTGTTCTAATTTTGTTCTTTGGTTTAATCTTTTTTGATTTTTTTATTGTAGAATTTGTATGTGTGTTGTACTAGTCTACCTAAATGTAATTTATTTTTATATTTTGTATATTTTGTAGAAATAAAGAAAAAAATAAAAATGCCTTAAACCAAAGGGCGAAACGTCAATTTAAGTTTAATTTTGAATACCAAATATTCATAAAACGAACCCAAATCTCAAAAATTCAATATATATATATATATATATATATATATATATATATATATATATATATATATATATATATATATATAATAAAAACACCATGCCATACAACAAAAAATAGTACCTTTAGGATTAAGGTACAAATAAGTAAAATATCACACATAGCAACAATGTATAGATATTCACAGAGCAGCAGCAATGTAACATCGTTAATTATCAATATGGTAAAAACAAGGAATTCGTAATATTTTACCATTCTTCTGATCAGACTCTGGGTTTACTCCTATTAACGCTAACAGACGAGTTAATGCCGTTTTTTGTTTTAGGAATCTGGAAAACTATTGGATATAAAACTTATTGATTTTCAACTGAGTCAAGTTGCCTCACCTATTTCCGACCTGTCATACTTTTTTTATTGTGGCGCTTCTAAACAAGAATTTGATAACTTAGACTATTATTTACAATTATATTACACAACTTTTTCCAAGTTTGCTAAAGAGCTTGGTGCCAAAGTTGACGAAATACTCTCACTTGAGGAATTAAAAAATGAATGGAAAGGAAATGCTTTATCAGGAGTTCTTTTGGCTATTTATTTATGGGTGATTAAGCTTATACCAAAAGAAATAATTACCGATACAATAGTTGGTAAAAATGACAAGCAAGGTCCCAAATCGATGGAAGAAGCTAAGATTCGGTTTCAGAAAGTTCAAGAGAAAGTTTATAGTAGCGATAAATTCACAGAAATAACTACAGCTATTTTGAGACATGCCTTTAAATACAGTGTTATTAATAAGGATAAGATTGTAAGAAAAACATAGTACAAAATATAGTATATATTTAAGACTCAAAATATTTTAAATTTAACTGTAATTAGAAATGAAGAAAATGTACTTATTGTCTCTCAAATAAATTTTATAATATTGATTTATACTGTGCAAATTATTTCTTAAAGATAGGTATTAAAGCCTAAGTTATTTAAAACCCTTTTGAATATATCAACTAGAAGAAATTATAATAAAATATTATCAGAAAAAACACAATCACACGTATCCTAAAATGTTTTAAATTTAACTGTAGTTAGTAACAACATGAAATAATATATTCTTATACATATATATATATATATATATATATATATATATATATATATATATATATATATATATATATATATATATATATTGTAACTTATGAAAAAATGTTGCCCCAAGCTTGAGCACAATTTTCTTGCAGCCCCGCTTTAATTTCTGATAATGAATTGAGTGAAACCTGAATTTAAAAGAACTAAAGAAATTAAAGAAATACTAGCTCAGTTTTCCTTGGTGGAGAGATATGGGTAAGAGATAATTTTTGTACGTCTTTTGGGAATTTAATTCTATTTCTAAAGAAACCTCAGTTGTACGACTTTTTTTTTTTTTGGGCACCACTCATTTTAAAATAGAAACGGTTTAACTTCAGCTAAGAAAAATGAGAAAAAACTGAAGTGTTTTATGGATATTACTAAAAAGAAATTAGTCTAGCACAACTGATCCTGAAAAGAAAAAATAAATATTCAGTGAGACACTAGCTTTAATCAACAAAAAAAGAATTTATTCATGTTTTTAAAATGAAAATAAAAAGTTCTAACCTTTACAGTTATACCAAAAAATTCTAGCCTAAATAATAGTTGTTACATTTAAACTTTAAACTTTTACAACCCCCGAAGGCGAGACATCGTGTTTTACACTTCACTTTTTTGTCTGTTATACGTTGCTGTTAATGCACTACTCTCAAATAAGTCTATTGGAGGGAGTTTTGTTGACTTACTGTTTTTCAGTCCTGCTGTGATGGACTATGCCCGATTTCACACTTTTTCTTAACACTTAGAAAGCTCACTACAGCTTTTATTGTCGAAACTGGTACTTTTACTTAGCGGCTTCTGAAGAATATTAGCCTACTTCGGCTAGATGGAAAATAGCCTCTCGGCTAGACGGTACTGCCTGGTCTGCGGCTCGATCGAAAAAAAGCCCTGCTGGTAGTTTCTCAGGCCCTTAAATAATCGTGCGATTTTTGCCGGTAATATCCGGACGCTCCAATCAAAACTCCGGATCAAACATTTCGCCAATCGCGGCCTGGCGGTAGGTTCGATCAGCAACCCGCACCACACAGTATATACTGAATGTCCTGAAACTTTTGTTTAATATACCGGTCGATATTTTAAAATAAAAATAAATACAATTTGAAGTGAAGAATCAGTAACATTGCATGGTCTTAAAATCCAGGAAAAAATGAATGTTACATTTACCCCCTTCCAAAAAGAAATAGACTACACTAGTCTATTAAACTAAGGCTACTGATGAAAAGGTACAAAGTGGTACACTATCACTTAATACTAAGGTCAGAACTTAAAACAAAATTACAAACTTCGGTCCTTACTACTAGACTTAATTCTATTAAGCACTAATATTAAGTACAATGAAAACTAAATGAAAATTTTTGCAAGTACACAAGAATCTTATAACTAGACCTAACTTAATTAAGCACTAAGGTTAAGTACATCAAAAAGTAAATAAAAATCCTTGCATGAACATAAGAAATACCTGTTCAAAGTAACAATCGCGGTCTTCTTATATAAAAGAATCAGCTCTGTTATCGTTACCAAAACAAAAAATAATTATTGTTACCAAAACAAAAAACTTAACTTTGTCTAGACTCTTGTCTAAATCAAAAAAAGTGAACTGAAATAAAATATGAACACCTGCCTTAAGATATTTTAAGGATTGTCTGAAAATTTTCTATTTCAGCAAAAGAAATTTATAAAAATTCTTAAATAAAGAAAAAAAATAAAAAAAATGATTCTAGTGCAAACACTTACACTAAAAAGAAAAAGTCTTGTCAGACCAATTAGCACTAGGCCAAAAAATATATCTGGATAAATATCCAGACAAACGCTCGGGAAAAATCGCTATCCATGCTCTAGCTCATCGCTAAGAGGACATTCTAAATCTAGTATCACTACTAGTCGCACTCAGAAAATAATCGCACTCTATATCGCAATGTCGACGTCCTAAGACATCTAGACATGCTAAAGTCGCTAGGGAAATCGCTCTGGTTGATCGCCAGAAAACACCTCGGCTCCTCGCCAAGAAAACATTCTGGTACATCGCCAGAAAAAAACTCGGCTCCTCGCCAAGAAAACACTCTGTCAATAGTCCTCGACTACACAAAGTCTGCGTTCTAAAAGAACAAACTCGCCATGAACATAGTGAGCAGCTATAAAAGCTAACTAAATCACTATAAGCGCAGTGAATAGCTACAAAAGCTAAAATTCACTCTTAACACAGTGAATAGCTATAAAAGCTAAAATTCACTAAACTGAATGATCCTGCTTCAAAAAGCAATGTTCACTAAGAACAGAATGATTAGTCCGCGCGCAACTAACATTCTTGGAAACATTCCCAACATAACTATATGAGACAGCAAGTCTCGAAATAGGACCTCCCTAAAGTCATAATCCTATATAGGAGTCCATAAGCAAAACGACTCAAAATCTCGCATTTTGAGCACATGCCCTCAGGCAACCAACATACACCGAAATATATACAGAAATATGTACAGTAATATATACAGAAATATATACAGGAGTTCAAATCCCTAACTCTTGGTTATGATAACTCCATACTGAGCTTGGTGAAAGCTCTTAGCAAAAGCTAAACAGATCTTCGGCACATCGCACCAAAGTGACAAATCTGCCTAGAAACATGAGCCAGAAAAAAAACGCTCTCCGTCATTCTTCAGGGTGGCTACACAGAGAAATAAAACTTAACCAGCATTGCGCCTCTTCAAGTTGCATGAAGAACCCTCGTGTACTGGTCTCGCCCTAGAACAACAACGAAAAACATTCAATCCATCCCACATAACAGGAGACAAACACTTCACCACGATATACTGAATGGTGGAGACAATAAAATACAGAATTGGTGACCCTGGTGTCCACCAACAAAAGGGAGTAGATTATAGCATCCACTAAACTAAAACGGTGTCTACCACACCACCATAAGTCAAAAAAAATTAATCATTAGGGTGTTCCGAAACACACTACTGCCAACAGCCTGTCACCACTAATAGGCTAATTGGAGCTGAGGTCGACTACATTAGTTAGGCTCTCCTTTGGTTCAAATAGAAATAACCATTGGGTAACAAAACCCCTAAAGGTCCCAAAGGTCAAACGTTCACCCCCCATAGACTACCCTTCCAATCAGTCTGTTCCTCAGGAAGACTAACTCCCTGCCAAACGTCGTAACGGCATCTGTTAGCACCCGGTGCATCACAGCCTGTAAAAACAAATAACTCATGGGATACAACCTAAAAGGTTTACAAGGTTGACTTAACCAAGCTTCTAACGAAATTTTAAAAAACGAAAATGAGCTTAAAAAGGCTACATGAAACAAAAATTGCTCAATTTTTCCGGTGGCAACGCAACAAAACTTTTGAAGACGACAAGAGCTTTCCCAGCTTAATCAGAAACAAGAAGAAAACATCGTTGACAGCTAAAATATTCGATCATGGTGTTAATCGTCTCCCTAAACAATAGCCTCTAGAAGAAACTGCTACAGGTATCAGGCATAACCGTTTTCTGTCAGCCCAAACTTCTAGATTACCTCTTGGAAATCTAAAAATTCGGTTAGGAATCTTCCTTCACTGCGCTTAGCCTCTCTTGACAAGGTTCTCATCTCGGTATCAGATTTTGATCATTTCTTTGTGAAACGACTGTCTTACTCTGCTCTCATCTCCTGTAAATGATCAGCCTTTAGTTCTCCTGCAGAACTTCAATTTTCTATCCATCTGATAGTAAACCGAAAAAACTCAACATACGCCTATGAGTCCATGCAAAAAAATTTTTTTTTAAAAATTAGTGACTCAAAGGTAACGTTTAAACGGCTCTGAAAAAAAATGGAAAATACCCTCAGTTTGTCAATTCAGAAGAAGATCTAAATCAAAATAATCCAAGTCTTAGACTTACTGGATAAACCAAAATCAATTTACTCTTAATTGCACCCAAAATATACCATACTCGGGTAACAAACTTTGAAATTGCTCATAAAAATTTTGACTCTACATCATACCACACGAGCTACATCTTGCGCTTGTCCTAACTCAAGATCACCTTGGATTGCCTCTAATCAAAATTTCGCTTCCAAGTGTCAAGAACTGGATATTATTTGGGGTCATAAGCAAATCAAATCCCGCGACCACCGACATACCAGTCTTATGATATATCCTGAGTGTGACTCTTTCGCAAGCTCGCAACAGCTGAGTCGATGCTAAACATCACCCACAATCACCCTAAGTTTGGGATATGGCCAATACCCAAAACCTTAGCAAAAAACTATAAAAGTAAGCTATACTCTGCTCAACTTTTATAACAGTCAAAAAAAACGAGGTCGTCACCTCCTACAGAGCAACATCAAAAAAAATTTAAGCAATTAAGATAATGTAAATATAAATTATTCTTCTTCTGACAAACTTTCATTAGGGTTAGGTTCATTGAATGGTTTTAAGTCTTTAATATGCCATCGTCCTATTTTAGTCCCATCTAAATTAACTAAACCATAAACTAAATCTGAAATCTTTTCTCTAATCACGCAATGCACATACTTAGGTACCAACTTAGATGTGAATTTATCTGCTGCACTGGAAAGAATTTTATTTTTTCGCCAAACGTGATCACCTATATTAAAGGCAAAATCCCTTTTTCTAAGGTTGTAAGACTTACTGTTCCGTTCATAAGCCTTATGTATCCTACTACGCACGTCGGTGAAAATATCTTTTAAACCCTTTAAATTTTCGGCGTACGCACCCCTGTTACCCGGAATTATTTCGCTGTCAACATTGACATCCAAATCTAAATTTTTATAATACGATCCAGATAGAGGTATATGTCTGCCGTAAACTAAGAAAGACGGTGTGAACCCTGTTACTTCGTGTCTCGCGGTATTTATCGCTTGTTGGATTTTGGAAATATTGCTATCCCAAGTGTCATGTGAATCCACGTAACTTCTTAAAGCGGTCCCGACTGTTCGGTTATTACGTTCCACAAAATTACATTGGGGAGAGTACACGGGATTAAAACGGATGTTAAAACCATAAGTTTCACTTAAGCTCTTAAAACTTTTAGAGGTAAACTGAGTACCGTTATCGCATATTAAGAGCGATGGAACACCGTGGATTAGAAAGACATTATTTTCCAAAATTCTCTCTATATATCCAGCTTTAGAGCTTTTCAAAGGAAATAGCATGGTATACTTTGTAAACCAGCAAGAAACCACGAGAAGCCATTTATTTCCCTTTTTTGAACGTGGGAATGGGCCTACTAGATCAGCTGCTATGACTTGAAAAGGGTAATTAACCGTTTTCTCTTTTCCCATCAGTCCCATAGGTAGTGTATTTGGAGATTTCTGCGCTCCACATACTTCACAAGTCCTCACAAACTTTACGATATCAAAACGCATTTTTGGCCAATAATACTGTTCCTGAACCCTGTGAAGAGTTTTATAAAAGCCAAAATGACCAGAAGTAGGAGGAGTGTGACACATGTCTATAACTTCCTCTCTCTGTGGTTTAGGAACTAGTATTTTCCACTCGGGTACATTAATTTTTAAAGGCAACTGGTTTGGGATAAATTTGTACACGAAATCATTTTCCACCTTCCACTGTGGAAAATTTTGAGGAGATTCTTTAATTTGCTGCCGTAAATTGTCGTACCATGGGTCAATGCGATCTACATCTACTGTATCAATTCTTACGCCAAACTGTGCATTAAGACTGTTTTCGTCCGCTGTATGATCTGGGATTCTTGACAAAGCGTCAGGAATAACATTGTGGACTCCTTTTCTATGAATTAAAGTAAACGTGTGTTGTCTCAGCCTAATCGCCCAACGCGCTAGTTTGCCACTAGGGTTTTTAATAGAATTAAGCCACAATAAGCTATAATGATCTGTTATGACCGTGAAAGGAACACCTTCTATGTAAGGTCGAAACTTTTCGATGTTAAAGAGTACTGCTAAACATTCTTTTTCAACAACCGAATAGTTACGTTCAGCCTTTGATAAAGTTCTACTGGCATACGCTATCACCCTTTCCTCACCATTGATTTTCTCTGTTAGGACGCCCCCTAAACCAGTATTAGAAGCATCACTAGAAATATAAAACTGTTGGGAAAAGTCTGGTTGGGATAAAATGGGAGCTGAAACCAATAGTTCTTTAATCTTTATAAAAGATTCTTCGGCTGCCTTTGTCCAATCTATCGATTGTCCTTTTTTTCGTCCTTTCAAAAGATCATTAATAGGCGACAACAGGGTAGAAAAATTCTCGATAAAACGTCTATACCATGAACACATTCCTACGAAGCGCTTAACTTCCGTAGTATTAGTAGGTCTCGCATAATTAACCATGCTTGCTACTTTATCCGGATCGGTACGCAAGGAATTTGAGCCTACAATATAGCCTAAAAACTTTAGAGAAGTTTTGAAAAAATCACATTTGCTCAAATTTATCGTCAGTCCGGCCTCTTTCAATTTATCTTTTACTTCCTTAAGTAAGCGAATATGCGATTCGAAGTCTTCCGATGTTACTAAAATATCATCGAGATAGGTAAAAATATGTGGCTCATATTTCGGACCAAATATAGCGTCTACTAAACGTTGCTGAGTTTGAGCAGCGTTCTTTAGACCAAACGGCATAGTGACGAACTGAAATAGACCTCGGCCTACTACTGCAAAAGCGGTCTTTTCCTTAGAGGATTTGTCTAAAGGAATTTGCCAGAAAGCCTTTCTAAGGTCTATCGAAGATACATACTTAGCATTCCTGAGTGATGTCAAAATTCTGTCGATGTTCGGTAATGGGTAGTTATCAAATTTGCTGACCTCGTTGAGCTTTCTTCCGTCAAAGCACAGACGATACTGTCCATCGGCCTTTTTCACCAATAAGATTGGAGAACACCAAGGACTGTTTGATTCTTCAATCACTCCGAGTTTCAACATTTCGTCTAACTCTTTATTTAATACTTTTGACATATAAGGAGACATGGCGAAGGGCCTTGTCTTTACAGGACTGGCATCAGCCGTATCTATAGA
Organism: Pachyrhynchus sulphureomaculatus; assembly: GCA_019049505.1. Lineage (NCBI taxonomy): Eukaryota > Metazoa > Arthropoda > Insecta > Coleoptera > Curculionidae > Pachyrhynchus > Pachyrhynchus sulphureomaculatus. The sequence continues at coordinate 61,759,411 of CM032449.1, forward strand.
CATCTTGATTTTATTCGTTCGGCCTAACCTATCTTTACTACTTATTTCATTGAAAGAGCTTATTACTTTTTCTGCTTTTAAGCGTTCCGTCCGCGAGAGATCATCTAAGGTACATAGACGCGAGAAAAGGTTTTCTAAGGAACTTTCTGAATAACTATCTTTAAAACTTGTTTGAGAATTGACTTCTAGGGACTGTGGATACCACGAATTATTTTTAAAATTTACTAGAATTCCGAATTTTTGTGCGAAATCACATCCTAAAACCAAAGTATGTGATAGAGAAGGTACTACTAGAGCAGAAATTACTAAACAATGACCATTGCAGACTAGCGGCAACTCAACCGTACCTAAAACTTTTAGACGGCTGCCATCTGCAGTGGTAACACTTCTATTTTTGACGTGGCATATTTTTATACTTAAACGACTTAAAATCTTAATACCATTCTGACCTACAACGGAGGCATTTGCACCAGAGTCAAATAAAGCCGAGAAATGGGCACCTAATAGATTTATCTTGATATGCGGTCTGTTATCTCAATATTTATGCACGAATAAAGGAGACATGTGGCCATTTGGAGAAGCAGGAGTTTTAACTTGAGAAGGATAATTTTTATTAGACTTAAAAAAATCAGAAACTTTTTGTAACCATTTAGTCCAATCCGATCTACTGGAATATTTTTGTTCGACCGTGTTTCTAGAACGTCTTGGATTAGGGGCTTTACTGCGAACATGAGCTTGTGACTTAGCCGAATGATTAGAGGCTTTTTTGTTGGACTTAGGATATCCGCCTCGGTAATATACCGTCCTTACTCGTTTTTTGTACATTTGGGGCATGATGTTAGTCTCACACCTGTTGTTCCACATTTGAAACAAAATACCCTCTTTGGTGCTGTACAATTTTGGTAAGTGTG
>CM032449.1:61760421-61800421 GCA_019049505.1 Pachyrhynchus sulphureomaculatus
AGCGTAACCATACCCTAAAATGATTTATAATTTTAGTGTTTCATACGGAACACTTATGGGATCACTTCGGCGTCTGTCTGTCCGTTACACCCAATTTTCTCCAAGACTATTTGACATATAAAGTTTAAATTTGGCACAAATATAGGAATTGATGGTCCAATCAGAGCAGTGTAGTTTTGGAAGTTAAACTGTAACTTAAAGAGTTAGTTTTGGGAGTTGAGAAAAAAATTACCAGATCAATCGAGTAGGGTGTCAAATAAAAGCTTGCGAAAATATGGGTTCAAAAATATAAATAATGTAATATTCTCGCAATTTTTTCTTCGTAAATATATTTCTACAAAACAGCCACAAATCGCTGGTTAGTCCCCCTTATCTCGAGAACTGATCAAAAAATTTTGAAAAAACTTTAGATATTATAAAGTGTAGATTGAACGAAAATTATCACGACTGAGTTACCTTGGATAATTTATCTGGTATATAAAAAAAAAATAAGGACATCAGTTTTCAACAAAGATCGGAAAACAAACTTTCTGAAAACTCATTAAGGGTGTATTTTATGCAGTCATTGATCATTTGATACTTCTGAAACAAAATTTCTTATTTTAAAAGCAATTGCTGTAAGGAATACTAATTGCGCAAGTCCAACTTGTACTTGGTCGGTTTTGAATATTTAAATACTTAAGAATGTAATCAATTTATTCCATGATGCAGTTAAAAAGAGCTCGAAAATTGAATATTTTAATAATCCAAATTAGAGCTTTTCAGCCCATTTTTAAGAATTGTGATTTGTCTAGCACTTTTATTCGATTTAACAACTTATAAGGAATAACTTTTTGTGTATTAACAATTTTTAAAATAAAAAAAAAACTACTAATATAATATCACCACCACACCAAACACTTTATTTGGCACTCGACGCACGTTTCTAACCATGTTAGTTTCATCAGGAGCGATGATTGACTAAAGCTAAAGTACAAATCTACCCTATTTAAACTTAGCAAATCCCAAAGATAAGATTCCTAATTGTGAGAAAAGTGGCATTTATGAAATTAGTTGTTTGATTTGATGTTAATTCCGACAAAAAGTATGTTGGGCAAACTAAAAGGTCAATTAAAACACAATTTAAAGAACATTTAGCACATTTACCACTACAGTAGAACAGAAAAGTGTAACATTGCCGAGCATGTCCTTGAAGCTGATCATACTGTAAACATTAGATAATCTAAGATTAATTAAAAATGTATCTGATAGGAGATTGTTGAACGCCAACGAAAGTGTGGAAATTATAAAAATGTGAAAGTAGTTTAAATAAAAACAGAGGGTCTATTCCTTATAGTCCCCTCTACTGGTTAATTGACCGGAACTGATAACCTCGCCTATGCCATTAGTTCCGCCTGAATAATTCAAGGATTAGGCTAAGTATAAAAAGGGTAGATTTGTAGTTTAGCTTTAGTCAATCATCGCTCCTTATGAAGATAACTTGGTAAGCGAAACGCGCGACGAGCACAAAAATAAAGTGTTTGGTGTAGTGGTGATATATAACTTAGTAGTGCCATTGTGCCAAAGATTCCACATTCCCAACATAGTTTTAAAAAAAGTTGATGTGATATATTTTTTTTCAAACTTAACATTCTGAAACTCTTAAAACCTTGTTTTGTTAAAATTCCGAAATAAAAAATAAATATTATTAAACTACGAGTTTTAAATAATTTTAAGTATTTTTTGTGAGTATAAAATATGTTGGGGGACTATTTTTTTTTTTAGTTTTTAAAAAATTGTAATATACAAAAAAGTTATCCCTTACAAGATGTAAATCGAATAAAAGGGATTAGACAAAGCAAAATTATTAAGAATAAACTGAAAAGCACTAATTCGATTATTCAAGTTTCGCAACCTTTTTAATCGCATCATGAAATAAATTTCTTCAATTGATAAAAATTATGCTATAAATACCATTGCCTTTCTGGAAATTAACGCAAACAGTACTTTGCCATTGATACACGCTTAATTGTTTTGTGAAAATGCCAAAAACGAAAGAAGTTTCCGTTGAAAATCGGGCTCTGATAATTGCGAGACATCAAAATGGTCACTCGAGTCGACAAATGCGAGTGATATGCGGATGCCAAGAAGAACGGTGGACTACATCGTAAAAAATAGTTCTGGCGGGACATGGTATTCCAACCAAAAACGTTCAAGAAGCCCTCGAAAAACAACTCCCGCTGAGACAGAGCTATAACAATGTCCAGCAGACGTAGTCGTCCGCCTAACCGTACCAGAAATCACTGCTGAAGTAAACCTGGATGCGGCCCATCCCCATTAGCATGACAACCATGGAAAACAGGTTAGCAGAAGGTGGACTACAGGGGAGAGTTGCAGTGAGGAAACCACTTCTTAGGCAAGTTAATAAACTTAAACGATTAGCATGGGCCCCGAGAACATAAAATGGAATTCCGTCCTTTGGAGCGACGAATCTAAATTCGAGATTTTCGGTCGAGTTTACGTGCGGCGGTTCAGCTGGACAGAGGATGTTGGAAGCCTGTCAGTTACCTACAGTAAAACATGGTGGAGGTTCAGTAATGGTTTGGGGTTATTTTGGCAACGATAAAGTTGGAAAAATCTTTAGAATAAAAGGAATCGTGCGAAAAGAACAGTAATCAAGAAATTTTGCTAACTGCTGGAAGATATTTTTCAGGGGAAATTTATTTTTCAGCATGATAACGACCCTAAACATTCTGCAAATTAGAGAACTTTAGGATCAATGGAAATCCGATGACGTCCTGGAAGTGATGACTTGGCCTCCACAACCCCCATCGAATTGTTGTGGGGCCATTTCGACAGGTGTGTTCGAAAACTCAATCCAACATCAGAAAATCACTTGTGGGGACTTTTACAAGCAGAATGGGTTAAAATAACTGAAGAGACTTTGAAGAAACTACTGGACAGAATGCCGAAACTCTGTATAGTGGTAATTAAAAACAAAGGAGGTCACATAGATGAGAAAAATCCTGGAAAACTCATGAATATTTTTCTGATTTTCTAGACTGTAAAATATGTGAAAATAAATAATAATTCATTAAAAATAAAAAAATATATATTATCTGGGTTTTTGTTGTCTTGGGACTGAAATAACTAGGTGGGCAAATACTTTCTGACGGTTATTTATTTATATATATATATAATATATATATATATATATATATATATATATATATATACATATATATATACATATATATATAGATATATATATATATATATATATATAATATATATATATATATATATATATATATATATATATATATATATATATATATATATATATTGTAAGGTGTTAACTTGCCCGCACTTTTGTACCCTGTGAAAAGTTGTTTTTCCCACGCTTGGGCGCAATTTTCTTGCAACCTCTTTTTAATTTCTGATAATGAATTGAGTGGATCCTTATTTTAAAAGAACTAAAGAAATTAAACACACACTAGCTCAGTTTTCCTTGGTAGAGAGATATGGGTAAGAGATAATTTTTGTACGTCTTTTTGGAATTATTTTTTCTTACTTTTTTAAAAAACCTCAGCTGTACGACTTTTGGGCACCATTCATTTTAAAATAGAAAGGATCTAACTTCAGCTAAAAAAATGAAAAAATACTGAAAGGGTGTACAGTTGTTAAATAAAAAAAACAGTTTGGTACAGCCGTCATTATCCTGAAAAGTAAGATAGGTATTCAGTGAGACACTAGCTTTAATCAATAAAAAGAAAATTTATTCATGATTTTAAAATAAAAGTTCTAACCTCTGCGGTTTTAAGGATTACAAAAAATTCTAGCCTAACAGGTAGTTATTATTATTAGAGTCCCTAAATCAGACATTTAAATTCTAAAACCTGACTACCCCCGAAAGCGAAGAATCGTGATTTTCACTTCACCTTTTGTCAGTTCAAATTGCTATTAAGACACTTACTTCGGGAATAGGTCTATTGATGAATGTTCTGGTAACTTACGGTTTTTATTTGGGCTTCTAGGCCTTCGATGGAACACAAAACCGATTTTACACTTTGTAGGAAACACTTAGAGCCCACTACGGCTTTACGTTAGAAAAAAAACTCGTGCTTTACTTGGCTCTCATAATTGTTGCTATGAGCCTCTACTGCGGCTCGGTCGAAGTAAGCCTGGCTGCGGCTCGATGGAAATTAGCCTACTTGGCGGCTCGGTCGAAATAACCTACTTGGCGGCTCGGTGGAAATAAGCCCCTCTTCCTGTCCACCGGACTCTTAAATAAACCGTGGGCACTCTCTCGGTAATATGGCTACGCCGGAACCAAAACTCCGGATACAAACATTTAACCAATCCCGGCGTATCGAGAGATTCGGTCGCAACCCGCACAGCACACTATATACCGAACGGCTTGGAATTTCTGATTAATATACCGTTCGATACAAAAATGAAAAGAAGTACAATTTAAAGTGAAAAATCAGTAACATTACATGGTCTTAAAATCTAAGAAAAAATGAATGTTACATTTACCCCCTTCCAAAAAGAAATAGACTACACTAGTCTATTAAACTAAGGCTACTTATGAAAAGGTACAAAGTGGTACACTATCACTTACTACTAAGGTCAGAACTTAAAACAAAATTACAAACTTCGGACCTTACTACTAGACTTAATTCAATTAAGCACTAATATTAAGTACAATGAAAACCAAATGAAAATCTTTGCATGTACACAAGAATCTTATAACTAGACTTAACTTAATTAAGCACTAAGGTTAAGTACATCAAAAAGTAAATAAAAATCCTTGCATGAACATAAGAAATACCTTTCTAAAGTAACAATCGCGGTCTTCTTATATAAAAGAATCAGCTCTGTTATTGTTACCAAAAAAAAAAAATTTTGTCTAGACTCTTGTCTAAATCAAAAAAATGAACTGAAACAAAGTATGAACACCCCCCTTAAAATATTTTAAGGATTGTCTGAAAATTTTCTATTTCAGCAAAAGAAATTTATAAAAATTCTTAAATAAAGAAAAAAAAAAAAATAAATGATTCTAGTGCAAACACTAACACTAAAAGGAGAAAGTCTTGTAAGACCATTTAGCACAAGGCTAAGAAAAACATCTGGATGAAAATCCAGACAAACGCTCGGAAAAAATCGCCATCAATGCTCTAGCTCACCGCTAGAGAGAACATTCTAACTCTAGTATCACTACTCGGTCGCATCAGAAAATAATCGCACTCTTTCGCACAATCGTCGACGTCCTAAGACATCTAGACATGCTAAAATCGCCAGGGAAAACGCTCTGGTTGATCGCCAGAAAACACGTCAGCTTATCGCCAACTAAAACACTTGGTATATCGCCAGAAAAAAACCTCGGCTCCTCGCCAAGCTCTGGTACATCGCCAGAAAAAAAAACCTCGGCTCCTCGCCAAGAAAACACTCTGTAAACAGCCCTCGACTACACACAAAGTCCGCGTTCTTAAAGAACAATCTCGCCATTAACATAGTGAGCAGCTATAAAAGCTAACAATATCACTATAGGCACAGTGAATAGCTATAAAAGCTAAAATTCACCCTAAACACAGTGAATAGCTATAAAAGCTAAAATTCACCCTAAACACAGTGAATAGCTATAAAAGCTAAAATTCACCAAACTGAATGATCCTGCTTCAAAAAGCAATGTTCACTAAGAACAGAATGATTAGTCTGCGCACAACTAACATTCTAGGAAACATTCCCAATATAACTGTATGAGACAGCAAGTCTCGAAATAGGACCTCCCTAAAGTCATAACCCTATATATAGGAGTCCATAAGCAAAACGACTCAAAATCACGCATTTTGAGCACATGCCCTCAGGCAACCAACATACACCGAAATATATACAGAATATATACAGAAATATATACAGAAATATATACAGGAGTTCAAATCCCAAACTCTTGGTTATGATAACTCCATACTGAGCTTGGTGAAAGCTCTTAGCAAAAGCTAATCAAATCTTCGGCACATCGCACCAAAGTGACAAATCTGCCTAGAAACATGAGCCAGAAAAAAAAAACGCCCTCCGTCATTCTTCAGGGTGGCTACACCGAGATATAAAACTTAACCAGCATTGCGCTTCTTCAAGTTGCATGAAGAACCCTCGTGTACTGGTCTCGCCCTAGAACAACAACGAAAAAAATTCAATCCATCCCACATAACAGGAGACAAACACCTCACCACGATATACTGAAAGGTGGAGACAATAAAATACGGAAATGGTGACCCTGGAGTCCACCAACAAAAGGGAGTAGATTATAGCATCCACTAAACTAAAACGGTGTCTACTACACCACCATAAGTCAAAAAAAAAAAAAATTTAATCAATAGGGTGTTCCGAAACACACTACTGCCAACAGCCTGTCACCACTAATAGGCTAATTGGAGCTGAGGTCGACTACAGTAGCTAGGCTCTCCTTTGGTTCAAATAGAAATAACCATTGAGTAACAAAACCTTTAAAGGTCCCAAAGGTCAAACGTTCACCCCCCATAGACTACCCTTCCAATCAGTCTGTTCCTCAGGAAGACTAACTTCCTGCCAAACGTCGTAACGGCATCTGTTAGCACCCGGTGCATCACGGCCTGTAAAAAACAGATAACTCATGGGATACAACCTAAAAGGTTTACAAGGTTGACTTAACCAAGCTTCTAACGGAAATTTCCAAAAAACGAAAAATGAGCTTAAAAAGCTACATGAAGCAAAAATTTCTCTATTTTTCGGTGGCAATGCAACAAAACTTTTGAAGACGACAAGAGCTTTTCCAGCTTAATCAGAAACAAGAAGAAAACATCGTTGACAGCTAAAATATTCGATCATGGTGTTAATCGTCTTCCTAGACAATAGCCTCTAGAAGAAACTGCTACAGGTATCAGGCATAACCGTTTTCTGTCAGCCCAAACTTCTAGATTATCTTGTGAAAATCTAAAAATTCGGTTAGGAATCTTCCTTCACTGCGCTTAGCCTCTCTTGACAAGGTTCTCATCTCGGTATCAGATTTTGATCATTTCTTTGTGAAACGACTGTCTTACTCTGCTCTCATCTCTTGTAAATGACCAGCCTTTAGTTCTCCTGCAGGACTTCAATTTCCTATCAATCTGATAGTATACCGAAAAAACTCAACATACGCCTATGAGTCCATGCAAAAAAAAATTTTTAAAAAAATTAGTGACTCAAAGGTAACGTTTAAACGGCTCTGAAAAGAAAAAAGTATACCCTCAGTTTGTCAATTCAGAAGAAGGTCTAAATCAAAATAATCCAAGCCTTAGACTTACTGGATAAACCAAAATCAATTTACTCTTAATTGCACCCATCATATACCACTAAGGTAATAGAAATACACCCACTCGGGTAACAAACTTTGAAATTGCTCATAAAAATTTTGACTCAACATCATACCACGCGAGCTACATCTTGCGCTTGTCCTAACTCAAGATCACCTTGGATTGCCTCTAATCAAAATTTCGCTTCCAAGTGTCAAGAACTGGATATTATTTGGGGTCTTAAGCAAATCAAATCCCGCGACCACCGACATACCAGTCTTATGATATATCCAGAGTATGACTCCTTCGCAAGCTCGCAACAGCTGAGTCGATGCTAAACATCAACCACAATCAACCTAAGTTTGGGATATGGCCAATACCCAAAACCTTAGCATTAAACAATAAAAGTAAGCTATTCTCTGCTCAACTTTTATAACAGTCAAAAAAAACGAGGTCGTCACCTCCACAGAGCAACATCAAAAAATAAAGTAAAGCAATTAAGATAATGTAAATATAAATTATTCTTCTTCTGACAAACTTTCATTAGGGTTAGGTCCTTTGAATGGTTTTAAGTCTTTAATATGCCATCGTCCTACTTTAGTCCCGTCTAAATTAACTAAACCATAAACTAAGTCTGAAATCTTTTCTCTTATCACGCAATGCACATACTTAGGTACCAACTTAGATGTGAATTTATCAGCTGCACTGGAAAGAATTTTATTTTTTCGCCAAACGTGATCTTCTATTTTAAAGGAAAAATCCCTTTTTCTAAGGTTGTAAGACTTACTGTTCCGTTCATAAGCCTTATGTATCTTACTACGCACGTCAGTGAAAATATCTTCTAAACCCTTTAAATTTTCGGCATACTCACCCCTGTTACCCGGAATTATTTCGCTGTCAACATTGACATCCAAATCTAAATTTTTATAATACGATCCAGATAGAGGTATATGTCTGCCGTAAACTAAGAAAGACGGTGTGAACCCTGTTACTTCGTGTCTTGCGGTATTTATTGCTTGTTGAATTTTGGAAATATTGCCATCCCAAGTGTCATGTGAATCAACGTAACTTCTTAAAGCGGTCCCGACTGTTCGGTTATTACGTTCAACAAAATTACATTGTGGAGAGTACACAGGATTAAAACGGATGTTAAAACCATAAGTTTCACTTAAGCTCTTAAAACTCTTAGAGGTAAACTGAGTACCGTTATCGCATATTAAGAGCGATGGAACACCGTGGATTAGAAAGACATCATTTTCCAAAATTCTCTCTATATATCCAGCTTTAGAGCTTTTCAAAGGAAATAGCATGGTATACTTTGTAAACCAGCAAGAGACCACGAGAAGCCATTTATTTCCCTTTTTTGAACGTGGGAATGGGCCTACTAGATCAGCTGCTATGACTTGAAAAGGGTAATTAACCGTTTTCTCTTTTCCCATCAGTCCCATAGGTAGTGTATTTGGAGATTTCTGCGCTCCACATACTTCACAAGTCCTCACAAACTTTAAGATATCAAAACGCATTTTTGGCCAATAATACTGTTCCTGAACCCTGTAAAGAGTTTTATAAAAACCAAAATGACCAGAAGTAGGAGGAGTGTGACACATGTCTATAATTTCCTCTCTCTGTGGTTTAGGAACTAGTATTTTCCACTCAGGTACATTAACTTTTAAAGGCAACTGGTTTGGGATAAACTTGTACACGAAATCATTTTCCACCTTCCACTGCGGAAAATTTTGAGGAAATTCTTTAATTTGCTGCCGTAAATTATCGTACCATGGATCAATGCGATCTATATCAACTGTATCAATTCTTACGTCAATTTGTGCATTAAGACTGTTTTCGTCCACTGTATGGTCTGGGATTCTTGACAAAGCGTCAGGAATAACATTGTGGACTCCTTTTCTATGAATTAAATTAAACGTATGTTGTCTCAACCTAATCGCCCAACGCGCTAGTTTGCCACTAGGGTTTTTAATAGAATTAAGCCACAATAGACTATAATGATCTGTTATGACCGTGAAAGGAACACCTTCTATGTAAGGTCGAAACTTTTCGATGTTAAAGAGTACTGCTAAACATTCTTTTTCAACAACCGAATAGTTACGTTCAGCCTTTGATAAAGTTCTACTGGCATACGCTATCACTCTTTCCTCACCATTGATTTTCTGTGTTAGGACGCCCCCTAAACCGGTATTAGAAGCATCACTAGAAATATAAAACTGTTGGGAAAAATCTGGTTGGGATAAAATGGGAGCTGAAACCAATAGCTCTTTAATCTTTATAAAAGATTCTTCGGCTGCCTTTGTCCAATCTATCGATTGTCCTTTTTTTCGTCCTTTCAAAAGATCATGGATAGGCGACAACAGGGTAGAAAAATTCTCAATAAAACGTCTGTACCATGAACACATTCCTACGAAGCGCTTAACTTCCGTAGTATTAGTAGGTCTCGCATAATTAACCATGCTTGCTACTTTATCCGGATCGGTACGCAAGGAATTTGAGCCTACAATATAGCCTAAAAACTTTAGAGAAGTTTTGAAAAAATCACATTTGCTCAAATTTATCGTCAGTCCGGCCTCTTTCAATTTATCTTTTACTTCTTTAAGTAAGCGTATATGCGATTCGAAGTCTTCCGATGTTACTAAAATATCATCGAGATAGGTAAAAATATGTGGCTCATATTTCGGACCAAATATAGCGTCCACTAAACGTTGCTGAGTTTGAGCAGCGTTCTTTAGACCAAACGGCATAGTGACGAACTGAAATAGACCTCGGCCTACTACTGCAAAAGCGGTCTTTTCCTTAGAGGATTTGTCCAAAGGAATTTGCCAGAATGCCTTTCTAAGATCTATCGAGGATACATACTTAGCATTCCTGAGTGATGTCAAAATTCTATCGATGTTCGGTAATGGATAGTTATCAAATTTGCTGACCTCATTGAGCTTTCTTCCGTCAAAGCATAGACGATACTGTCCATCGGCCTTTTTCACCAATAAGATTGGAGAACACCAGGGACTGTTTGATTCTTCAATCACTCCGAGTTTCAACATTTCGTCTAACTCTTTATTTAATACTTTTGACATGTACGGAGACATGGCGAAGGGCCTTGTCTTTACAGGACTGGCATCAGCCGTATCTATAGACATGGTGATTTTATTCGTTCGGCCTAACCTATCTTTACTACTTATTTCTTTGAAAGAGCTTATTACTTTTTCTGCCTTTAAGCGTTCCGTCCGCGAGAGATCATCTAGGGTACATAGACGTGAGAAAAGGTTTTCTAAAAAACTTTCTGAATAACAATCTTTAAAACTTGTATGAGAATTGACTTCTAGGGACTGTGGATACCACGAATTATCTTTAAAATTTACTAAAATTCCGAATTTTTGTGCAAAATCACATCCTAAAACCAAAGTATGTGATAGAGAAGGTACTACTAGAGCAGAGATTACTAAACAATGACCATTGCAGACTAGTGGCAACTCAACCGTACCTAAAACTTTTAGACGGCTGCCATCTGCAGTGGTAACACTTCTATTTTTGACATGGCATATTTTTATACTTAAACGACTTAAAATCTTAAGACCATTCTGACCTACAACGGAGGCATTTGCACCAGAGTCAAATAAAGCCGAGAAATGGACACCTAATAGATTTATCTTGATATGCGGTCTGTTATCTAAATATTTATGCACGAATAAAGGAGACATGTGACCATTTGGAGAAGCAGGAGTTTTAACTTGAGAAGGAGAATTTTTATTAGACTAAAAAAATCAGAAACTTTTTGTAACTATTTAGTCCAATCTGATCTATTGGAATATTTCTTTACTTAAGATCCTCGTTAGAATCTTTCTTTTATCCGCGACCGGACGTTCTGAGAAAGTACGACGGATTTTCAGTTCATAGTCTAATTCATATTCCAGTAGGTGATTGACTTTAAAATTGAAGGCTTCCATGATAAATGTATTTAGATTATAAAATTTAAAAGAATTGTTTAAAAAGTCGTGAAAATATTTCTCCTGTGCTCCCAATAGTCAAAAATAGAAAATATGTAAAGGCCACTTAAAATATGTAAACTTCTTTACCAAACATTAAAAAAACATCTTCGACAATTTAAAAAAATTTCTCAGTATCGCCTTGTATTAAAATTCTTTTACCAAATATGTTAAGAATTTCCAACAAAAAAATCTCCAAATATCGTTTCGTATCAGCAAAGTATTTTTAATATTCATGCAAAACATCGGTGAGAAAAAAAGTACAGTTTTTTCTTCGGTTCCGCAAAATAAATCTAACACTGCAAAAATTAAAGTAAACCAGCACATCTGCTAATCTGAACTATAAAAGTAGCTTTTAAGAAAAAAGTAGGAATCTCTTATCTTAGAGTCGATTAACAAAATTCAAATATCTATACTACCATCAGATAAATTGAAATAAATAATTCTACAAATTTCCTGCTTTTGTCTTATTGCTATAGTGTAGTTTCGTTTAATAAATGTTATGAAATAAAAATATCTGAAAAGTTAGAGCTTTTACTTTGTTCGATAGCTAGTACACTGAACCCTTTAAAAAATAAAATTCCAAAAGCCCCGCGTTGACAGCGTCATTTTGTAAGGTGTTAACTTGCCCGCACTTTTGTACCCTGTGAAAAGTTGTTTTTTTCCCACGCTTGGGCGCAATTTTCTTGCAACCTCTTTTTAATTTCTGATAATGAATTGAGTGGATCCTTATTTTAAAAGAACTAAAGAAATTAAACACACACTAGCTCAGTTTTCCTTGGTAGAGAGACATGGGTAAGAGATAATTTTTGTACGTCTTTTTGGAATTATTTTTTCTTAATTTTTTAAAAAACCTCAGCTGTACGACTTTTGGGCACCATTCATTTTAAAATAGAAAGGATCTAACTTCAGCTAAAAAAATGAAAAAAAAATACTGAAAGGGTGTACAGTTGTTAAATAAAAAAACAGTTTGGTACAGCCGTCATTATCCTGAAAAGTAAGATAGGTATTCAGTGAGACACTAGCTTTAATCAATAAAAAGAAAATTTATTCATGATTTTAAAATAAAAGTTCTAACCTCTGCGGTTTTAAGGATTACAAAAAATTCTAGCCTAACAGGTAGTTATTATTATTAGAGTCCCTAAATCAGACATTTAAATTCTAAAACCTGACTACCCCCGAAAGCGAAGAATCGTGATTTTCACTTCACCTTTTGTCAGTTCAAATTGCTATTAAGACACTTACTTCGGGAATAGGTCTATTGATGAATGTTCTGGTAACTTACAGTTTTTATCTGGGCTTCTAGGCCTTCGATGGAACACAAAACCGATTTTACACTTTGTAGGAAACACTTAGAGCCCACTACGGCTTTACGTTAGAAAAAAAACTCGTGCTTTACTTGGCTCTCATAATTGTTGCTATGAGCCTCTACTGCGGCTCGGTCGAAGTAAGCCTGGCTGCGGCTCGATGGAAATTAGCCTACTTGGCGGCTCGGTCGAAATAACCTACTTGGCGGCTCGGTGGAAATAAGCCCCTCTTCCTGTCCACCGGACTCTTAAATAAACCCGTGGGCACTCTCTCGGTAATATGGCTACGCCGGAACCAAAACTCCGGATACAACATTTAACCAATCCCGGCGTATCGAGAGATTCGGTCGCAACCCGCACAGCACACTATATACCGAACGGCTTGGAATTTCTGATTAATATACCGTTCGATACAAAAATGAAAAGAAGTACAATTTAAAGTGAAAAATCAGTAACATTACATGGTCTTAAAATCTAAGAAAAAATGAATGTTACAATATATATAATATATATATATATATATATATATATATATATATATATATATATATATATATATATATATATATATATATAAATGTATATATATATATATATATATATATATATATATATATATATATATATATATATATATATATATATATATATATATATATATATATATATATATATATATATATATATATATATATATATAAATATATATAATATATATATATATATATATATATATATATATATATATATATATATATATATGTATACATATATATATATATATATATATATATATATATATATATATATATATATATATATATATATTATATATATATATATATATATATATATATTTATATTGTAACATTCATTTTTTCTTAGATTTTAAGACCATGTAATGTTACTGATTTTTCACTTTAAATTGTACTTCTTTTCATTTTTGTATCGAGAGCAGTATATTAATCAGAAATTGCTAGCCGCTCGGTATATTAGTGTGCTGTGCGGGTTTGCGACCGAATCTCTCGATACGCCGGGATTGGTCAAATATTTGTATCCGGAGTTTTGGTTCCGGCGTAGCCATATTACCGAGAGAATGCCCACGGTTTATTTAAGAGTCCGGTGGACAGGAAGAGAGGCTTATTTCCACCGAGCCGCCAAGTAGGTTATTTCGACCGAGCCGCCAAGTAGGCTAATTTCCATCGAGCCGCAGCCAGGCTTACTTCGACCGAGCCGCAGTAGAGGCTCATAGCAACAATTATGAGAGCCAAGTAAAGCACGAGTTTTTTTTCTAACGTAAAACCGTAGTGGGCTCTAAGTGTTTCCTACAAAGTGTAAAATCGGTTTTGTGTTCCATCGAAGGCCTAGAAGCCCAGATAAAAACCGTAAGTTACCAGAACATTCATCAATAGACCTATTCCCGAAGTAAGTGTCTTAATAGCAATTTGAACTGCCAAAAGGTGAAGTGAAAATCACGATTCTTCGCTTTCGGGGGTAGTCAGGTTTTAGAATTTAAATGTCTGATTTAGGGACTCTAATAATAATAACTACCTGTTAGGCTAGAATTTTTTGTAATCCTTAAAACCGCAGAGGTTAGAACTTTTATTTTAAAATCATGAATAAATTTTCTTTTTATTGATTAAAGCTAGTGTCTCACTGAATACCTATCTACTTTTCAGGATAATGACGGCTGTACCAAACTGTTTTTTTTATTTAACAACTGTACACCCTTTCAGTATTTTTTTCATTTTTTTAGCTGAAGTTAGATCCTTTCTATTTTAAAATGAATGGTGCCCAAAAGTCGTACAGCTGAGGTTTTTTAAAAAATAAGAAAAAATAATTCCAAAAAGACGTACAAAAATTATCTCTTACCCATATCTCTCTACCAAGGAAAACTGAGCTAGTGTGTGTTTAATTTTTTTAGTTCTTTTTAAAAATAAGGATCCACTCAATTCATTATCAGAAATTAAAAAGGGGTTGCAAGAAAATTGCGACCAAGCGTGGGAAAAAACAACTTTTCACAGGGTACAAAAGTGCGGGCAAGTTCCCACCTTACAATATATATATATATATATATATATATATATATATATATATATATATATATATATATATATATATATATATTTATATATATATATATATATATATATATATATATATATATATATATATATATATATATATATATATATATATATATATATTTATATATATATATATATATATATATATATATATATATATATATATATATATATATATATATATATATTATATATATATCTATAATATATATAAAATGCAACGTCTCTCTGTCTGTCTGTCTGTCTGTCCGTTAGTGCGCTTATCACTGGAGAACCACTTATCCGATTTACGTACTTTTTTTTAAAAAACATACATATGTTCTCTGGCCAGGTTATAGACTATATTTTATTAGGATAGGTACCATAAGGAATGAGTAGTGACGCAAAATAGTGAATGATGTCGGAAAAAAGTTTGCCGCTAGCGCGTTGCCTTGCAATACACCATTAAATATGGAACAATATTATGTAGCAGAGAATATCTATAATCTATAATCTATAGTATTTATAAAATGTCTCTCTGTCTGTCTGTCTTTCCATTAGTGCGTTTATCACGCGAAAACCACTTATCCGATTTATGTGTCTTTTTTTATAATTCATACGTATATTCTTTGGCCAGGTCACATAATAATAATAATAATCTATATCTATAATATATATAAAATGCAACGTCTCTCTGTCTGTCTGTCTGCCCATTAGTGCGCTTATCCCTCGAGATCCACTTATCCGATTTACGTGATTTTTTAAATTCATACATGTTCTCTGACCAGGTTATAGATATACATTTTCTTACATCTATAATATATATATAAAATGTAACGTATATCTGTCTGTTTGTCCGTTTGTGCGCTTATCACTGGAGAACTACTTATCCGCTTTTACGTGCTTTTTTTTAAACATGCTAAACCATTAAATATGGAACAATATCATGTAGTAAAGAATATCTATAATATATATAAAATTCAACGTCTCTCTGTCTGTCTGTCTGTCCGTTAGTGCGCTTATCACTGGAAAACCACTTATCCGATTTACGTGCTTTTTTGTTAAACATACATATGTTCTCTGGCCAGGTTATAGGATATATTTTATTACGTTAGGTGACATAAGGAATAAGCAGTGACGATAATAGTGAATCAAGTCGGAGAAAAGTTTGCCGCTAGCGCGTTCTCTTACAATACACTGCCTAAAGCATGTGTAAAGCAAATATGGAACAATATCATGTAGCAAAGGATATAATATATATAAAATGCAACGTCTCTCTGTCTGTTAGTGCGCTTATCACTGGAGAACCCCTTATCCGATTTACGTGTTTTTTTTAATTCATACATTTGTTCTCTGGCCAGGTTATCTATAGTCTTCTATCTAGAATATATATAAAATGCAACGTCTTTCTGTCTGTCTGTCTGTCCGTTAGTGCGCTTATCACTTGAAAATCGCTTATCCGATTTACGTATTTTTATAAATTTAAACATATGTTCTATATAATTCGATATAAGCCTAGATAATGTGAGATAAGGAGAAATAATGGGAGATAAGTCGAGATAAGGCTCGATAATGGGAGATAAGGTGAGATAATGGGAGATCAATATAAATAATGGGAGATAAGGAGAAATAATGGGAGATGAGCAGAGTTAAGCCTAGATAATCGAAATTATGTAGAAATAATGGGAGAAAAGGAGAAATATTGAGAGATAAGGGGAAATAATGGGAGATATTTTATTACGTTGGGTAAATTAAGGAATAAGCAGTGACGATAGTGGTGGATCAAGTCCACGCGAGCGGAGCCGCGGGCCCGGCTATTACATATATATATTTATATATACAGTCGACCCTCTATATAGTGAAAGACCAAAATGTTGACCGAGATTTCACTATAGAAAGTTTTTCACTATAGAAAGTTTTTCACTATAGAAAGTTTTTCACTATATAAAGAAAAACCTGCTTTAGAAAAGCAGTTTTTGATAGTTTTCTGAGAAACATTTTCACTCCATACTTTAGCGACTTCGGTTATACACTCTTTAAAGGTAATCGATTTTTGGACTGGAAGGTTGTTATCAATCGCATTAACAATTTTGTGAACAGTTCTGTTTCGGTAATGATGTTTTATATTTTTTATAATACCCTGGTTCATAGGTTGCAATTTGGAGGTCATGTTTGGTGGAAAAAAGATCAATTCAATATTCCTTAATTTTTTACTTACAGTAACTGGATGTACAGGACAAATGTCTATAAACATCCCAATCTTTCGCTTTTGGCCTTTCATTTTCGTGTCCAGTTCTTTGATCCATCTTTCGAAAGAAGAAATAAAGTTATGTGTTGAATTAGTATTAAAAACAGTGAATTGTTAATCGTATCAAACGTAGAATCCTAGTCATTAGTTGTAAATTTAGACTATAAATTAAGTATAATATACCTTGAAATCATTTAGAGTAAAGACTCGATTAACTGGACTAATTGTTATCGTTAGGCATTCGGATAATCGGATGTATGAAGAAAAGCAGTTTTTGTACATATTATTGCATAATACATAATGCTAGGTAATTATTTAAAGCAACAAAAACAAGTTACACTTATTAACAAAAATCAATGTTTATTAAGAAATTATTAAGAGATGACATATTTTCTTAAATTACTAAAATACTGCAACCTTAATCATGAAATAATATACATATAAACATATGTATGTACATACTAGTTTAATTTGTTTAGAATATTTGGTAATTTTCATTTGGTAATCAAGAAATAAAATATGTATTTAGTTTAAAGGGGTAAAAAATTTGGTAATTGTCATTTGACTTAAGCCAGTTTTTCTCTTCATTGCTGCTACTTCACGAATTCGTTTTAGCTGTAGTAAACTCACAGTATCACACTCTGTTTGTTTTTCGAACCATTTGAGAGCTGTTTCCATGCCTTTTTATTATTGGCGTAATCTAACTCCACAGATTTAACTCCTTTTAAACAACGGGGATTTTTGCTTTTACCTATGAGCAGTAATTTCAGTTTTTCTGAGCCATCCATGTTTGCTCCAACCATAAGTATCACCCTTTCTTTACTTGTTTTAACACCAAAACATTTATCACCTTTAAAAAACCAAAGTTTTATTTGGCAAACATTTAAAAAACAAACCGGTTTCATCACAATTGAAAACGTTTTTTGGCTCGTACTTTTTCAATTCACTTTTTAAAAACAGTTTCAGTCGAAATGTCACAGTCCTCCTGACTAACGCTTGCACTCTCGCCAGACACCGTCTTAAAAACAATTGAATTGCGAGTCTTCCAAGCACTCAACCACCCTTCACTAGCTTGAAAATTAACGCAGTTAAATTCTTTAGCAAATTGTAGAGCCTTTTGCTTTATTAAATTTCCCGATATTGGTACGTTTTGATGCGTACGGGCCACTTGAAACCATCGTAAAACTGCTTCATTTACATCCTCGTAAGTACTCACCCACACTCGTTTTCGACTGCTTGGAACACTAGGTTTCTTGATGATACTGTCGCGACTTTTTATTGTCAGAGAGACGCAACTTGGAGAAACACCAAATTTTGCAGCAACATCAATTTTTTTGCAGCCTTTATCAACTTCCTCCAAAACTTTAATTTTCTCAGCTAAACTTAAACACACTCGCTTGGACATCTTACTTGATTCTTAAACAAAAAGAAACTGAACCTGAATTTGCGAATTACTAGGCCTCGACTATAAAATGGGTTTTTTCCCAGGGTTTCTATAAAATGGGTTATTCCCCCGGGTTTCTCACAGAAATCTACCTGATTTACTGCCAACCATTAGGCGTTATAAACGCGTTAAGAATCTTTTCAAAAGAATGCGTTATAAAAATGGAATTCGTGCTAATGTTAGATAAAAAATTGAAACCCGAAATGGCCAAGATCTCACTAAATGCATAAAAATTTATACATAAAATTCCGGTAAAAATTTTATTATATAGAGTGTTACTATTTTACAGATTCACTATATGCAGGGCTTTTTACATGAAATTTCATTAAAATATTCTAGGTCTTGAAAAAATTGCACTATAAAGAGTTTTTCACTATACAGAGTTTCACTATAAACAGTGTCGACTGTATATATATATATATATATATATATATATATATATATATATATATATATATATATATATATAATAAATAAATGTAAATTTATCGACCGTACTTTAACAGCAAAAAGGTTTTTTTTTTTTTTTTTTTTAATTTATCGGGTTTGCGGTCTGTGACAATTAACACTCGATTGCCGTTAAACTCTCTATATTTCGTTGTACTTCACAACTTCATCTGGAGAAACTATAATTTTTAGAAAAAAACAGTGTGTCAGGAAATTTATTTGTAAATAAATAGTTATTTTAAAAAATTTACCAACTAAGAGATGGTCACAACATTTATAAAAATAAAAGAACATCGACTACATTAGACACATAACAGAAACAAGAAAATACTTATGCACAGTGACAAATAACAGTTAACAATGAACTAATCTAGGCTATAAATCCGAAATTGGACCAAAAACGAAAAAACTATGATCAAATACAGTGGTTTAGTTATGCATAAGATTATTGACTTATAAAAACCCGATAAATTAAATTAAAAAAAAAACCTTTTTGCTATATATACAGTCCCTGGCCAAATTATTAGACGCACTGTAATTTTATGTTTCTTAAGAGTTTTTTATGAAATAATGGTATATTTAAACTACAATATTATTGATTTTTATTTAAAAGAATTGTTGTAGACTACATATTTGTATTTATTTTTAACATATGGCAACACTGTGTTGACAAAGTGATACATGAACGTAAACAAGTACAAACCTGTATCAGTCGCGATCGGAATCGAGTCAGGTACGGCCGTGTTTCTGTGGCTTTATGGACTGTGATTGTTTGTTTAGCAGTTTTATACTACTCAGTTATTAGTTTATTTTGTATGCAGTGTTTTAAAAAAGTCATTGGACTATTTTCATTATGGGTAGAAAAGGCGATCTTTCACCACGTAAAAAAGCTGAAGTGAAGGCCCTTGTGATTGCGAAAACATTTACAAACCGAGAAATATCACGAAGATTGGAGGTTTCTGAAGCTAGTGTACGACGCATAAAAAAGAAAATTGAGCCAGGGAAGGAATTAAGCCCGAAAAGAAAGAAAAGATGCGGTAGAAAACCAATTTTCACTCCACGGTCAGAGAGATGTTTGAAGAAAATTTGTGTAGAAAACAGATTTGCTACCACAAAGATAATAAAATCACAACTCCAGGATGCTAGCGTAAATGCTTCTGAGCGCACTGTTCGAAGAAAATTGAAAGAATTAGATTTTAAGGCCTGTCGCCCCGCCAGGAAGCCCAAGTTAACAGCTGCAATGAAAGCAAAGCGCCTGAAGTGAGCCAAACAATGGCAAGACAAAGATGTGGACTTCTGGAGATCGGTAAGATACAGCAATTTAATCAATAATTGATACATTATTATCATTTTCAGTTAAATAAAGCAAATAAACATGGAAGTTTATATATTTTTCCTATTTTTGACAGGTTTACTTCAGTGAGGAAAGCACATTCGAAATTTTGCAGAATAAAGCTCAGTATGTGCGTCGTCGTCATGGAGAAAAGTTTCATCCTGATTGTGTCGTCCCGACGGTTAAACATCCCACCAAAGTGATGATTTCGTCAGTCATCAGCGGCAAGGGCACTGGACGTCTGTACGTCGTCAAAGGAATAATGAGGCAAGATCAGTACAAAGAAGTATTACAAAATCGGTTGATTCCGCAGCTCAGAGAATGGTTTTCAAATGGGGAACCAATCACTTTCATGCAAGATGGAGGTCCCTGCCACACTGCTCGGTCTGTTAAAGCTTTTTTGGCAGAAAAAAATATCCCTCTGTTGGATTGGCCGGGTAATAGCCCTGATATGAACCCCATTGAAAATGTGTGGGAGCTGATGAAAAGAGAAGTGGCTAAAGATGTGATTACCAACAAAACCCAGCTCCTAGAAAAGATTATTCATGTGTGGAATCATCATCCTCAAATGCAGGAGACAGTACAATCTTGCATCGATAGCATGCCGCGCAGAATTAAAGCTTTGATAGTGGCTAAAGGTGGCTCAACTAAATACTGACTTTTACTAACATTAATTTCACTTTTCTTTAAAACTTAATAAACTTATGCTTTTCTAAATTAATGCTGTTTTATTTATGTCAAATAAATAGGTAATTGATTGGATAATATAAAAAAAAAAAACAAATCAATTTAAAATAATAAAACGGTACAATATCACTCGGTAATTAATATTTTACATGAAATCTTGCAGTGCGTCTAATAATTTGGCCAGGGACTGTATATATATATATATATATATATATATATATATATATATATATATATATATATATATATATATATGTGTATATATATATATATATATATATATATATATATATATATATATATATACCTATATATATATATATATATATATATATATATATATATATATATATATATATATATGTATATATATATATATATATATATATATATATATATATACCTATATATATATATATATATATATATATATACCTATATATATATATATATATATATATATATATATATATATATATATATATATATATATATATATATACATATATACAAATAATGATAGGCCTTTATTTTCTATCATATATAAATATATACTATACAAAAATATATTTTAAAAAGATGGCTGTTTATTTTGTTTGTTCGATTTGGATAGATTTAAATATTTAAGTCTTACTACTACATTTTAGAATTTACCCGGTCTTAGCGATCCCCATTCTTTGAATAGTTTATTATCTAGAACCCCTACTTTTAATATTTTAATAATTCTTTAATAACTAACCTATCATCGAATAAAATCTATGATTAAAAGCCAGATTAATTTCGTCCCGATTAGTAAGCGGATGGTTGAAGAAATTATATCACGAATTAAATCGAATGCCAAAGAAGTTGATGGCATTGACATCAAAGCAATATTTTTAGTAAAACCATATCTTGTATTTCACATAACTTATATATTAAATCATTGTTTACTAAAAATAAATTTCCTGCAACGCAGAAAACATCTAATATTATACCGGTTCCAATAATAAGTAATCCTTCTGAGAAGTCGCATTTTCGACCAATGAGTATAATTAGGACAATGTCTAAATTCTTGGAAAGGATTAATTGGTTGCGCATTTTATTTCATAGGTTGTATTATGTCCTGGCAAAAGCCTAAACGTCATTCTTTGATCGAATGCTGCAGTGATAAAACTATATATGATTGATCACTAGTTTTGTAAATATTTTAATATGTTTTGCTGAGATCTTCAACAGCATCTATTATAGAACCTTCTGAGTTTTCTAAATATACTAAATATTGGTTTCCGTTCATATTTCATTACAGTGAGGTACCTGGAAATGGGCAAAAACAATCCACTTCTTCATCGTCGCAGTAATTTCCTCCTTGTACAGTCGTTTCCTTTTATTTCAACACTGTTTTTCTAAGATGAAGTATTTCTCTTGCCTTCTACAAAGCTTTGTATATATATATATATATATATATATATATATATATATATATATATATATATATATATATATATATATCCTATCACGCCCAAATTTGCCGAGCTCCCCAATTAAGATTGTATTTTTAATAATTTTGGTAGATACGGCAACATTTTTGCTTTCTTTCTTTATTCTATATATATATATATATATATATATATATATATATATATATATATATATATATATATATATGTGGCTTTTATTATAACCATTGGTAAATATTTCGTACATATCCCGTTTTTTACTCTCCAAAAAAACTATTTTTGTACTTTTGTTTATTTTAACTTATTACTATTAGAATTTTTGACATACACAAATGCTGTTGACAATTTAGGTCATTGTCAATAGTACATAGCCAGCTTCGGTAAAGTTTGAAAAAGCGTTTTTTTCTGTCTCTCCTAAATTAAAAGTTCTATAATCCATATTATCTAAAAGTGTAAAGTTTGTGTTATAAGTTAATAAGGTGATGTGCAGATGTTTAAATTAACAAAACAGGGGCAATGTCCACTACGATCGAATTTTTTTTCGATATATAGATAACTATCGATGTAGTCCTATTAAGGATTCTTTGCAAGCACGTCATAAATGTCTGAATACAGTGTAAACATCCGTCTATATTATTATTCTTGTTAAATATATTTAAAAACTTAAAAACGTAGGTGTTCTGCCATCTGAAGTTATTTATGACATTCGCTCTATTATCAGTCTCGGTTATTTGTACATATACAAGAAAAACAGCGAACAACCTGGAATTTGGGTATAGCTTCATGTAGCGCCGAATTAATAAGTAATAAAAATAATTGATAATTCTTTGACGAATTGAGGTTACGTCATCTTTATGTTTAAGCAAACGGTCACTATTGTTTTTATCCCCTTTTTGAATTTTGGAATATACTTGCCAACTAATAAATAGTTCTGTTCAGAGCTCTAATATTTGTGGAATATTGACCAAATACTCTTCATATGAAGCCTGGAAAACGTTTAAATAGTCAAGCAAGAGATTTTGTGGCGAAATTAATAGTGTATTTTACATCGGAAAGGGATAACAAGGATCCTTAATGTTATACAAGAGGTAAATAAATCACATAGGTATGTCTTTTTAATGTGTTTACAATGTTCTGGTTCCAGAGAGTCGCTGATGCTTTACAGATTAGTACGAGAACTGTAGCGAGCATTAAAATTCCTAGTCATAAAAATGAATTGCTTTCAACACCTGGAAAATCACAACCAAGAAAACAAGCTAAGACCCATGATCTGAATTGAAGTTCTAAAATGGACGTTCGTAATACATTATATGATATACTGCACTGACTTAGCCGTTACTAGATGGAGATCCATAATAACTAGGAATAAAAACGTAAACAACTGTTTAAGATCACCACTAATGTTTATTATATTATTGCTGGCAATTGTTTCGACACACTGTGTCTTCTTCTGGAGCAAGATGTAAATTAACTACAAAGTATGGTACAGAATATATAATTTACCTAGTTACAAGTACTAAATTCATTAACATTATTTACCTTAATACCTAGAACAAGTTCAATAAAGGAGACCCTCCCCCATCTAACTGATCGGTGAGTAATAAACCTGAGGATTTTTTCTCGTTAATTTCTACCTGTTCTAAACAATTCAGTAATTTCCCTTTCTTTCCATTATGCAAAATTATGAAATCTTCATTGAACGTATGATTTTCATCTGTTAAATGTTTAGCTTAATGAGATCTGTTATTTTTTATTCTAGAGCTTTGTTTATGTTCCTTTATTCTTTTATAATGAGCTAACCTGACCTTTGATACAGAGGTAAGATATTCAGGAAGCAGAGTTTAAATATAAAATAAAAAATTAAAACATATACGCAGAGACTTCTTCTCATGTTAAACTTGGTACGTTGTATACGTCCTGAGGTACCTTAACAAGTACTCATACAACTTAACATTTTGAACTCTTGATAAGAGTGTTAACCACCCCTGGGTTAGGATGTAAGCTAACTTATTCGAAAATATTATTAAAATAAAAAACATTCTCAGAGAATGTGTTTCACTTTAAGCTTAACAAATATGATACCTCTAGAGACAGTTATGTGAGTAAATTTCTTCATAACAACAAATAATAATTAGTTTTGTTTTTGCAAATCTGGCTCATACTGTGTTGTTTTATGCGAAATAATAATTTTGAATAACTACAAAATAAAACAAAGGTTTTTAAAAAGGTTGTTGTTAATATCTAATTACTGAACTGTTAGCTTGAGAACACAAGAAAGTATATATATATATATATATATATATATATATATATATATATAATATATATATATATATATATATATGTATATATATATATATATATATATATATATATATATATATATATATATATATATATATATATATATGTTATTTTTATTAATTTTATGAATAAATATAACCTTCATACAACATATAGTACCTGTACGTGGCAAAATAATGTTAATTTATTTATTTAATACAACTATCCTACAGAATAATCCAATTATAGGTTAGGAACATTCAAATAGATAAGTATCTATCAAATTAGTACTTTATTAATTCTAATAACTACACTAAAAGCTAAAGAAAAACAAAAAAAAAGCGAGACCTAATCCACAGTTAAACATGACCTACATAAAGATGTTATACTGCAACAGAAATATCAACTATATGTTTGTCCCTTTCATAATTCATGCACATAACGTATAGCGGCGAGTACATCAACAAGTTTGTTCTTGGAACAAGCATGTAGAAAAGGGAATGGCTTAGGCGAGCGTGTTGAGATAGCACACGGAACCTAATACTTGAGAGGGTACAGAAACATTCGATTCTGTTGTTCAAGATTTTATATAAAAAAAAAAGGTTGTAGCATATTCTCTGCGCCGAGAAAGGCTAACAATACTGAATCTTCTCAATAAAACATCATTAGGGAAACCCAATGGTGGATAAATATCATCTAATTTAAACCAGAGGAACTTCACAAATCGTCTTTGGATTTTTTCAATGTGATTACTGTAAATCTCATATGTTGGGTACCAGATAACTAAACCATATTCCAATTTAAAACGAACCAAAGCATTGAATAAAGTGATAAGGGTTTTAATGTTTGAAGGTCTCTAGAATTCCTAATGATGAAACCCATGTACTTATAAGAAGAAGCAATGGTCTCATTTATATGGTCCACAAAACTGAGTTTAGCATCAAACGTTATACCAAGATATTTGAAACGATAACATTTTTCAAGATCATTATGGTTTAAATTATATAAAAGATTTACTGGTAATTTCTTTCGAGTGAATGACATAGAAAAACATTTCTTTGAGTTCAAATATAAGTTATTACGAATACACCAACGATTTAAAGAATCTAGATCATCCTGAAAAGTTACACAATCATGGAGAGAATCTATGCGTCGGTATATTTTCAGATCATCAGCATAAAGCAAAGAGGACGAGGTGAGGCCACTGGTGATATCATTTATAAATATGTCAGAAATAACGGTCCTAGGATAGACCCTTGAGTAACACCAGAGGTAGCTGGTGTTCCTCAAGGATTGTTGTCAATGTTATTGCTACTTTCGAGAATTTTCATCAACGAATGTTATTTATCAGATGTATCTGATTATTTGTTTCTCAATAATGTCTATAGTATCGGTGGGGGGAGGAGCATGCGATTTTTAGTTTAGAAAACGTGCATGATATGTGAAATACTTTTAATAATACTATGGAGTTTTTTTATTAAATATTCATGCTAAGATATCTAAGTGTACTAAGGCGCCTGCACTCTTGAGGAAGAGGACATTAACTAAATATTAAAAAAAAAAAATACACTGACTCACCAAGAGATTACTATAAGCAAATTAGAAATTTAGTTACATGAGTGAGTGCCACGAAAGGAAGGCTTATTTAAATTTTAAATTTAGAACTGAACCCAAGAGCTTTTGGCATACTTATGCATGCATAAAATATTTAATAAAAACTCTATATTATTATTAAAAATATTTAACATATCATCCACACTCTCTAAACCAAAAATGTCACCCCCCCCCCCCCACAGATACTATACAGATCACTGATAAACAAATAATAATCAAAATTAGAGAAGTATGGGTAAGTACACAACCCTATTGTTGGCCTTTATGTATCTTAAAATGTCAAATGTCGACACAATAGTCAGATACATCTGATAAATAACATCAGTCTTGAATGAATCCACCAAAGTAGTAATACCAATATCTCTCAA
This sequence comes from Pachyrhynchus sulphureomaculatus, assembly GCA_019049505.1. NCBI lineage: Eukaryota > Metazoa > Arthropoda > Insecta > Coleoptera > Curculionidae > Pachyrhynchus > Pachyrhynchus sulphureomaculatus. The sequence goes on from CM032449.1 coordinate 61,786,942, forward strand.
CCTATGGGTACTATATGTTGTACGATTGATTATATATATATATATATATATATATATATATATATATATATATATATATATATATATATATATATATATATATATACCGGGTGTTATGGAATTCACTACATATATTGGAACTGATGGCTCCTTATAGCAAGACTGATTGCAGAAAATTCACACACTAACCTAAATATATGATGAATGAATGTGACATGAATATTTTTTTTTCAAGCCGCCACCACTGGGGAATCACACATCTCCATCTATAGTTTTGTCAAATTTAGACCTTTCTCAATATGTTTAATAAAAAAATATATATAAAAATTTTCAATATTTTCATCTTTTTTATCATTTTTATCCAAAGATGATCACTTACTACAAATTTTAACCCCTTTATTCCGGAATGGTTTCTTATTGTAAGAATAACTACTATTACAAAACTATAACTGTCTAAAGCAAACCACAGGAGAATCTAACGGATTAAAATTTTCTTATAACATAACTTTCAATTATTTATTAGTTTTTAAGGAACAATGTCAAAATAGAATTTTGTTAAACAATCACTTACAACGTAAAAATTTTAACACAGGTAATGCAGTAAAATTTAATTTTGTTATGCTTGGCTAAGTTAATATCTTCTTCTTCTTCTTCTCATGCCCTCTCCTAATGGAGGTTGACGACTACTTCTCTAAATGTTTCTCTGTCCCTCACAACATGAGACAATTCCTCTACATTCATGACGGTCCATTATCTGATGTTTCTCAGCCAAGTCTTTTTTCTTCCTTCTGACACCCTTTCTACCATCAACTCTTCCCTGCATGATAGTTTGTAATTGTGAACATTTGTCATTTCTGAGTAGATAACCTAAATAAAATGTTTTCCGTACTTATGATTGTCAAGGCTTTTCTGCCTTGGCCTATCCTTCGTAGTACTTCCTCATTAGTGATCCTGGCTGTCCATGGGCTTTTTAGTAGTGTACTGCTTCAACGTCCATGTCTCAACTCCATACAGAAATTAAGACCACATGTAGCTTTCCAGGAATCTTGGAGCAAGGGATTAGTTCTGTTGCAGAAGACTGTATGGAATTTTAAAAATGATTTTCTGGCAACCTCTATTCTGATTTTAGTTTCAGTGTCTTGGTCAATGATATAGGTGCCTAAAGATTTGTACTTTTCTACAGGTTCTATTTGTTTCCCTACATTAGCAATTGTTGGTTTAATGTTTAGAAACGACCACAAATATTGTTTTTTTTCCGTGTTTATCGTCAGACCCATTTCGACACTTTCTCTATTCACGTTGTCAACCAATCCTTGCAGGTCCTTTAATATATCTGCTAAGATCACGGTATCGTCTACGAATAATGTTTATCGTTTTACCCCCTATCCTGATTCCTTCACTCCGTTCCCATAATGCTTTCTTGGAGATGACTTTGGAATATAAGTTAAATAATACAGGTGACAGTACGCAGCCTTGCCTGATTCTCCGAATTGGTATCTTATCTGTTACTCTTTCATTTACTTGTACTACAGCAGACTGATTCCAATAGATCTGTTAATATAGCCAGTTGTTATGATCAAAATTGGTCTTCGATAAAAAAGTAAAATATTAAATTGTTTTTAATTAAAGCATAAACTGAAATACCTTTTATTAGCTATTCTGATTTGTAATTTTGTTGTTGTTTTATTTTTTTGCATAATTATTTTGAAGTTCTTCTGGACAATATTTTGAATAGATAGTATATGTTTTTTTTTGTGTATTTTCAGCTGTTTACCAGATGTTTAAACGTTTAATTTTGGAGAATAAATTTTATTTTTCCAAAATAAAAAAAAAACTGTATTAACAGTTGACGGGCAAAATCATCAAATGTCTTTCACGTGAAAACAAGCCCTTTCTTATAGTGCCTTCACGATGATGATAAATTAGTCGTGTATGGTTGAATTACCATACCGGATCGCCGATTGCTTTTGGTTTACGTGTGAGTAGTAAAACTACTTGAGAAGCGTGCCTCAGTGGCTCTGTGGTGGTTCGAAACCTTTCCATTTTTTTGTATTGTTAATGAAGTTTACATAGTTTATATTGCTAATAAGACATTACCTACTGTAAGCACTACGTAGCGCATTGAGGTAAACCAAGTTTAGATCATTATTTTCTTGGTAACTGGTTAAATTTTAGGTAGGTATGTATCACCTAGCCTAGCTGCAGTAAACGTCAAAATTTTCTTGTTGTAATAGCAATACACTTTAAATTTTATTTTATTTGTGTGTAATATACTTGATGTATAACAACTAATTCTTTTCCAGCAAATGCAACTATATGGAGAGAGAGAATAGGTACGTGAAACCATCCTTCGTTCTATCATTAGTTTTCTTAACTCTCACCTACTTGTAATTTTAAAATCCAATACTTCTCTAGTTTAATTTTTAAACACCCCCTACCATAATAGCGATAGGAATAACGAATTTCAAATAACCGTTTCCAAATTTTTTATTTGGGCTACTCGTTTCTTAATTTTTTAAAATATTTTTATAAATATTTATTGCTTGCAGTTTAAATCATAACCGTTATCAAAAAGAAATTCTAAAAATGCCTATAAAGCGCAATCCACAAAAAATAGCTTGTCATCAAATGTCAATGTCAAAATGACTGTTTAGTTCATTTAGTGATTATATCACGCACAACCTAGGATACTTTATTTGGAGGGCAATTTCCCATTTAAGGTACATCAAAATAAAACAACTAACTTCACTTAAAGATCAGAGCCACTTGTTAAGGGGCAATGGCTTCAAGAACGAAGGAACTTGCTTTCAGTTCTGATAGTGGAATTTTTTTTTTTTCAGATTTTCACTTGCAAAAATCTACGTTTAATTTTATATTGGTGAATAGTACATGACATGTTTCGTTTTTTTTTCACTATCAGAATTGAATAAGATGGATTTTCATCAAGTAATCATCAAGGCAATTACGAGTTTGCTTTCGCCTGTAACCAAGGAAATTCTTTTGATATAACAAATAAAAAATTATGTTATGTTGTTATATTAATAGGCATGATGACTAATTTTGAAAAACTATTCCACGATGTTCTTACGGAACTACTATTTCCAAAAAAATATATATTTCTGGAGAAATTATCGGTTTCCTAGCATAAAAATGGCCTTTTTTAAACTAATTTTGAATTTCACGCCGAACCGCTAGCAGGTGTCATGGCGTCAGCTCGTGACGTCACGCCTTTGTAAACTCCATGTCAATAACAGTGAAGTAGACAGTGTCTATACAATAATTTTGTTATTTTGTGTGTTTAAAATGAATTCTAAATGGTATAAGTGGTGTGCGGTCCCTCAATGTAAAAACCCATCGATAAAAAGTCCTAACAAGTTATTTGTTTACATTCCAAACAAGAAAACAATAAGAAATAAATGGTTAACTCTTGCATGGCGAAACCCAGCAGTTAGTTCTCCAAATTCTTCAATTTATTTCTGTGAAGACCATTTTGATGTAAGCTTTAACTTAATATTTTGTTATTATAAACTAGCCGGGCCCGCGGCTCCGCTCGCGTGGACTTGATTCACCACCATCGTCACTGCTTATTCCTTAATTTACCCAGCGTAATAAAATATCTCACATTATTTCCCCTTATCTCTCAATATTTTTCCTTATCTCCCATTATCTCTACATAATTTCGATTATCTAGGCTTAACTCTGCTCATCTCGCATTATTTTTCCTTATCTCCCATTATTTCTCCTTATCTCCCATTATTTCTCCTTACCTCCCATTATCTCACCTTCTCTCCCATTATCTAGACTTATCTCTCAATATTTCTCCTTATCTCCCATTATTTCTCCTTATCTCCCATTATCTCACCATAACTCCCATTATCTAGACTTATCTTTGCTTATCTCCCATTATTTCTCCTTATCTCCCATTATTTATATTTATCTCCAATTATCTCACCTTATCTCCCATTATCGAGCCTCATCTCGACTTATCTCCCATTATTTCTCCTTATCTCCCATTATCTAGGCTTATATCGAATTATATAGAACATATGTTTAAATTTATAAAAACACGTAAATCGGATAAGTGGTTCTCAAGTGATAAGCGCACTAACGGACAGACAGACAGACAGAAAGAGGTTGCATTTAATATATATTCTAGATAGAAGATTATAAATAACCTGGCCCGAGAACAAATGTATGAATTAAAAAAAAAAACACGTAAATCGGATAAGGGGTTCTCGAGTGATAAGCGCACTAACGGACAGACACACAGACAGAGAGACGTTGCATTTTTATATATATTATATTCTTTGCTACATGATATTGTTCCATATTTAATGCTTTAGGCAGCGTTTTGCAAGAGAACACGCTAGCGGCAAACTTTTCTCCAACTTGATTCACTATTATCGTCACTGCTTATTCCTTATGTCACCTAACGTAATAAAATATATCCTATAACCTGGCCAGAGAACATATGTATGTTTAACAAAAAAGCACGTAAATCGGATAAGTGGTTCTCCAGTGATAAGCGCACTAACGGACAGACAGACAGACAGAGAGACATTGCATTTTATATATATTATAGATATTCTTTACTACATGATATTGTTCCGTATTTAATGGCTTAGCATGTTTTAAAAAAAAAAGCACGTAAATCGGATAAGTGGTTCTCCAGTGATAAGCGCACAAACGGACAAACAGACAGATATACGTTACATTTTATATATATTATAGATGTAATAAAATATATATATCTATAACCTGGTCAGAGAACATATGTATGAATTTAAAAAATCACGTAAATCGGATAAGTGGATCTCGAGGGATATGCGAACTAATGGACAGACAGACAGACAGAGAAACGTTGCATTTTATATATATTATAGATATAGATTATTATTATTATTATGTAACCTGGCCCAAGAATATATGTATGAATTTAAAAAAAAGACACATAAATCGGATAAGTGGTTTTCGCCTGATAAACGCACTAATGGACAGAGAGACAGACAGAGAGACATTGCATTTTATATATATTATAGATTATAGATTATAGATAATCTCTGCTACATAATATTGTTCCATATTTAGTGGTTTAGGCGGTGTATTGCAAGGCAACGCGCTAGCGGCAAACTTTTTTCCGACATCATTCACTATTTTACGTCACTACTCATTGCTTATGCTACCATCGTAATAAAATATAGCCTATAACCTGGCCAGAGAACATATGTATGCTTTAAAAAAAAAAGTACGTAAATCGGATAAGTGGTTCTCCAGTGATAAGCGCACTAACGGACAGGCAGACAGACAGACAGAGAGACGTTGCATTTTATATATATTATAGATGAGGTGTGTCGTAATAATCTTGTTTGAGAAATTGTTAGGTATCTAACTAATACCTCTAGACAGTCACATCACTATTGAGGTTAGGTTTTATTTCTTTAATGTCATCCACTACGGTTTATTTAATGGATACTTTATTCTTGTTCCAGTTGCTAAATGATAAGGAGAAATACATTCAGTACCGTGTAATGGGTTCAATGTCACAAGTGCGCATGAAACCAGGGTGTATTCCCACAAGATTTGAATGTCAATCTGATCGAAGAAAACGAACATCTAACACTATAGACCGATCATATATTCTCAAGGAACAAAGAAGGATGATAGTTGAAGAAAGTGAAAAAGATTTAGAAGAAAGAAGTACAGTTGCAAAACAGTTAGAACCTGGAGAGACTGGAAGATCAGGTACTTAATTTTTTTTTCAAGCAAAACTAAAGTGAATATTTTTATGTTTATTTTCTTACTTTACACAATAAATGAAACATTAAACTACTTACATGTTTATTTAATTAGTAGTGATTGAAAACAAGGTAGCTGTCTGTTATTAAGAGAGTTTATTGATAAGTATCTATTATTTTTTTTCAGGTTTATACACAGTCGAAGATCTACAAGAAGCACAAAAAACAGTTAAGAAATCAATACAAGTACATATAACACAAATTCAGGAATAAAGCCATCCAAACAGAAATTAAATCAGTAAGACAGATGGCATCGTCCTTGAGACCTACTCTCCAATCTGTTTCTACATCTCCATTTAAGTTAAAAGGTGTGTTGCTACTAAAACACCATCAAGTACCTTGTATCTTCTAGACCAAATGGTTTAGTGAATTTCATTTCAGTAGAGTATAGAGGCCGAATAACAGATACATATTTGGTTGAATCATGAGATTTTGTGAAGTGTTTGCAATCAGGTATGTGTGTGATGGCTGATAGAGGATTCAAACATGTAGAATTATATTTACGTAAGGAGGGGTAAAACTTCTACGACCTCCAAGTGTTGCAACTGGAGCCAAACTATTCAAGAGCTAAGCAGGGGAAACCAAACAAATTGCCAGTTTGAGAATACACATAGAGAGGGTAATTCGACGAGAATTTAGCATGGTAAAGACACATTAGGGTGACCGCAAAAAATCGATGTCGCTCAAGTTTGAAAAAATCCAAATTTTTGGCCAAAAAGCTGACATATGGAGCCATAACTCCAGAACGGTAAATAATAGAAACACGCTTAATATCTCAAAAGAAAGCTAATGTTGTTCTTCAAAATTTATTTTCTATATATATATATATATATATATATATATATATATAGATATATATATATATATATATATATATATATATATATATATATAAACAATAATTTCTATTTTAGGGATGGTGATTTTACTTCAGCGTACAACCGACCTTTTATTTATTCAGTTTCTAAAGTGCCTTTGAGCTGGTTAGATCGAACAATTATCTAGTGAAGATATTTTAACGTTTTTTTTTTTTAATTTTCCAAGTGTGTGTGTTATTGTTTTTATAACTATTATAGTATTATTTTAAGACATTTGAAAACATTTTATTGAAATTAAAGTTTGCAATATATTTTGTTTCATTTTCCAAGTTAACTGTTATTTACCTATTGGCCTCTGAAATGGCATCCACATCAGGTGTACAAAGCCGGACCAAGGATAAAATATTTCTTGTGGGCTATCTCATTCACCAGATCACCGGTTGTAAACTACCCTCAAATCGTAAAGTTTTGCCTGCTTTATTTTATAATTTATGTACTGTGAAATTAACTGTAAGAGAATCAGCAAAACTTACAATACGAGAAGTGTTCATTTTTTGGGAGAAAGCTCGAATCCCGACGAAACATGAGCAAGATGCACTTACTAAGCTGGAAAAACTTCACGCCGAGTGGAGAACTCTTCAAAAAGACCAGAAAGAAAACATCGAAAACGCCCAAGAACAAATTTAAACAGTTTGTTGAAAAGTTGGATGATCTCTTTGATATTGCTCAACAAGATGCCTTGGCTCTGATGAAATCGGAAGAAGATAAGGCGTTTCTCGTGAAACAGAGGCAGAAGGGCTGCCCAGGTTCCATGACTGGAGTGGATCTCAAGTTGTCTCGAGCTGAAGAAATCAAGGTGCAAAAGGAACTTGCAAAAATGAACCGACAAATCCAAAAAGCAACTTTTGATATTGGTGAGTTTTTTTTTATTATTAGTATTCTAAAAAATAGATAAACAAATAAGTAAATAGTTTCATTATAATTGAAAGAAAATTGTACATGAGAGCATGATTTGGCATCTTTATGATTAAGCTTATATTTTTTAAATAATCCCTTTTGATAATTAGAAGTAGGTAATTTAGTACCTATGTATTATTACTACTCTGCTAAAACGACAAGTTTTTATAGTCTCTTTTTTTTTCTCTTTCTTTTGTTGCTTCTTAGAGACGGATGATGAAGACAAATTCGAACAAGGAGAAGAAGACACTGAAGAGGACAGCATCTACCAGAGCTTGGAGGAAATGGACATCCCTGAAGAAGCTGCAGAAGATCCAGGACCATCTGAGAGCAAGAGGATGAAAGCTTCATTTGCAAGGGGCGTTAAAGAGATTTTAAACATGAAATTGTCCATTTTATTAGATCGATGTAAGGTATCCGACAGAAATGCCACGAGAATTTTAATAGCTACTTTAGAAGCACTAAACCTTGACCCTCTTGAGTACAAAGTCTCGAAAACTTTATTACATGATAGAAGGCAAATGTTCAGAGAACAATATAATTAAAAAAATTTTGATAAAGTAAACATTCCTGAAAAAGAGCCGTGGTTGTCCATTGGGACGGTAAACTTTTACCGGGTGTTTTAAAAAATGAACAATGTGAGTGAATAGCTATAGCTATTTCATATGGCGAAAAGGAACAGCTGCTGGGAGTTCCTGTAACAGCAAACAGCTCTGGAGAGGAGCAAGCCGTAGCCGTATATGAATGCCTACATGAATGGGGTCTTCTCAACACCATCAAGGCGATGTGCTGATGTGCTTCGACACTACAGCATCCAACACGGGAAGACTCAAAGGAGCATGCGTCATATTGGAGCAAATGTTAGGAAGAGAATTGTTATACCTAGCTTGCCGTCACCATATCTTGGAAATTCTGTTAAGAGGCGTATTCGACACAAAAATGGGATCAACCACTGGACCTCATCCAGACATTTTCAAGAGATTCCTTACTGCGTGGCCCAAGATAGACTACAAGGAGCTATTGCAGTTGGTTCTCGTATTTGTTGGATCACTAGACGGAAATGTTGTGGGTTTTAGAACTCCAGGAGCCATTCATCACGCTAGGTGGATGGCAAAGGCTATTTACTGCTTAAAAATGTTCATTTTTCGTCGTCAATTCAAATGTCTAAAGAAGAAGAAAGTTCTGTGCGTGCCATTTCTGTTTTCCTAGTTAAAATGTATTGTAAAGCTTGGTTCAATGCTCCAAAAGCTCATCTTGCACCAAAGCAAGATTTAGGTATTTTGCATAGTCTGTTAGACTATAAAGAATGTGACAACGACATTGCAGAAATAGCCCTGACCAAATTTTCGAACCATTTGTGGTATTTGAATGCAAAGTTGGTGGGATTATCGTTTTTTGATCCCACCATTACAGACGATGAAAAGTTGTTAATGGTTAATAAATTGCTCAGTAGCACAGATGAACCATCACAGCACGCTAGGGTTGTAAATCCAAAAGTTAGGAAAGAAAACTTAAAAGAGGTAGTTGATGGAGGATTGGTAAATTTACTTACCAAAGAAACGTTTACATTCTTTGACCAACTTAATATAAAAACAGATTTCCTAAGACAACATCCAAACACCTGACCTCAAAATAATGACTTCCAAGAAGGATTGAAAATTGTCAAAACATTAAAAGTAGTTAATAATATGGCTGAGCGTGGTGTTAAATTAATAACCGACTTTAACGACCTTCTGACAAAAGATGAAGACCAAAAGCAATATGTCCTGCAAGTTGTAAGTAAATGCCGAGCATTATATCCTGACATTTCAAAAACTACTTTAACAAAAGCTCTAGAATAGATTAGATAACTATGTAAAATTATCAACTCATGTAGGTACTACGTCTGTATCTTTTCTGTGTCTGTTTTGTATGTATTATATACCTAATTTTTATATTTTAAAATAAAAAATGTCATTAGACTTATCAGTATTACTTGTTTTTTTTATTATATTTCTACTTTAAACTCAAAAATATACCAAAAAAAGCAAAATTTATCACTTAATAACAAAATATACGAAGTATGCTCCTAGTGGTACCAGGTCACGTTTTTAGGGCTAAAGGCTGTTGTAACTCGGTTTGACTTAAAATAACAATTATGTATAGAATATAAATTTTGAAGAACAATATTAGCTTTCTTTTGAGATATTAAGCGTGTTTCTATTATTTACCGTTCTGGAGTTACGGCTCCATATGTCAGCTTTTTGGCCAAAAATTTGGATTTTTTCAAACTTTGAGCGACGAGCGGCACGGGTTAACGTCGTTTAATCGAGCTCAAATTTCAGCTATCTCAATATCTGGAAAGGGAATCGTTTTGTGGGGTCCAGACGAACAAGATTCCGACATTTTTTTTCCCCCTCTATGAGATCCGGTCACTCTAAGCCACATGCATGGGTTAATCATAATTTAGTTAAAGTACTTGATGATGTTATTACTATTGCCTGTAGTTTAATTAATTTGCAAGATACTCTCATTAAATAAAACTACCAAATTACCTTATGCTTTTTATTTACTAATTCAGTTCAATTCAAATTAGCTTTATTCGTAGATAAATAATATTTACACTTGAATTCGTCAAGATAATATTAAGCAAAAATATAAAAGTACATTAACCTATACAATAAAAAAATAGCGCCAAGTATTAGAAACTCTGAATGAAACGTAAACATTAAACTATATTTTATAAATTACGAGAACATGAATGAGCTAATACAAGCAATGTAATGAACAAACCGACTGAATTTCTATTTTAAATACAAGTATAACAAACTAGTAAAACACATCAAAATAAGAGATAATTTAGTAGACAAGAGCCGACCGATCCTCACAGGCGGCACCAGCTCATCAGTAAGACGAAGGGTCAGCCCTCGCACACCTCGTACACATTATAAGTAGAAATACGACCCGGCCGGCCCTTGATGCCACCGCAAGCAAGGATTTAAAGAGAGCATGCTCTGCTTAGGTCTATATTTCTGAAATTATAAGATGTTTAATATTCTACAGAATTTAGTCTAGGTTGCTCACGTATGAACACGTGTCACCTAGTTATTTACTACTTTATGTCAAGCTTGAATAACAAAGGCGTCCAGCCCGATGCTCCCTGAAAAGTAAAACTCATAACTAGGTACACTAAGTATAATAATATATCATTACACAATATTCATTTAATTTCTTATATTGACCAGGCATTGCTGTCCAATAAATAATCATTGACTTTGTAATAGGTTGTCTTGATAAGGCATTTTTTATGTGCGATTTGAATTTTGAGTCGGTCAATTCTGTAACTTACAACCTAATAACCTACAATGTACTTAGGTACAGCAATGGATACACATTACACAAAATTTCTCATCAAATGTTACACATATAATTTCTACATTCTTGTTTGTGCTGTAGTTACAATCGGCAACACAAAAGTAACCCTTTTGAAGTCCAGTCAAATACATCGGTATCTGGATCTGCGCATTATATTTCTGTGTAGGTTTATCATTTTTAACATAATTTTGATAGGTCTTTGCACTCACAGGACACTTGATTTCAACAATGGCATCTTCACATATTGCATCAGGGGATCCTGCTAGCATTCGGTAGTTTTTAGACAGCCACACCACACTTCTTAATTTTTTTATTCAGTTTAATACTAACAGTTTTCCGCACATTTCATAGCTGGTGTATCTGGAATTTTTCCTCCCATAATTAATGATATAAGTGTTCCATCATTTGTTTTACAACGACTAAATTCAAATGCTCGGGATGCTGTGAATCTGCCATACCTCAATTCATACCAAAGACTACTTTGGTGCTGTTCTCTGATCTCTTTTTCAGTTTTAAAAATATGTGCATCAGTCAGAACGAGCTTCCCCAAGGATTTCTCTTTATATTTCAGCACAAGTTGGTGCAAAAGATACACTTTCTGTATCATCACAAATATAACTCGGTTGATATTTCATTATTTGACAGTTGTTAAGTTTTCTTTTTCTTTCCATTTCCAGAAACTTTTCAAGAACTCTACTATTTGATGGCAAACTAGGCTTACCATTTAATAATTGCTTTGCCGTTAAGTATTTTAGGCTAGTACCAACCCTAGACACTTTGGATTTCACCCAGTAACAATCCACTGAAGTACAGGACCGGTCTTCACTCCCGCGATGAACCCATATGAGGAATATTATGACGTGCTTGCAGCCCCCTTGAGAGGTAACACAGTCATGGCATTGCACGGAAATAACTGCTTCTTCTTCTTCATTGACTATTAACGTAACTGCATATAACTTTGCATGGACCTTATGTTCTGGGCAATTTTATATTTCACTATGCACATTTTTTCATCACGTTTAAGCTGTACATAGCTGACAGCGTTATCGGCATACGATGGGCCTGAGCACCTAAAATAAATAAAATCAATTAGTATGTACTTACTCATACGACGTATCAACATTTTCATAAAATCATAACCTAACCCAAAACTAATAAAACCATGACGTAGAAATAAAGTACAGTTTTTTATGGGTTTTTGAGTTCTAAATTATAATTTTTAATACAAACTACTTATATACTTACATAAAAGTTTTGATATTTCTAAATTCTACTGAGCAAAAGTCTTTGTTTGATGCAAAAAAACTCTCCAAGTATCAACAAATCAATTCTAGGTAAATTAGAGCTATTTGCCTTGATAAATCCGTCTTCCATCGCTAACGTTTCTTGGTTCTAGTTTTTGTAACACAAAACTAGGCAACTCTATAGTTTAAAACCACAAATTAATTGGTAAACGGTGCAGAGATTATCATTAACACAGGAGAAGTTGGACCGAATGTTTACTTGGGCGTGACGCCATTCGCTCTGATTAGTGTTCCACATAATACGGCGGATTGCTGTATTTTGCATTTTTATTTCAATAAAAATAATATTAATCTCACTTTTAATATAAAAATAAGAACATTTTTTAGAAAACTTTTTAATCTATTTCATTATTTAAAGTCATAATTTCGCTGATTCATTGTTACTGTCACCACGCCTATTGTACCCAAAATTTAAAAATTTTTAATTATTAGAGAAAATCGTAGGTTTAGCAACACAGACCTGTGCGTACAATAACGGCCATTCAGGGGAGGGTCAATTTTGTAAATGATTTGGTAAAATGCAGTTTTGTTAGCTGTCAGCATTTTCTAAATGGAAAAACCCTCTTTCCAGGATAGGCCGAACGATGCAATATGAGAAGGAGAATATTAATTATTTATTACTGTTATTGATATGTCCCGAAACTATTAATTTATAGTTATTATGACAGATATGACCATAGCTTATAAAAACTGTTTATGTAACCCTAATGAGATTTAAGTAACGGGATACTTTTGTTACGCACTATGAATTATAGTTTTAGAGAGAGCTGAAGTAGTCGCTCAGCTTGGTTAGATGTCTTATAGCAATTGTTAATAAAAGTAATTGTTGTTGAAATTGCTCAAAAGTGTTTAAATTATTTTTTTTTTTAAATAAAAGCTACCATATATATATATATATATATATATATATATATATATATATATATATATATATATATATACATATATATCTATATATATATATATATATATATATATATATATATATATATATATATATATATATATATATATATACATATATATATATATATATATATATATATATATATATATATATATATATATATAGGGTGTTACAAGAATCGTTTAATATATTAAAATACGTAACACGTAGGGATGTATAAAAACACATTCAATATTTCCTTTTTTAATTCACAAAATTAACAAAGGGCAAAACTGGTTTTTACCGCCAAACCAAGCAGCACCTAACATCAGGTCAATGAGTCCCACAGGATCAAAGAAGACTTAG
>CM032449.1:61805421-61818478 GCA_019049505.1 Pachyrhynchus sulphureomaculatus
CTACTAGCTGTCTAACTATAAATATCAGATCCGTCGTGCCACGAACCGGTCTAAAGCCGCACTGATTATCATCAAGTGTACATTCAATAATGTCTCTTAGTCTCTTCTCTAATATAATTTCATATACCTTGCTGGCTCCAATCAGCACTGAGATACCTCTATAATTTCCACATTTATGACTATCACCACTTTCTTGAATAGTGGGAGAATAGTTACCAGAGTCCAGTCTCTAGGTATGTCACCCGTATTCCATGCAGTTCTTATTATTTTATGCAGTAGCTGCAACCCTTCTCCAACCACATATTTAATCATTTCGGCCTTGATATTATTATATCCTGCAGCTTTTCCGTTTTTCAGTTTAGCAAGATATATATTTGGACAGTGAAACAGGGGATATGTACAGAATATTGACCAATGGTTAAATAAAAGCCAAGCTTAACGGGTATATAAAAAAAACTTTGTAGAGGGCAAGAGAAAAACCCCATCTTAACTAAAACAGTGTTTAAATAAAAGGAAACGCCTGTATAAAGAAGAAATAACTGCGACGATGAAGAAGTGTATTTTTTTTGCCCTTTCAAGGTAGCTCACTGTAATGAAATTTGAGCGGAAACCAATATTTAGTATGTTTAGAAAATTCAGAAGGTTCTATAATAGATACAGTTGAAGATTCTGACAAAACAAATTAAAAAATTTACAATATTCACAAAAATAGTTATCAATTATATAGAGTTTTATCACTGCAGCATTTAACCTCGAAAAACAAAGAATAGCGTTTAGGCTTTTGTCAAGAAATAATACAAGGTGTGAAATAACTTTTTAAAATGATACTTACCACTAATGACTTAAATTTAAATTGTTCTGTAAATAGTTACTTGTTGGGAAATAAAGTTTTTCAATATTCATATCATTCAAAAAGCTATCCGGAATATTCGAACGTATACTTAAACCAACACCACTTTGTAATTTTCGTACTGTGTTTTTCAGCAAGTAAGACTGACGAGTATATGAATTATATAATATACTGTAAATACGTTTAGTCTCTATATTTTCGAAGTAACATTCACTATTCTCATAACTTTTTATATTCTGCATAAAAAATTTATTTTAAACTCAATTTATTATTAAAATAACAGATAAAAGTAAATTATACTAACATACTAGTTCGTTTTTCTTACAATCGTATCTCTAGTAATAACACCATACTGAAAAGCATGTCTTAAAATACCAGTTGTTCTTTCTATGTATCTCTCATCGCTGTGAACTTTGTTTTGAAGTATTGTGAACTCCTTCCAACTATCTTCTACAGATGTTACTTTCTCCTGGTTATCATTTTTTGCCACCCATTACATCTGTGATTTCTTTCTTTGGGATGAGTTTAACCTGCCATAAGTAAATACCCATGATAACTCCAAATAAAGCATTTTCTTTCCATTCATTCTTCAAATCTTCAAATGACAATATTTCATCAGTGTTGGCACCATGTTCCTTCGCAAACTCGATAAATGTTTTGTAGTATATTTGTAAGTAATTATCTAAATTATCAAAATCTTGTTTAGAAGCACCAGAGTAAAAAAAGTATGATAAATCGAGAATTGGTGAGGTATAATGACACATTTGAAAATCTATAAGTTTTACGTCCACTAATCTGCCAGAGTCCTAAAATAAAAAAATAGCTTAAAAATCTATACATAGATGTGCAGTTGGAATTCCTTCAATACCGTGCTTGACTAAATTGGTTTTTGAATCATTATTTTTTAATTATTTATGTAACACGTTACCAAATGGTTGTTAAGCCAGTTATATCGAACTTTACTTAATAACTTTTTTCTAATTTTACAAAAATATTTATTTTCAGTAAATAAAATTATTAATTTTAGGGTTATGTTAGAAAATGTACTAATTAATTATCTTATATAGAATTTTTCAATTATTTCTTTATGAAAATTAATAACAATGAAATTGTTTAAATCACTTTTTCATACTTGCCCCCGAACTTAAAAAATTAAAAAAAAATCATTATATTAGCTGTTTTATTCTAAAAAATCCATATTTTTGAAAATGTAGGTCTTGATTAGGTCGAAACATATTAAATAATTTCAAGCCCGTCAGTCGCATGGTTTTCTAACGGAATCTCGTTCACGTTTGCGCTCATTTCTTGCTTTTGAAAGGTATATAATAATATATATATATATATATATATATATATATATATATATATATATATATATATATATATATATATATATATATATATATATATATATATATATATATATATATATATATATATATATATTATCCAAAAAACGAACTAGTAAAAAGTGATCCTTATTATTAGATTAAATGTTCAAATGCACATTCATCGAAAAGTTAGAAACGTAATTATTGAATACTGAGACAGAGATAAACTGAAATCGAGTATTAAGATTTTTTTTATGGTATCGGAGAATTAAAATAATTGAAGAGAATATAAAATATTATTAGTACATTTATTTGCAAGAATATGATATAATAATATATTTAATATAATTTTCGACGTAAAAAGTAAGTAATTATTTCATAATTTCAACTTCAGTTGAACATTCCTGCAAAGAAAAATACTTCACTTTTGGTTTTTTTTTTCGTTATTGATATCATACAATGATAGGTCAACGTCCCTTTTCTAATTACAGCCATTTTAAATCTTTCCTCTAATTCTTTTGATTTTTCAATATATTCTTTATCCTTTACACATTTCAATGACATGTTAGGGAGAGACTCAGTTGCCCATTCAAATAATTCTTTTGGCGTTTGCATTGGGTTGGTTACTATTTGAAGGCTGGTTCTAGCTGCCAACCTTTCTAAAGTTCCACCAAAGCCATCGCACACACCCTTACCAAGGGTAGTTGGAAAAAAGTGCCTCTCTGCGGCTGAACCAAAATCTTTCAGATGATGAATGAGATTGATATATTTTTTTTGTTTCTGTATTGCGCACTTGCCCCATCAGAAAAACATGTATATTTTTTAAAATTTTGTTGAAGTTTTTCTTAATAAAATCTACTAAATGTCTTTGGAACACATGAACGGCCATTATATCGTGATGCAAACATTCAGATATAATTACGAAACTTTTCATTCAAGTACATACATACATATATAACCAACGTATACCCTTGTGGGGCTGATAAGCCAGCTCATAACTCCAGAATATGTAAATATGACTTTAGTGAAAAATCGTTAAGTTTTGGTATATTGACACTTTTATAAATTTCATGAAAATCTACACCTCGGTTTATCTAGTACCACAGCTAAAAATTTTCGTATTCTAAGATTCTAATTATTGTTACGTAGTCCTGAATAATTCTGCTGTTGATCACAGTTTAAAATAAAGCTATGAGGAAGAATCAAAGTTAGCTAATTAAAATATTTCTACGCATGATACTTGCAAAAATGTTTTTTTTCTTCACACAAAACATAATCATTTGGTTATCTCAGACAAAGATACAAGACCTTAATCAGGTTTTCTCAGGTTGACGAACTCATTTAATGCTAGCTTTTATCTATAAGAAATAATCAAATATACGCTAATACCTTAAAATTATTACAGTTTAACTAATACTAAAATAAATACTAAAAGGGAATATATGTTAACATTTGTCATGTCGAAGATAAAATACGCTTAAATTAGAAAGATAAGTACAACTAAAAATCCTATCATTTTTTTGCAGTCACTAAATGTATCATTTATAGATATATATATATATATATATATATATATATATATATATATATATATATATATATATATATATATATATATATATATATATATATATATATATATATATATATATATATATATATATATATATATATATATATATATATATATATACAGGGTATCGCAGTATTCCGTATACATAAAATTACTGTGGATTTTTGGGATGAAAAATATGACCAACTTACCTTAGTCCAAAAATTCGTAATTTTTGAGATACTGGGTGTTATATTTTTATTTTAGTTTTTCTTAAGTAGCTTTCTTAATAACAGTACTATTTGTACAAGATTCGGTGCTAAGGGGTTTTCTGAGATGAGAAATCGAAATCAGTTCACAGTCTTGTCGTAAATTATAAGGGGGGGTCACTTATTGCTGTGTATACTTTTTAAATTCTAATAATTTTTTATACCACTCTGTATAATATTTTTAATTAAATATTCGTATTCTCCACCTTCTCCTGTCTAAAAAAGCTCTCCTGGTAAATGTTGCTTCGAGCTACAGTTTTCTGAGATAATGGGATGTTTGCGTCCATTTTTTAATTCAATTGTCAAATTCGCAAATGCGTTCCTTCACATTTCCAGGCTTAGAACAAGTCCAAAAGAATAGTCTTTGAAGTTTGGAGCATGCTTAAAAGCAAACAGGCTAACAACAATAGTAAATTTAAAGATAAACAGTAAGAATGTAAAAACCAACTGGCTAAGAGCATAAAAGATTACCCACAAAGTGATAAATTCGAAAAAAGTTTAATCGCTCAACTAAGAAGATATTGGTTTCACAATAAATGTTCAATATGGCCACCACCTTCGTTAATGCATAAATTAATACGTCGCAGGAAATTTAAATGTACTCTTCATTTCGAATCCTTTTTCATAATTGCTCAACGTTGTCGATTTGAACTTGTTAAACTTTCGATTTCAATGCACCCCAAAGAAAGTCTGGGGAACGAGGTTGCCAGTGAATAAAAGCATCCGATCCATTTATCTGGGTAACTTTGGTTCAAAAAAATTCTCACATTACGCGCAAATTGGGTGGTGCACCATCATGCATGAAAAACATGTCGCGACGTAAATTAATGAGTAAGTCTTTCAATAATTCAGGAACAATTTCATGGATAAAATTCAAGTAAATATCACCATCAAGGCGATCTGGTAATCTAAGCGGCCCGATTAAATAGTTCGCAACAAATCCCATCCAGACATTAGTACTGAATTCGCGTTGAAACAGTCTTTGTTGCACAGCATGTGTTTTTTCTTCAACGTAAACATGATTATTATGCATATTTGTTATACCACGTCGAGTGAAGCGTGCTTCGTCTGTAAACAGGATTTTAGTGTGAAAAGCCAGAACAGTCGCTACGCGTGTTCGAATAATTTGTGAAAAATGCAAACAGAATCCAAGATCTGTAGGTAAAAGTTCCTGTACGGACTGTATATGAAAGGGGGGAATAATTTGTTGCCTAATGATCCGGTTAGTTGTACTTTTTGAGACTCCCGTTTGACGTTCAATTAAACGAATGCTGATTCCAGAATTATCGTGTACAATTTCAAGGATTTTCTCTTCAACATCGGGTGCTCTAACTTGTGAAGGCCATCCAGCATTATTCCTGATCGGCTTAAATTGCCCAATTTCTCGAAATCGCCTCTCAATATTGGCAAAGGTCTGATGATTAGAAGTCCGACGATGGGGAAATCTTTCGTGATATACGTGAGCACTTTTGCGACCGTTGCCGTTACGAAAACCAAACTCTAAAATCATATCAGTTTACTCATCAAAAATGTACTCAATACTAATCTAGATTTAAAACACTGTTGAGCTTGAGAAGGGATTAATTCTCGTTAATACTCGTAAAACTTGTTTAATATCTCTCAAAAATTATTTTCTGTCAGTATTACTACAAGCCAGTTAAGTCATCGAATATATGATATCTTACATCATTGCCAGAGTGATTTTTAAGCGTTGCCAAATAACTATACAATGCGAAGAAACGTATGATGAAGGATCGCATTTGCGAATTTGACAATGGAATTAAAAAATGGAAACAAACATCTTACTATCTCAGAAACTGTTGCTCGGAGCAACATTTACCAAGAGAGCTTTTTTTAGAGAAGAAGACGGAGAATACAAGTATTTAATTAAAAATATCATACAGAGTGGTATAAAATAAGTTATGACAATTTACACAGTGAAATAAGTGGCGGCCCCAACAATTTGCAACAAAACTGTGAGCTGATTTCGATTCCTCATCTCAGAAAATACCTAGCAGCGAATGTTGTACAAATACTACGATTATTAAGAAACCTACTTAAGAAAAACTAAAATAAAAAACTTTGACACCCTGTATCTCAAAAATTACGAATTTTTGGAGTAAGATAATTTGGGTTAAATGGTCATATTTTCATCCCAGAAATCCAAAGTAACTCTATGTACACGGAATACTGGGACCTCCTGTATATATATATATATATATATATATATATATATATATATATATATATATATATATATATATATATATATATATATATATATATATATATATATATATATTTGTATATATGTACATATATATATATATATATATATATATATATATATATATATATATATATATTTATATATATATATATATATATATATATATATATATATATATATATATATATATATATATATATACATATATCAGAAAAAAAGAGATCATATAAATAAGGAAAGGATTTTTGTTTTTGGAATTTTATATCGTAGATCAGTATTTTAAAATTAATTATTTAACTTACCGAATATTTAAACAACATATTATTAGACCAACAATCTCCATGTGCTAAAACTCTGTGTTCTCCAGTATATTTACAGGATTTAAGGTAATTTTCTACAACATTATCTCCTAAATCTTTTATTTCATCATATATGATTTTATCTTTTTCGGAATTTAAGGCAGTAATAGCTGCAGAGACAGCCGGAATAATTAAATTTCCTACATAGTTCACCATTATTGGTAGTAAATTAACGAAATCTTTGGTAATGTTTTGAAATTTTTCTAAATCTTTTTTTCTTAGGACGTACGAAACGGCATGGAATTTCCCATAAATTTTAAAAAGAGTTTCTAAATGTTCTCTGTCCAAATATTCCTTTTTGTCGTGCATGAGATACCCAAGTGGCTTTAAATTTTCCATAGTAAGGTACTCTTCTTTTAGTTCCAAACTTCCACAGTAAAATTTAACAACATTATCAAATGGTTCTAGTACACCAGCTTCTCTCTGTAAATTATTTAAAACTGGGTATGCCGTCTCATAAAATAAATATTCATTCTTGAATATTGTATTATAATCAAAGTCCCAAGTTGGTGCTTTTTTTTATAGCAACCCTTGTTATTTCTCCAGTATTTTTTATTTCGAATTTCTCCTTCATAAAATTGTCCAACAAATCCATCTCCATAGTTTCCGTCTGTTTCCAATTTTATTTCGAAATTTTCTATATTCTGCGATTGGGCAACTTTTGTCAGAATTTCGTTCAACGATTCTTTAATGTCTTCTACTTTTGGAATTTCCATTTCGACACTTGAAAGTTGTAAAGTAAAGAAGCTCAGTGTCTAGGAGATTATCTTTCTTGAATATATGTCTACCTAAAATATACAAAAAGTGTTAAAATAACTGCACTAACCTGAAGCTTAGTAGACAATAAGCCGTACAAATTGATATGAGCCAAATTCTGATTTTTTTTGCTTATAAAACATATAATTCTTATATTCTTAGGACATGCAAGCGGCTAAATTGCTTTTCGGAAAATTTTACTAGAGGAAGTAGCAATTTTGTGTTTCATCGTTTAGTTTTCTCCAAAATAATTATCATGTGACACCTTCCAATTATAGAACTAAGAAAAACTGCATATAAATAGCAAGTAAAAAAATATATATTAAAAAAAGCGTCATAATACCGAGACAATATTGTTCAGTAAATACAATCCGTGTACCGAATATATGTAACATTAGTAGATTGTCGTAATACTTATAAATAATGCGAGACGCAGAAAATATTCTTTCCATCAGGCAAACTTGGATTACGGACATTTAACTATTCACGAAGGCTGGTTCGAATTGATGTTGCCAGATTTTCTCAAAATGACGTAGAAACATAAATTCTATACTCTACCATGTAAAGGTAGACCAAACCCTAATAGTATCCTATGCCCGTCTATTATAACAAAGTCAAGCTAGAATTATATTGTAACATTCATTTTTTCCTAGATTTTAAGACCATGTAATGTTACTGATTTTTCACTTCAAATTGTACTTATTTTCATTTTTGTATCGAACGGTATATTAATAAGAGATTCCAAGCCGTTCGGTATATTAGTGTGCTGTGCGGGTTTCTGACCGAATCTATCGGCACGCCGGGATTGGTTTGAAAATGTGTATCCGGATTTTTGGTTCCGGCGTCGCGATATGACCGAGAGAAGGCCCACGGCTTATTTAAGGGTCCGGTAGGACAGGAATCGGGGCTGAGTACCATCAAGCCGCAGCGAGGCTAATTTTCATCGGAGCCGCCAAGTAGGCTTCCTTCTACAGAGCTGCAGTAAAGGCTCATAACAACAATCATGAGAGCTAAATAAAGCACAAGTTTTTTTAACGAAAAGCCGTAGTGGGCTCTCTAAGTGTTTACTAGAAAAGTGTGAAATCGGTCGTGTTCCATCGAAGCCGAAATAGAAACAGTAAGTTACCAAAACATCCTTCCATAGACTTATCCCTGAGTAGTGCCTTAACAGCATTTTGAACTGACTAAAAAGTGAAGTGAAAAGCACTATTTTTCGTCTTCGGGAGTAGTCAGAGTTTAGAATTTAAATGTCATAACTACCTGTTAGGCTAAAATTTTTAGTAATCCTGTAAAACTGCAAAGGTTAGAACTTTTTATTTTTAAAAACATGAATAAATTTTCTTTTTGTTGATTAAAGCTAGTGTCCTCACTGAATACCTATCTTACTTTTCAGGATAAGAACGGCTGTACCAAACTGATTTTTTTATTTTACCAACAGTACGCCCTTTCAGTATTTTTTCATTTTTTTAGCTGAAGTTAGATCCTTTCTATTTTAAAATGAATGGTGCCCAAAAAGTCGTACAGCTGAGGTTTCTTTAAAAATAAAAAAATAATTCCAAAAGACGTACAAAAATTATCTCTTACCCATATCTCTCTACCAAAGAAAACTGAGCTAGTGTGTGTTTAATTTTCTTTAATTCTTTTAAAATCAGGATTCACTCAATTCATTATCAGAAATTAAAGCGGGGCTGCAAGAAAATTGTGCTCAAGCCTGGGGCAACCAATTTTCAAACGGTACAATATTCCCAAAAATTAGCAAACCCAATAAGATAGTATCATCTATGTTATGTGCACGTGTTTCTGTAGTGTATTCACCACCATCACCGTGTATTTCTTACTCGGATCGGATTGAGTCTTTGCTGGTAATCTAACAAATGAAAACAGCATCATTTAAGAGCCTTGTTGGCTAGTTGCCGGCCGAAAGGAATCTTTATAAAAACGAGTATGTTAAATAATAGGCCAGTAGATTTTTGAATTATGTTAGGTAAAATTCTTCTATATCGGCATTCTTGCAAATTCGCAGCACTGCTTATAACATATCTTCATGTATTTATACATTGTCACAAGTCCTTATGGGAAGGTTATTATATTTTTGATTCGTCAAATGCAAACGGATAAAATGTTTGAAAAAATTGATATAATGAATACAATTCTCCACAATTTCAAATTTGAATAATTCATATTTATGAAATTTTAGCTGTTGAACTTATTTCTCTTACTTCGTTAGAGAGTATATCAGAATTAGAACTAAAAAGTATAAAGTACAAAGTATTTTTTTAGATTCTTCTGTTATTTTAGATAACAAATAATAAAGTATGTCTGATACCAAATAATCGGTTAAGTGCAAGTTGAACTTGCGTATGTTGTCTGCTTTTAAAACAAAAATTTTTGTTACGGAGATATAAAATGATCAGTGACCTCACAAAACACATCCCAATATACCAGATAAATTAATAAAGATAATGCACTCGTGATAATTTTCGTTCAATCTACACCCTGTAGAGAAGAGTCTAGAATTTTTTCAAAATTTTTTGATCATGTCTTTTCGAGATAAGGGTGGAGGACAGCGAGTTTTTTTCGCGAATTTTAAAAATAATACAAAGAAAAATGTGCGCAAGTATCACATTATATATTTTTGATCTCGTGTTTTTACAAACTTTCTTTTGACACCCCATTCGATGACCTAGTAATTTTTTTTTTTTTTTCATTTTCGATTTCGCCCCCCAAAACTAACCCCTTAAGTCAAAATTTAACTTCCAAAACTACACGGCTCTTATTGGGCCATCAATTCCTATAATTGTACCAAATTTCAACTTCCTATGTCAAATATTTTCGGGGAAAATCGGGTGTGACAGACGGACGGACGGACAGACATCGAAGTGATCTTATAAGTGTTCCATATGGAACACTAAAAAAAACAATTTTTTGTTCTTGCTGTTGTCTAGAAAAATCAAATACTAATTTCAGAGCCCATTATCTTGAAAACTATTGGCATTGCATGTAAAGAATGTTACATAAAAGTTATTTACCTATTTATGTTAAAATTTAAAAATGGAATAAGATAGTACGACGTTTTATTTAAAATTTAAAAAATAAATAAAACACGTTTCCGATGAACCCGAAGTGATTATTAACTGTTAATCTATCTGAAATTTGCATCAAATTTCATTTCGCTTCAAAAACAGTTTATTAAAGCTCCGTGCATGGTAGCTCTTAACTACCATGAATTATTTTATGTTTTTTTGAGTTTTGAAGGCGAGGAGATTATATGATTTTTTTTTAGTTTCAGCAAGAATAGTATGAAGAAATTATGTTAAGTTTCAGTTGTAAATATCTCTGACTCACTTCCCCCTGCTGGACTTTCTTTATGATTAATATCTCACCATTTAATTTGAAATATCGATTTGTATTACCCGGATTAGGTTCTTCCTTAATATGAGAACGTGAATTTCAGTATTTATTTAAGAACTACGTGTTTGTAAAAGAAGTATGTTACCGTGCAAATTACATTTTTCACGATTAAAATGCATCACGCAAAAAAAAATTTGACTCGCTTTGTTGAAAACTGTCACTGACAATGGTGTGGCTGGTAATGTTATTGTACGAAGTTCTTTCAACTTAAAAATTGTCGGAAACTACTTGTAAAATCCCACTATTACTGGGTTTTTTATTTCTCATATTTCAAGGCTAAAATTAAAATATTGTCTTATACTGTGTGCATTATTTATATACGAGGGTTATGTAAGTTCCTGACCTTAACAAGAAAAAGCATTTTTATTTGCAAAATTTATTTTATATTTCAGCGTAGTCTCCTTTTAGCTCGATACACTTGGTTCAACTCATTTTATCTTTTGTATCCTATCTAAAAAATACGATTTCTCAACTCTTCAAAATAGACGTGTGTTTCAGCAGTCACCCCATCGTTTGAGCCAAATTTTTTTCCGCCTAGGCATTTTTTTATATTCGGAAATAGGAAATAATCGCTGGGCGCTAAATCTGGCGAATATGGTCGATGCGGAAGCAATTCATATCCTAACTCATTTCCGCGTTGGAATTCAGCTGTCCAATATTTTATGGTCGGTAACGAAGATGTCCAGTCCCAATAAACTTCGCAGAGTTCCGCTTTTTATCTCATCATTCGTTTTCTTTTTCAAAAACAAATATTTTATCACTGCTCGATATTCAATTTTTTCACTGTTGTTAAATCACATAGTTGTTCTATTTAAATGGCTGCCACTCATAAATTAAATCACGCAGCGACTTGAAAATTTGATAAGATTCTTGTGAAAGGTTATGTTTACGAAAAATATAATTTTTTAAATAGTAGTAGCGCTATCTCTGGCCGAGGTCAGGTACTTATCATACAACTCTCGTGTATATATGTATATATATATATATATATATATATATATATATATATATATATATATATACATATATATATATATATGTATATATATATATATATATATATATATATATATATATATTATATATATATAAACATATATATATATATATTATATATATATATATATATATATACATATACATATATATATATATATATATATATATATATATATATATATAGATATATATATATATATATATATATATATATATATATATATATATATATATAAAATAAATAAATGTAGATTTATCGACCGTACTTTCATAGCAAAAAAGGTTTTTTTTTATTTATCGGGTTTGCGGTCTGTGACAATTAACACTCGATTGCTATTAAACTCTCTATATTTCGTTTGTACTTCACAACTTCATCGGGGAGAAACTATAATTTTTAGAAAAAACAGTGTTTCAGAAAATTTATTTGTAAATAAATAGTTATTTTAAAAACTTACCAACTAAGAGATGGTCACAACATTTATAAAAATAAAAGAACATCGACTACATTAGACACATAACAGAAACAAGAAAATACTTATGCACAGTGACAAATAACAGTTAACAATGAACTAATCTAGGCTATACATCAGAAATCCGACCAAAAACGAAAAAACTATCATCAAATACAGTGGTTTAGTTATGCATAAGCTGGTTCAGTTATTGACTTGTAAAATTTATATGTTTAAAATATTACAATATATTACACTTAATTTACTGGTATCTGCCCTATAATTAACACAATCCTTATGTTTGTTTATGTGACACATTTCAAGAAACAGCCGATCCTTGTAATTATTTACTCTCTCCAATAACTGAACCACCTTATGCATAACTAAACCACTGTATTTGATGATAGTATTTTCTTGTTTCTGATAGGTGTCTAATGTAGTCGATGTTCTTTTATTTTATAAATGTTGTGACCATCTCTTAGTTGGTAAGTTTATAAAATAACTATTTATTTACAAATAAATTTTCTGACACACTTTTTTTCTAAAAAATTATAGTTTTCTCCCGATGAAGTTGTGAAGTACAACGAAATATAGAGAGTTTAACAGCAACCGAGTGTTAATTGTCACAGACCGCAAACCCGATAAATATTTAAAAATAAAACCTTTTTGCTATATATATATATATATATATATATATATATATATATATATATATATATATATATATAATATATATATATATATATATATATATATATATATATAATATAATATATATATATATATATATATATATATATATATATATATATATATATATATATATATATAATATATATATATATATATAT
>CM032449.1:61818578-61853578 GCA_019049505.1 Pachyrhynchus sulphureomaculatus
GAAGTTTTGGTGAAGAAATGTTTAAACATTGCTTTTAAAACCAATAATTCATTGGTTAGTTACAATTAAAATATTGAACAAAAAAAAACAGGAGTTTAACAGTTAAATCATGCAACAAAATTTATTTTTGACAAACGGGAATACCATTTTAAAAATGAATTAAACAATATTTTAGAAGTATTACTGATACTAGACTTGACACAATTATGCAAAATATTTAAATTTGAAAAATCATAATTTTTACCCAAATTTTAAAATACTTCATTTAGAAAACAAGGGTCATAAACCTAACTGCCTGGAATTCCTAGAGATAGATAAATGTAAAAACCAGGCTATTCTTCCCAATAACCAATTAGATTCCAACAATTCCCCTTTATTAAATTTTTACCAGTGATGGTCAACATCTCAGGGAGTGGTGAAGTGCTGTTATTTAGCTAACGTGATATTGAGAATGCCAGTGAACTAAAGGTCTTTGTAAATTTTGGAAGTCTGACAACTCTATGCATTTGACCGATTCATTAGCAGTCGCTCCAATAAACCAACCTAAATTGACAATATATAATTACACAGATATATCCATTATTTTAGTCTCTGCCAAGATAGTGCAAAGATAGAAATAAAATTAGTTTTCAGACCCATCTAAAATGTAGCTTGCTTAATCATTTAATCACTATATACACGTGATTATACTGAGTAGACATAGAGATACGTTAGAAATTTATAAAATGTCACATGTTATATTTTGATGTTATAATTTTCTTCCCTTCTAAAACATTCTTAGCAGATAAAAAATACTAAATATTTCAGAAAAAAACGTTTTTTTTCGTGTTCCGGGCGATTTTAATAAGTAATAGTTTAAAGTGAGAGAGTACCTCCTAGCCAAAAAAAATCTCTATTGCAACCAGTTTTTTTTTTTTTAGGTTTTAGAACAACGCTTCACTCTTCGATCCTTCCTTTAGAGTATAAGTAATGGTATCGAGTACGGAATTCCTCTCAATAAATGTCCCACGTATAACAATTTATGTTGTATTGTATTACATATATGTTAATTTTTGCCCTGACTCCGTAATTGGTTAGACACCATGTAGTCTAATTAACCATATGTAATATTCATCCACCAGTAATAGTGTAATTCGTACACTAATAATAATGTTTCCGGGTGCAGATTAAAAGATTAAAGATTAGTGGGAAAAGAAAAAGTTGTTTTTGCAAAGTCAGTTCGCTCTTCATTTTGTTGCCTTAAAATCCCTGCCTAAAAATAATTATTTATTGCAAATATTTCACAATTAAATTGACTGACCTTACAGTACCACAATAACGTATATTTGATTTCAAAATAAGTTGTCAGGGAAGGAAGATAACACTGACTACCAAAAATCTTCCACAAGTTGGATACCGCTAAAGTCCTGAGATTCCCTGAGATCAGGTCCACTACAATTATCTCTTATACTAGTCAGAAGACCAAAAAATAAAATTAACAGTTTTTTTCGTTGAGGATGGGATAAAGTCAAACAACTAGGCAAGTTTCAGTACTACTAAATTATTATAAAGTAGATAATGGTAACTAACATTAAAATAAGAAGTACAGTAATTAAAATGAAAAAAAGCCAATAAAAAACAGGGACTGTAAAAGAATCAGGAAAAAAATAAAGTAACAAACGAATATTCAATGTCGCAAACTATCAAGGTTAAAATACATTAGTCAAAATATAAAAAAGCAATATAATATCGATAGATACCCGATCTTAACCTGCTCTCTAAAGAATTCATGGTACACTAAGCTATAAATAATACATTAAAATGTAGAGAATATAGTGGCTCAAAATATCATCAATAACACTACATACATACACATTCTTATAATATTACACAATCCCGTGTATTTCATCATTCTCTAAAATAATAACAGAAGGACACTTTTAAAAAACCGGTCAAGTGCAAGTTGAACTTGCACAATTAGTGTTCCGTACATTGATTGTTTTTAAAATAAAAATTTTTGTTAGGGTGGTATAAAATGATTAGTGACTTCACAAAACACACCCCAAATGAGTTTTCAACAAAGTTTGTTTCCAATCTTTACTGAAAACTGGTGACCTCGAAATTTTATTTTTTTTATATACCAAATAAATTGTTAAAGGTAATGCACTCGCGATAATTTTCGTTCAATCTATACCCCGTGGAGAATATTCCAGAATTTTTTCAAAATATTTTGATCAGTACTTTTCGAGATAAGGTAGGGGAGAGCGATTTTTTAAAAGTAATACGAAGAAAAGTGTGCGCAAGTATTACATTATATATATATATATATATATATATATATATATATATATATATATATATATATATATATATATATATATATATATATATATATATGTGTATATATATATATATATATATATATATATATATATATATATACATACATATATATATATATATATATATATATATATATATATATATATATATATATATATATATATATATATATATATACATATATATATATATATATATATATATATATATATATATATATATATATATATTACTTGTGTTTTCACAAGCTTTCATTTGACACCACACTCGATGACCTAGTAAAAAAAATTTTTTTTCACTTTCGATTTCACCCCCTCAAAACGAACCCCTTAAGTCAAAATTTATGTTACGGTGGTATAAAATGATCAGTGACTTCACAAAACACACCCTAAATGAGTTTTCAACAAAGTTTGTTTCCAATCTTTACTGAAATCTGATGACCTTGAAATTTTTGTTTTTTTTTATATACCATACAAATTATTAAAGGTAATGCACTCGTGATAATTTTCGTTCAATGTACACTCCGTGGAGAATATTCCAGAATTTTTCGAAATTTTTTGATAAGTACTTTTCGAGATAAGGCCCGGGACAGCGATTTTTTCGCGAATTTTTAAAAATAATACAAAGAAAAGTGCGCGCAACTATAATATTATATATTTTTTTCTCGTGTTTTCACAGGCTTTCATTTGACACCACACTCGATGACCTAGTAAAAAATTTTTTTTTTTTATCACTTCTGACTTCACCCCCCAAAACTAACCCCTTAAGTAAAAATTTAATTCTCAAAACTACATGGCTCTGATGAGGCCATCAATTCCTATATTATTACCAAATTTCACCTTTTTATGTCAAATAGTTTTGGAGAGAATGGGGTGTGACAGACAGACAGACAGACAGACAGACAGACAGACAGACACCGAAGTGATCTTATAAGTGTTCCGTACGGAACACTAAAAAAGGTTTAATGTAAAACTCTATATCTGTAATGTTATCAAACTGGGGCGGTAATTCAAGTAGCCACAGAAGTTTACTTGAGTAATAAATTATTACAATAATTTATGAAATTAGTTGAAGTTGATGTAAATCAATTCTATATTGACAGAAACGAAACAAAGTTGTCTGTTAAGATTTCTACTTTATTTAAATAACTAGGACAATTGTTTGATCACAGTTGTGCCTTCTTCAGTTAACTTAAAACTAATGAAGATTTACCGATGACATTAAATATATATATATATATATATATATATATATATATATATATATATATATATATATATATATATAGCTAACTTGAAATTCTTGGGGTAAGCAGTCATGTGAACAGGGCTAAAAGATTTTTAACACCTTTTTAGCTACGCCAAGCTTTCGAAAATATTTTATTTTCTTCTTCAGGGCTACAAATACAGCAGACTATGGGTATTCTAAGGTTTACAACAGAAAGCAACCCAATTTATTTGCATCAACTTCTTACTGCTAGGTGGTGCCTTTTTGGATAACTTCTGTCACCAAAATCCATATTATTTTTAGTATTCATTAAAAAAATATGAGAAAATTTCGTTCAAAAATACTTTTAAAGATATAAAAAGTAGTTTACTACATTTTGTTACGTATGATACGATCAACTGTATGCTTCTAAGGTGATTTTATTTAAAATTTTTTTTATATGTTTTGTATTCCTGTTGTTAAAAGTTTGTGAAATTTGTAAAAAACACGTTGATATTTTGTGAGGTTATTATTATAGAGATATGTCTGATATATTTTATGAATTATCATTTTGCCAACTGATTTGCAATATATTAGAGAAAATTGAGCTTAAATCCTCAATGTCCGTTTTTTTACTAATAAAATTAAGTTCAAGGTGGAATTCTGACTTTTATAGTTTCATCCTTATCTTTTAAATTGGTGAAAATGTTATTAATTGTTTCTGACTGTTTAAGCAATTTTTAAATTAGGTTGAATTTTAAAAAATTTAGTGATTTTGGTGGAAATTTCTTTGAAATAAGGGAAGGAGTAGTGATATATGATTCGGTTTTCAAAAAGAAAGGCACTGATATCATCATCATATCAATATATATATATATATATATATATATATATATATATATATATATATATATATATATATATATATATATATATATACAGAGTGTCTCAGCAGCCCGTGTACATAGAGTTACTGTGGATTTCTGGGATGAAAATGTGACTATTTAACCCAACTTACCTTAGTCCAAAAATTCGTAATTTTTGAGGTGTAGGATGTCAAAGTTGTACTTCTATTTTAGTTTTTCTTAACGAGCTTTCTTAATAATTGTACTATTTGCACAAGATTCAGTGCTTAGGGGTTGTTTGAGATGATATATCGAAATCAGCTCAAAGTTTTGTTGTAAATTGTTGCGAACGCCACATATTGCACTGTGTATACTTTTAAATTGTCATAACTTTTTTATATCACTCTGTTTCATATTTTTGATTAAATATTCGTATTTTCTGACTTCCCCTAAATAAAAAAGCCCTCTATTACTCCGAGCAACAGTTTCTGAGATAATGGAATGTTTATTTCCATTTTTTTTAATTCATTGTCAAATTCGCAAATGCGTTCCTTCACCCTTCATCCAGACCTAGGACAGGTACAAAAGAATAGTTTTTGAAATTTGAAGCATGCTTAAAGGCAAACAGGCTAAAAATAATAAATTTAAAGACTAACGGGCCAATAACAGTAAGAATGTATAAACCAACTGGCTAAGGGCATAAACGATTATCCACAAATTGATAAATTCGAAACAAGTTTAATCGCTCAACTGAGAAGGTAATGGTTTCACAATAAATGTTTAATATGGCCGTCACCTTCGTTAATGCATAAATTAATACGTCACAGGAAATTTAAATGTACTCTTCTTAAAATGTCTTGATCTCGTAAAGCGTTAACAGCATTTTGAATCCTGTTCCACAATTGCTGATTGTTGTCGATTTTAACTTGATAAACTTTCGATTTCAGTGCATCCCAAAGGAAAAAAATCACTTGGATTTAAGTTTGGGAAACTAGATGGTCAGTGAATCTTCACCGATCCATTTATCTGAGTAACTTTGGTTTAAAAAAATTCTCGCGTTACGCGCAAAATAGGGTGGTGCACCATCGTACATGAAAAATATTCGCGACGTAAATTAATGGGTAAGTGTTCCAATAATTCAGGAATAATTTCACGGATGAAATTCAAGTAAATATCATCATCAAATTGATGGTAATCTAGACGGCACGATCAAATAGTTAGCGACAAATCCCATCCAGACGTTAATACCGAATTCGTGTTGAAACTGTGTTTGTTGCACAGCATGTGGGTTTTCTTCAGCGTAAACATGATTATTATGGATGTTTGTTAGACCAAGTCGAGTAGAGCGTGCTTCGTCTGCAAACAGGATCTTAGTGTGAAAAGCCGGAACAGTCGCTATGCGTGCTCGAATAATTTGTGAAAAATACAAACGAGATCCAAGATCTGGGGGTAAGAGTTACTGGGAGTATATGAAAGGGGTGAATAATTTATTGTCTAATGATCCGGATAGTTTTAGTTCTTGATGTTCCCGTTTGACGTTCAATTAAACGAGTGCTTATTCTAGGATTATCGTGTACAATTTCAAGGATTTCCTCTTCAACATCCGGTGCTTTAGCTTGTAAAGGCCGCCCAGCATTATTCTTGATCGGCTTATATTATCCAATTTCTCAAAGTCGCCTCTCAATAAGTCTGATGATTAGGAGTCTGACAATGCGAAAATCTTTCGTTATCACTTTTGCGAGTTTTCTCAGCAAAAGTGTACTCCATAATAATCTAGATTTAAAACACTGTTGAGCTTGAGGGATTAAATCTCGTTAAAACTCGTTAAACTTGTTTGATATCTGTCAAAAATTACTTTCTGTCAGTATTACGGTAAACCGGTTAGGTCATAGAACATATGATATTTTTGAGCGTTGCCAAATAACTATACAATGTGAAGAAACGTGCGCAGGAACGCAATTGCGAATTTGACAATGGAATTAAAAATAAGAACAAACATCCTACTATCTCAGAAACTGTTGCTGAGAGCAACATTTACCAAGAGAGCTTTTTTTAGACAAGAGAAGGCGGATAATACGAATATTTAATTAAAAATATCATACAGAGTGGTATAAAAAAGTTATGAAAATTTAAATGTATAAACAGTGCAATAAGTGGCGCCCCCTACAATTTACAACAAAACTGTGAACTGATTTAAATTTTTCATCTCAGGAAACCCCTTAGCACCGAATCTTCTATAAATAGTACAATTATTAAGAAAGCTGCTTAAGAAAAACTAAAATTAAAGTATTGACACCCTGTATCTCAAAAATTACGAATTTCTAGACTAAGGTAAGTGGGGTTAAATGGTCACATTTTCATTCCAGAAATCCACAGTAACTCTATGTACACGGAATATTGGGACACCCTGTATATATATATATATATATATATATATATATATATATATATATATATATATATATATATATATATATATATATATATATATATATATATATATTTAGTTTCAGGTTTAAAACTTTAATAGTTTTAAGTGATCTAAAGAAGATACAATGGTAGTAAAGATCTTAACAGAAAATTTGGTTTCATTTCTATCTATATAGAGTGGATTCGGTCAAGTACTAGGTAGTTCCATAAAACAATATGAAAAATTTTTTTGCTGACGGTATAGCCAGACATATCATTGCGGTCCTGTGAGCTCAGTCAATTTAACTGAAAATTAATTTTGAAATCATTGTACTAAATAATTGTTTTAGATAGAGATTTTAAAACAATGAAAGGAGGGAGAGAGTTAGCTGATCAAAAACAACCTTTTCTATTCTCAAGAATATTTTTCTTAATAGAGATCTGCAACTGGAGAGATAGATAATGGCTAGATACACTAGTGGGCGAATTACAGTATTATTGTTGACTAAATACTATATATGGCTAATTGTAGTGCACTCTTCTGCAGATTGCTATATACTTTCTGAACTGCTGTTAAATGGTGAACTTTTTCGGAGTCAGAGTAAAAATAGAACTAAATAGAGATACTATAATACAACGTAAATGATGCACTTGCGACATTTATTGAGAGGAGCTCCATACTCGACATTATCATTTATACTTCAAGGGAATATCGAAGAGTGAAGCGGTTCATTCGTTGTTCTGCAACATAAAAAACTGATTCGGTATTACAGATGATCCAACCATAATAAGCTAATAAATTATCCAGATTAAATAAGTTTATTGTGCGTGTTTGTAGTGAAATATTTGGGTTACTGCATGGTATTTTTCTTAGTTCCATATGCTAGTAAAATTTAACAAAATATTGGAAAAACCGATTCGGGTACGACAAGTTCGCGTCGCGTGAGGCTTTAATGATTCTGATCTAGTTAATGAACCCAAGGACGGTTTAGATCCGATTCAAAAATGAGGGAAAGCGTGCGAAATATTTTCTAGAAATAGAGAATGTTGGCCAAGGGTCTGTTTTCATTAGTTTTGCTGGTCGTTTGGCGTACAATTCTGGTTTTATACCATTATAATAAGCTAGTATAAATATCTGTAAAATATCAGTAATTATCGTTTATTATTTCTATTTTAGTATCCGTATTATGTAAAATGTAATAAAGATACCTTCCCTTTCACCTCAAACTTTCTCACTTATTAAAAACATCATGGCAATAATAAAACGTTCTTTCTTGGAATACATGAGATTATTTTAGCTGTTATTTTTTAAAGGCAAGGAAATTACAGAATCATAATATAACGTGTGATATTAAAAATTCATAGGCATCTCTTTGTGAACTAAGTATAATTATATTTTTAAATTATAAGCACGTTTCATAAAAGATAGCTAATTAAATGATTAAGCTACATTTTGGGAGGATCTGATAAATAATTTTATTTCTATATTTACGCTATCTTGGCAGATACTAAAATAATGGATATATCTGTGTAATTATATATTGTAAATTTATGATAGTGAATCTTCAAGCCTTGCGAATTTACATTGGAATGGAATCACCCGTCTGACATGTTTTGAAAACTAGCTGATTCGAGCAACTACTAATAAATCGCTCAAATTTACAGGGTTGTGAGACTTCTAAGGCTTGGAAAATCTTTAGGTTCGCCTCCTGGACAAAATTAACGCAACAATCTGAAAATCAATTTATCTTTTTCTTATGTCAGTTTTAAAGTTTATAGAGTATTTGAATAGTAGGCTATGCATATTTTATTTCGTTGTTCATGACAGAAATTAAAACAATTCGTTTAGATTTACAGTTTTAAAGAATTTTTTAGAAAATAAACAATTTTCTGTTATAATGCCATAGATTTTCTTTAAAAGTAAGTTTATAAATAGTTCCCTTTTTCAAAGTAATACGTTTTTGTGGTAGACTGTTTTATTTTTGACCCCGAAGAATTAGAAAAATGAATCGAATAAGGAATTTAACTGAACACGAGGTAGTGCGAGCCTCAGTTTTATTGGACGAGGGATATTGTCAGAGTAATGTTGCCAATTTGTTAGGCAAACACCGTTCCATAATAAGTCGTATGGTAAGACGCTTGAATGAAGTAGGAACTTATTCTAGAAGGCTAGGGCAAGGGCGAAAATGATGCACTAGCGACCTAGATGAACGATTTATAAGACAATATGTTTTAAGAAACAGGATTGTCACTAGTTCTATAATAAGAAACGAACTCGAAGCTCTTCGCAATGTCACAATTTCTTCTAAAACAGTTAGAAAACGGTTAAATGAAGCTGGATTAAACAGTAGGAGACTAGCCACTGCGCCCTTGTTTACTAGAGAGAACAGAGTTGCCAGGTTATGTTTTGCTCGAAATCACGAAAACTGGTCTGTGGATGATTGGAAACAAGTTTTCTTCACAGATGAAACTAGGGTTAGTCTAAAACATCCAGATGGTCGTGAGCGAGTATGGCGAAGACCAGGAGAGAGGTTTGCTCCTTGCAATATCTCTGCAAGAATTCCATTCGGCGGTGGCTCTATTATGTTCTGGGGTGGCATTTGCTTTGATGCTCGCACAGAGTTAGTTCCTGTCCGTACGAGATCCATGAATGCTGACTACTATCTTGAGAATATTGTAATAGAACATGTAATGCCTTTCGGTCTTTTTGTGGGGCCCAATTTCCTGTTTATGCTAGACAACGCTCGACCTCACGTGGCTAGGGAGGTACTCGATTATCTTAATCAAGTTGATATACCGATTATGCAATGGCCACCAAAAAGCCCGGATCTGAATCCGATAGAACATGTATGGGATCACTTTAAGAAAAATGTGAAACGTCATATACCTGCACCTAGAAACCTGAGTTAACTTGAAAATGCAGTTATCACAGAATAGGAGCAAATTCCTTAAGATTTTATACAAAATTTAATTAGAAGCATGCCTAGGCGCATAAACGCTGTCATCCGAAGTAGAGGAGGCAACACACGCTACTAGTGTCCCAGTTACATCATTAATTTTGTTACTAGTGTCCCAGTTTATTTTTTCATTATTACATAATTTCAACGATTTTGTTATTAGGTCTTAATAATTTTAATTCGAATCTTATAGAAAAATTTGGTAGCTAATTCACTTTTAAATTATCCGAATAAGTTTTTTCTAACTTGTAGTGTAACCAATGTTCATAAAAAATTATTAAAATTAATTAATTTTAGAGATTTGTATGATTTAATGTATTGTTGCGTTAATTTTGTCCAGGAGTGTATATATATATATATATATATATATATATATATATATATATATATATATATATAGACATATATATATATATATATATATATATATATATATAGACATATATATATAGACATATATATATATATATATATATATATATATATATATATATATATATATATATATATATATGTCTATATATATATATATATAATATATATATATATATATATATATATATATATATATATATATATATATATATATATATATATATATATATATATATATATATATATATATATATATATATATATATATATATATATATATATATATATATATATATATATATATATATATATATATATATATATACATATATATATATATATATATATATATATATATATATATATATATATATATATATATATATATATATATATATATATATATATATATATATACATATATATATATATATATATATATATATATATATATATATGTATATATATATATATATATATATATATATATATATATATATATATATATATATATATATGTATATATATATATATATATATATATATACATATATATATATATATATATATATATATATATATATATATATATATATATATATATATATATATATATATATATATATATATATATATACGTATATGTATATATACATATATATATATATATATATATATATATATATATATATATATATATATATATATATATATATACATATATATATATATATATATATATATATATATATATATGTATATATATATATATATATATATATATATATATATATATATATACTAAGGCAACTTTTTGAATAAGATAGAGTTCTAATATTCTCAAATTAAAATCAATTTAATTTATTAAAATTATTAAAATTAATTTTAGAGATTTGTATGATTTAATGTATTGTTGCGTTAATTTTGTCCAGGAGTGTATATATATATATATATATATATATATATATATATATATATATATATATATATATAGACATATATATATATATATATATATATATATATATATATATAGACATATATATATATAGACATATATATATATATATATATATATATATATATATATATATATATATATATATATATATATATGTCTATATATATATATATATATATATATATATATATATATATATATATATATATATATATATATATATATATATATATATATATATATATATATATATATATATATATATATATATATATATATATATATATATATATATATATATATATATATATATATATATATATATATATATATATATATATATATATATATATATATATATATATATATATATATATATATATATATATATATATATATATATATATATATATGTATATATATATATATATATATATATATACATATATATATATATATATATATATATATATATATATATATATATATATATATATATATATATATATATATATACGTATATGTATATATACATATATATATATATATATATATATATATATATATATATATATATACATATATATATATATATATATATATATATATATATATATATATATATATATATATGTATATATATATATATATATATATATATATATATATATATACTAAGGCAACTTTTTGAATAAGATAGAGTTCTAATATTCTCAAATTAAAATCAATTTAAATTCCAAAATCTTTTTATTATTCATGATAAGTACGTTTTTACGTGTTTACTTACTACTCCATAGTCTAATATATAATTATACATATTTATTTATTTTTCTGTCTTGCGAACAACGTTGGCGTAGAATGAATGAGCGTAAATGAGTACATCGTCTGCAAATAATCCTATTTTGTTGCATGGGTATTTGTGAATGTCAGTTTATATACAAAATTAAACAATTTTGGTAATTAAACTGAGCCCTGTAGACCTGTCTTTGTGGGCTTGGACATTGATAAGAAATCTCCAACCATCACTCTGAATTATCTTCTGCTTAGGTAACTATATATTAGTGTTAAAATATATAGTGGTAGCTTATGTATTGTTATTAATTTATATGGTACACCGTTGATCCAAACTTTGTCAAATGCTTTTTTGAATGTCCGGAGCAAGTGCAATAGTGTTCTGATGGTTATTAATGGTATCCAGCTAATTCACTCTTAAATTATCCGAATAAGTTTTTTCTAACTTGTAGTGTAACCAATGTTCATAAAAAATTATTAAAATTAATTAATTTTAGAGATTTTGTATGATTTAATGTATTGTTGCGTTAATTTTGTCCAGGAGTGTATATATATATATATATATATATATATATATATATATATATATATATATGTATATATATATATATATATATATATATATATATATATATATATATATGTATATATATGTATATATATATATATATATATATATATATATATATATATATATATATATATATATATATATATATATATATATGTATATATATATATATATATATATATATATATATATATATATATATATATATATATATATATATATATATATATACATAATATATATATAGACATATATATATATATATATATATATATATATATATATATATATATATATATATATATATATATACATATATATATATATATATATATATATATATATAGACATATATATATAGACATATATATATATATATATATATATATATATATATATATATATATATATATAGACATATATATATATATATATATATATATATAAAATATATATATATATATATATATATATATATATATATATATATATATGTCTATATATATATATATATATATATATATATATATATATATATATATATATATATATATATATATATATATATAGACATATATATATATATATATATATATATATATATATATATATATATAGACATATATATATATATATATATATATATATATATATATATATATATATATATATATATATATAGACATATATATATATATATATATATATATATATATATATATATATATATATATATATATACGTATATGTATATATACATTATATATATATATATATATATATATATATATATATATATATATATATATATATATATATATATATATATATATATACATATATATATATATATATATATATATATATATATATATATATATATATATATATATATATATATATATATATATATATATATATATATATATATATATATATATATATATATGTATATATATATATATATATATATATATATATATATATATATATATACTAAGGCAACTTTTTGAATAAGATAGAGTTCTAATATTCTCAAATTAAAATCAATTTAAATTCCAAAATCTTTTTATTATTCATGATAAGTACGTTTTACGTGTTTACTTACTACTCCATAGTCTAATATATAATTATACATATTTATTTATTTTTCTGTCTTGCGAGCAACGTTGGCGTAGAATGAATGAGCGTAAATGAGTACATCGTCTGCAAATAATCCTATTTTGTTGCATGGGTATTTGTGAATGTCAGTTATATACAAAATTAAACAATTTTGGTAATTAAACTGAGCCCTGTAGACCTGTCTTTGTGGGTTTGGACATTGATAAGAAATCTCCAACCATCACTCTGAATTATCTTCTGCTTAGGTAACTATATATTAGTGTTAAAATATATAGTGGTAGCTTATGTATTGTTATTAATTTATATGGTACACCGTTGATCCAAACTTTGTCAAATGCTTTTTGAATGTCCGGAGCAAGTGCAATAGTGTTCTGATGGTTATTAATGGTATCCAGTACATGTTCTAATACTTTTGCATTGAGCAGAACGATGCTGTGTCTACCACGGAATCCAAATTGCTCTGGTTGAAATTTCTCTTTTATTTTATAGATGGTATTTAGTTTATCTAGTATTATTTTTTCTGCCACTTTAGTTAGGACACTGAGGAGCGAAATCAGCCTGTAGGAGTTCACCCTTCCCGGATTTTTGCCCGGTTTTAGAAGGAGAACTACCACAGAACTTTTCCACTTCTCACGAAAGCGATGGAGTTGTTTCACAGTATTCACTATAAAAGTATATTGTACCACTACTTTGTTTGGGCGTCTTCCTTAAGAGTAAGGTGAAAATTCCATCAATACCAGATGTTTTATTATTCGGAAGCTTTTGTGTTATTTTTTTTCCACAGGACGAGTATAAACTGACCTTCCCACTATGTCTGATATAGCGTTTTGCAGCACTACATTTGGTTCGCCGCCGTAAGTCTGATAATATAAGTGATCAGCTATTGTGTCTGCTTTCTGTTGGTCCATTTGTACCGTATTTAAGTAATATGGATGTGTTGTTAAATTTAAATTTTAGTCAGGCCAGATACCAGAGGGAATTGTCTTGTATGGACAATCTCCTCAAAATGTCGTTCCAAGTGTCATTTTTATATTTGTTAATTTTTGTTCTTATTGTGTCTGTAGTATCTCAATTCGGTTCCATCTCCCTCTAATTTTTTTTTTTATATTTTATTAAGTTTATTATATCGTATTTATATTGTTATTAATTTCTATTTGATTATTTGAGTTTCTATATACAGGCTCCAGTTGGTTTTTTATAAGCCTATGTTTCCCGGTCGTTCCCCTTTGACAGCGAGACATTCCAGTCTAGTAGCAAGTGATCAGAAGAAGGCTCAGTCAAGACTACCGGGTCTGACAAGTTTAATATGTTTCTGTTCAGTATACGATCGATGTATGTTGGTATTGTTAGTACGGTAGTATGATGAATCTAATATTTGGATATTATTCAGCATGGTGTAATCATGGATCGTATGTCCATGGTGATTATTCAGTCGATTACGCCATGCTGTATCTCTTGCATTTAGGTCTCCCATGGCTATCACCTTGTATCCTTGGTTAAACAATTCATCAAAATCATTATGAGGCTAACGCGAGCATAGCTTCCATATATCATTACTTAGTTTTATTGATATATTTTGAATACGATTTTAATATATTTTAATAATGAGAGTTATCTCCTCTGATTTATATCCTTACAACAGCTTGTATAATTTCTTACATTACAATTATCGTTCATGTCTAACTTAGTCACAGTGATTACAGTGATGTCTACTCTGTATGAATATAGGAAATGTAGTAGTTCACTCATTTTATTTTTAAAGCCATTGGCGTGCCAAAGGACCATTTTCAGGGTATTGAATTATATTTCTATTTATACAGAAGTTCATCATTGCTACTGCCTTTTCTATGTTATTATGGCAATTTTTTATTACTTTTACTTTATTGTTAGGTCATTAATCATTTTTATAAATTCTTTTATATTTACTACTTTATTGAGATAGTACATAGAGGTCATCAGTGTGCACGTTTTTGCTTCATTCTTGGTCTGATTGGTTGTGTTGTTCCTTCCATAAGTTAGTTCCATTGGGTCCCTGTCTGGTGTCTCATCTGCTAAGCGATCTGTCTTCGTCTTTCCTATGTGTTGCTTGGCACCTTCTCTCCCATAAAATCGATATGTTACTGAGCATTTTTATGTTATTTCTGAGTGTTGTGGGTTTATAATCTGTATTTGTGATTTCTAGATATAGTAGCCTGTATATAGTTTCCACTTTTTTGTGTTTCGATTTTTTCAAAATTTGTGAAATGAAAGTACCACACTTCAAGAATATTGTGTGAATATTTCAAGTCAATACAAAAAAAACTGACGGAGATAGAGCGTTTTTAGTTTGAGTCCCTCCAATGCGGTTTCCAACGTGCCTCAATAAATTCAGTGAATAACGTATAGTTCAGTTTATGTTAGGTATTTTACCAAACACGTGCTCTGTGTACTTCTATTAGTTCTCTCAGTGATTTTATATTAATTATAATCAAAATGCCTAAGAAAGTTACCAGAGAAGATCGTAAAAGCAGTGGGTCAAGATTGGACAGATCAAAAAAGTAGTACTTCCACAGAAACGTAAAACAGACGAGGTGGAAACAAACAGTGCTTAGGCAAAAAAATAAAAACAAAAGTTCCTCGGGACATACCAGAGGATCTGGAAAAAACATTACAGAATTGTTAATTTTATGCTAGTTTTTTCAACCATCGCGAGTTTAGTAAAGTGTGTAAAGTGTGATGGCAAAATTTCTTTTAAGTCGTGTAAAAGTGAAGGGCTTGGATTCACCATCCAAGTTAATTGTGAAAAGTGTAAAAACCTCTGCTTTATTCTTTCTAGTAACAGAATTCAGTCTGGAGTGTATGAAATCAATTATCGATTCGCTTTTACCATGCGAGTCTTAGGCTTAGGATTAGCTGGATGTGAAAAGTTTTGCGGCCTGATGGCTTTATCAGCTCATTTTTTTATCAAAAACAACTTACAGTTCGTATTTACAAAAAATGTGTTTAGTCATAAAAAATACCGCGCGTGGATTTTTTCAGCTGCTGTGGATGAAGAGAGAGAAGTCACGTGTAAAGAAAATAATGTAGAAGATATAACGGAGTTGACCGTATCAGGTGACGGCTCCTGGAAAAAAACGAGGATTCGCATCTTTATTTGACGTGTCTTCCTTGATCGGTTATTATACCGGAAAAGTTCTGGATGGTTGTGTAAAAAGCGCCTACTGTCATGACTGTAAAACTTGGGAAACAAAACTAAATTCTGCAGAGTACGAAGAGTGGTATACTACTCATGTGAAAGAAGGAAAATGTCAAGCTAATCATACTGGTCCATCTGGAAATATGGAGGTTCAAGCAATAAAATTAATGTTTGAGCATTCAAAAGATAATAAAGTGAAATATCGCAATTATATCGGCGACGGCGATTCAAAAACATACTCTGGAGTACTGAAATCTAAACCTTATGGTGATGATTATTTGATAAACAAAAAAGAAGTGAAGTCGGTGGACACTGTCACTCGAAATCTACTGTACCGAATTTTTTGAAATTTTGCACAGTCTTTCTACACATAATTAGCGAGTGGGCCGAAGAACTAACGCTGCCGAGTTTTTTTTTTTTAAATTTTAAGTATATTTTATAACGGCTTGATTGTTGATTTTTTCGTCAAAAATCGGTATTTTGACTTGTAAGTACCACAAAAAAATCCAAAAATTGAAAAAAAAAAATTTCGACAGGGCTACCTAGAAAAACATATGAACTAACAGAATTTTCTTGGTTTTTTTGTTTTAGATGATCCAGTCATAAGTTCTGATGTCCACTGCAAAACACCTTTTTGCGGAGGGGCCCATTAAGAGTTGCTGCCACCGGCTCACATCTTGATATTTTTATAAGAAAATTGCCCACAATATCCGTGAAATGTCACCTGATAATATCATATTAAAATCAATTAATTTATCTTTACCGTTTGTTCAATAAAAATTCATAAAAATATGCTGTTTTTTAACCGAATTAACCCTACCCCCCCCCCTTATGTTGTATGCTTTAGTTCGTATTTGATGCTTTGGGTGCCCAGTCTATAATCAAGACCGTTTATAATAAACGTGTGAGTTTTGTCTTCGGATGTTGTGTATATCCGCCATTCAGTAGTTGTCTGTTTTTATAATATATTCTTATACTTTGTTAATTGTTTATTTAGCGTACTTCTTAATTTGTTATAAGGAGCAATATTTGCTACTGTACCTGCTATTATTATCGGTGTTGTTTCCATTTAGGCATAGTATCGGGTATTTTCTGCAATATAGTATTATCTCTCTCTATTCGCACATCTCTGT
Organism: Pachyrhynchus sulphureomaculatus; assembly: GCA_019049505.1. Taxonomy (NCBI): domain Eukaryota; kingdom Metazoa; phylum Arthropoda; class Insecta; order Coleoptera; family Curculionidae; genus Pachyrhynchus; species Pachyrhynchus sulphureomaculatus. The sequence continues at coordinate 61,836,447 of CM032449.1, forward strand.
CTGTGTTTCCATTGGGTTCTATTTCAATATTTCTTTCCGAGTTACTCAGTAATGGTATATATATATATATATATATATATATATATATATATATATATATATATATATATATATATATATATATACATATATAATATATTTTAAATTCCGGGTTTCAATCTGTTCGTCTAACAATGAATTTGCACGACGTTTCGCCAAAATCTCATTTGACATTTTCAAGTGCTCTTGCTGCTGCCGCTGCTACTCGATACTATGATCTTGCTGCAGCTGCCGCTCGAAGCTAACTCAACAGTTAGCTTCGAGCGGCAGCAGCAGCAAGATCACAGTATCGAGTAGCAGCAGCAGCAGCAGCAAGAGCAGTTGAAAATGCCAAATGAGACTTTGGCGAAACGTTGTGCAAGAGCACTTGAAAACGCCAAATGCGATTTTGTCGAAGCGAAATTCATTTTTAGACGAACGGATTGAAACCCGGAATTTTAATTATTATATTCCACCATCCGTGAAAACCTCTATTGTAACATAGGTATATATATATATATATATATATATATATATATATATATATATATATATATATATATATATATACATATATATATATATATATATATATATATATATATATATATATATATATATATATATGTATATATATATATATATATATATATATATATATATATATATATATACATATATATATATATATATATATATATATATATATATATATATATATATATATATAGGGTATATATTGGTGAAACAGAAGGAGGTATTTTCATGTTCGCTATTTGTGGGACTTACATCAGTTTTTTTCTTCTTGGTTCATCACTGTGTACTATGATTTTTCTATCATGCGGAGAAAAGGGTTTCTGGAACGTCTATATTAATGTGACGTACGTCTGAGACATTCAGTTTAATATTATTTTTAATTTTCTGCCTATAATTTTTCACCTGGTATTTTTCGTGCAGGTTTTTACAACACTACATTTATTCACGTGGTTTTTAAGTACATTTAACACATCACTTTTGTTTGTCATCGTTATATTGTCTTCAGTTGCGATTTTGGTGGGTATTGCTAGTTTTCGTATTTTTACAACTATTCGACCAGTTTTCTCTGGTCCAATTTGGGATTCTAAGGAGCCTTCAGCACCTCGGGATCTGTTCACACATTTACTGTATTACAATTATTGTAATTAAACTAATATTAAAACTTGTTATAAATTTAGATAATTGTTGCTATAAATAGCGAGGTTGCGCCTCAATATACTTATTTTTATCTCTCGTGATAAGAATTACAGCTAAAATATCAAAGCGCGGATCGACTGCACTCTCTGAATGTGCGTTTACTGATTTTAAATGGATGCTTTCATTTGATTTCATGAATGGCATACTTCTGTATGTCTATACGTACAGTTACATTGTCAATTTTATTTAAATTATGGATTGAGTCCCAAATGCAACATGTAAATTTAATATTAAAGGAGAGTCAAATATTTGCGAAGAAATAATGATTGATTATCTGATGTATTACAAATGCTTGATCATGGATTGGTAGTATGATAGCTAAGTATATTCTTAATCTTTGATTTGAGTTAATCCAGATTAATTTCCCCAAGAGACTTATATTTTTGTTATGATAAACGAGAAAATCATTTTTTAGTCTATGATATTATTGTTTTACAACTTACCGAATATTTAAATAGCATATTGTTAGACCAACAATCTCCATGAGCTAGAATTCTATGTCTTCCATTGTAATTAAACTTATCTATAAAAATATGTACACAATGGTCGCCGAAATCTTCTAATTCGATTTTTATAGCTTCATCTTTTTCAGAATCTAGAGAATTGACAGCCGCAGCAATAGCAGCCTTCATTGGTTGATCTACAAACTCTGTCATTAATTTAGAAATATCACTAAAATTTTTGACAATGCTTTCAAATTTTTCTGAATCTTTTATTCGTAAGACATAGGAAAGTGCGTGAAATTTTCCATATAATTTAAAAATCATATCCAAATGTTGTTTATCAAAACATTTTATTTTATCAGACATATCATATCCAAGCAGTTTTAAGTTTTCCATAACAAGATACTCCTTTTTTGGTTCTAGATCTCCACAAAAATACTTAGGTATATTGTCGAAGGGTTTTGATACATTAACTTCTTTTTGTAAATTGTCCAGAACAGGAAACGCAGTTTGGTAGAATAAAATTTCATTTGCAAAAAATAATTCGACTCCAAATTCTCCATTACCCCATATTGGTGCCTTTTTTATAGCCACATTTAGCATTTCTCCGGTTTCTTTATCTTTAACTTCTCCTTTATAGAATTGTCCAACAAAACCATCCCCATAATTCGCTCCAGTATCTAGATTTATCTCAAAACTTTTTATGTTCTGCGATTGTGCAACTTTGGTTAAGATGTGTTTCAGTTGTTGTTTTATTTCATCTTCACTGGGCATTTGTAACATTTTGCCTAAAAATTTTGTAACAAAGTTATTAGAATAAGACTAAAACTGATAACGATATTTGACATAGTTTTATATTTACTGCGCACTTAATTTAATACACTCGTAATAATTGTGATTCAACACATAAATTCTTCAATTATGAATAGACAGTAAATAAGAAATATTAGTAAAGAGGGTAAAAAATAATTTCTGACACACGTTTTTAACTGTATATGTATGTATTTTGTGATTTGATGGTATTCATATTTTTGTTGTTGCTATTAATAAATATTACGTGGGTAAATCAAATATAAACGGTAATTTTTTTTTTATACGTTTATTGAATAACCTTATACACAAATCTTTGATTTAACATTTTTCAATATAGTCTCCTGCGTGATCTACACACTTTTGCCACCGATTTGGAAGTTTCCGTATTCCCTGGTCATAAAAGGTTTGAGGGCGGGTTGTAAGCCAATTGCGCACGTGTTCTTCGACTTCTTCATTGCTTCCAAATCGCTGTCCTTCCAGTGATTCTTTCATAGGCGCAAACAAAAAATAATCACAGGGGATAAGTCAGGGCTATAAGAAGGGTGCTCGAGGGTTTCCCAGCCATTTCTTCCAGTGTATTCCTTGTCAAAGCTGCAGTGTAAGGCCTGGCGTTGTCCTGGAGGAGAATGACATCTCTGATGGGCATGTCCCGTCTTTTCTTTCGATAGGCGGCTTTTGCCAACCGTAACAACTGGCAATAGTAAGCCGCATTCACCGTACGTTGATCGTGCAGGAAATCGATCAGTAAAATTCCCCTAGAGTCAAAAAAAAATCGTTGCAAGGACTTTTCCAGCAGAGAGACGAATTTTGGCCTTCATTGGGGAACCTTCATTCTTTCTTCGCCACTCCTTACTTGCCATTTTGGACTCGGGAGTGTAGTGATGTACCCACGTCTCATCACATATCACTATGCGCTTTAAAAAGGCCTCCCCTTCTTGCTGAAATCGATTCAGAAGCCTTTCAGCGATCTCCGACCTGACCTGTTTTGATTTCCAGTCAACAACCTTGGAACCCATTGAGCAGTAATTTTTCTGAAACCGAGTCGATCAGTAATTATGGATTGAACACTTCCATAGCTGATACCTACTGCTAAGGAAATTTCTTCAACGGTTAATCGGCGATCACCTTCGATAAGGTGTCTAATGTCACGGATGTTGTCATCTGTAAGGCTTGACCTAGGGCGTCGATCATGACTTTCGTTTTCAACCCGTTCTCGTCCGCCCTTAAATTCTCTCGCCCACGTATACACACGATTCTGAGACAGTGTACTGTCCCCAAACTGTGCCTTCAAACGGGTTAAAATTTCTGATGGTTTAACGCCTTTATTGGTTAAAAACTTTATGATAATACGTTGCGCAACAGACGAAGGTACCTCTTGCTCGGTCATGGCTGTACTGACAACAAAGACGAGTTGGCGTGCGCACCCATCCGGTTCCCCCACTCCTCACAAACCAAACATCTACTCCACACAACATCATCTAGCTAAGAACTGCATTCTAAGAAGAATAGCAAAATTACCGTTTATATTTGATTTACCCGTGGGTACGTGTTTTTACATATTTACTAATATTTATATATACATTATATTTCTGAGAGTTTCCTCTCGTAGTATTGTTTGGAACCAACTGAAAGTTCATTATTTTGTATTCACGTGTATTTGTACTAATTATTAATTAACATAAGGTATACCCATATGCTTAATAAAATATTTCATGTATTAACATTAACCTTATTGATTTCATTGATTTAGCAGTTATGGAGATAACAAAACTTCAAGTAGGTATGTTTTCTTTATATTTTATTAATATATTCAATATTATACTGTAAAATATATATATATATATATATATATATATATATATATATATATATATATATATATATATATATATATATATATATATATATTGACGAATGTTCTCACGGGTGTGAAACGTAGTAGTGGTTTTTTTCTTTCGGGTATCCCGTGTTAGCTTAAAGTCCCTTGATGGACGGTTTCGCTGACGTTTCGATGGAATCTCATCCATCTTTTTCAAAGCGGTGATCACTGGTCGGTGTCTTGGCGTTGAATGTCGAGACTGGCTCCGAAGACGCCGGTTTAATGTGCTCGGGGCGTGGCTCTATTGGTCGGACGGATCCGGCCAATAGAGGCTCGGCTTTGGCTGCGCGTTGTCGGGCCTGTGGTTCTTTGTAATGTTTGTATTGGTGAAGTAACATATGGTTGAATTATTGTTTCTCTTGGTTGGACTTGGTACTGGGATAGAATATGTTTCCAAGAGTTCGGTAAACGGTGGCTATCATCCCAATTATTTAAGTTTTTGGGACTCTTTTCTATTTCTATAGCTTCTTTGATTACCCTAGTAGATAGGTTATCACTTCTTTGTAGGGTTCTGGTTATGTCAAAATCGATTTTGTGGCCGGTATTTTGTACATGTTGTGCTAGAGAAGAGGTGGTGGATTTTTGTTTTACGGCGTTTTTGTGCTCGTCTCTTTTGGCGCTAATTTTCCTGTTTGTTTGGCCTATGTATGAGAGACCGCAGTTCTGACACGGAATTTCATATACACCTTGGTCTTCTAAGGCTATAATGTCTTTTGGTGTAGGTAGAATATCTTTAATTTTTTTGATTCGTTGTGTAAATGGTCTCGATTTGGTCAATAGGAAGACTTCTAGGAAAACACCCTTATGAGGAGAAGAGATGAGCAATCAAAGATCTATTGGCTCTAGTACCTGCTTTTTTATTTTTGTTATCAAGCTTTCTCCGCCTAATTGCTAGCTTCTTCCGGATAATGAAATGCAAACAAGGTCCAGAAAAACAAAGTTAAGGCGTTCTTTAGGGTGTGCGATTTATAAATAAAGTTGTATAATAATTTACTTACAAAATTCAGCAGTTAATTTATCGCTAGTACTACGCAACAAAATTTCCATTTCACTGGCCAGATAGTAAACATAATCATACAAAAACATGACAAAAGGATACTCGGAGAAATACACAGGTATTAGAAAATGAAATATTGCTAATAACATTCTTTAAAATCCCTTTTAGAAACAGAAACAATTGTGAGAATGACCATGATGTTGAAATGGTACTCCATTTTAAATTTTTTGACATCGTATTTAGTAACTTTTAGTGATTTTTGAGTCCAACACCGAATATTGTGGATAGTCTATGTCGTCGACGAGTCGACAAAAAACCCAAACATTAAGACTAGAGTCTTATTATGTTTTGGTGAATGCTATTATTGGAAAAGTTATTTATTATTTGTTATATTAAATTTTTAATTTTATAACAAAAAGACACGTAAAGTATTTAAAATATTTAAAAACAGGAATAGCAGAAAAGGAAACGTCAACTTACTCATAAAAATCGTTATTTTTGATTGGTTTGGTGTGATTCTGTGTTAGCAAATCGGTGGAACTAGAGCTCAATCCTACTATTTCTTTTTTATGATTGAGATTATTTTTGCAAGTTTTTATGTAACACATTTCTAGGAAACTTCTTCTAAAGTAATTAGTTTCAACATCCAAAATGAATCCGTTGTTATATTGTACTCTGTGTTCTGTATTACTGACGTGTAAACTCAAAATGGTTGCATTAGGTTTATTTTTGCTATCACTTTTTTATAAAGCTAGCCTCTTAGAGAGCTTTTGTGAGGTTTGTCCGATGTAAACCAAACCACATTGACAAGGAATGCCATAAATTATATTAAATAGATATAAAGTATCGATTTTGTTCTTTAGTTTAGCATAAAAACAATTCATCTTTTTTAAATTAGATATAGCTAGCAATTTTTATATTTGTATTTGCAAACAGGGAAGACAAAGACTGGGAAAGACCTCCTATATATTGTAACTTTCCTACTTTAATATCGTTGTTGATAGCGGTAGTGAGAACAGTTAGATTGATTTAAAGGGTGGTCTTTGAAATATTTTTTTTATAAGAGTTTTTGGATAGTTATTGTCCAACAAAATGTTTTCTTACAGTTTTACACTTTTTTTTCTGAAAGAAGGGTGGTAAATCTTATCTATTCTGTTTTTTAAACCTCTGATAATGTTCAGCTTTTGTCTCATAGGGTGGTACGAGTAGAATGGGCACCACTGTACCAGTCAAGTTTTACCGTGTTTTTATCAGAGCATACAACCCGATTATCCAAAACGGAACAGCACAGTCAGTTTCCTCCTCAACAATGTACACTAATTTATGATTGAAAGAATTGTAAATATTGAGAGTGTCATGAACACTTCCGGAGGTAAAGCTACTAGTAAATCGTCTACATACTGAAATAACAGAGGAAATTCAAAATCCTCGGGAAATGACAAAATAAAGGAGTTTATTCATGACACTCTCAGCCAGAATTGGCGAAAAAGCACTTCCCATTGGGACGCCTACTTTCTGCCTGTAGAATGTACCATTGAAGGAGAAAAATGCATGTTCTTATTCATAAGTAATTGTTCGTAGAAACTGTTGTTTAGGGATATTACATATCTCTTCTATTAATGTGAAATGTTCATCCAATATCGAGGCAACAAGATCTAAAGTAATGTTAGTAAAAAGTGAACATCGAAAGAAGCAAGTACAAAACTTTCTGGTAAAACGAAATCGTTCACCTTTTCTGCAAATTCGAAGGTATTTTTAATTCTAAATTTGTTAAAAGTATAAAAAGCTGTTTCCAAAATTGAGGATATATATTTAGTAAGTGGTTGTGTAGCTGCTCCTACACAGGAAACAATTGGTTTTAAAGGCAGATTTATGTACTTTAGGTAGACTGTAATATTTAGGGCAAATGCCATTATAAGTTGTAAGTATACGAACAGTTGCTTTATCCAAAAACTTTCCATCTTTTAAAGATTTTATTAATTTATTACATTTTGTTTCTACTTTTAAAGTGAGATCGTGATGTATTATTTCATAAGTAGTATCATCTTGAAGTAGGGCATGTGATTTTTCGAGACAGGAAGTTTTTGACATAGCAACGGTAACACTGCCTTTATCAGACCTAGCAATTATTAAATCCGGATAATTTTTTAAGAAATTCTTTATTTCCTTTTCTAATTTATAGGTGGTTGAACTCTTGTTTTATGTGATATTACATAATCAGTAATTAAGTTTAAGTTTTTGCGTATTACCAGAGTAAATTATTGTACAACTTTATTAATTTATAAATCACATACCCTAACGAACGTCTTAACTTTATTTTTCTGTACCATGTTTGCATTTCAGTATTCAGAAGAAGCTACCAAGGAATTAGGCAGCGAAAGCTTGATAACAAAAATAAAAAGCAAAAGAGCACAGATATTGCTCATCTCTTTTCCTCATAAAGGCTACAATAATTAAACTTTTGTTTGTTACTGCCCTTCATCTCTATATTCCTCATAAAGGCGTATATATATATATATATATATATATATATATATATATATATATAATATATTAAACTTCCGACACGTAGGCCGAAAAGTTTTTAGTCTGACACATAGATTTGCCCTTTTTAAAAAATCCATATGATTTTTAGGAATTACCAACCTTCAGACGATACGTGTCAAAATTTCATGACATTTCGATGATTAGTTTACAAGTTATAGTGGTTTTAGTGACGTTACTTTTAATATTTTCAAAACAATGGAAAAAATAGAATTTCGTGTATTGATCAAACACTGTTTTTTTGTTGGAAAAAAATATCGTTCCAGCAAAGCAATGGCTTGATAAGTATTGCGGGGACTCTGCCCCTGGAAAATCACGCATCATTTACTGGTATGCAAAATTAAACGCGGTCGTACAGACGCCCAAATGAGGTGGTTGCACCGGAAAACATAAAAAAATCCTCAAAATTGTTTTAGATGACCGTAAAGTGAAATTGCGAGAGATAGCTGACACCCTAGAGATATCAAAAGAACGTGTTGGTCATTAACATTTGGTTTGCATTAACATTTGGACATGAGAAAGCTCTGTTTGAAATGGGTACCGCGATTGCTCACAGTGGACCAAAAACAACAACGTGATGATGATTCTGAGCGCTGTTTGGACCTGTTTAAGGGCTTTAAAAAGATTTTTTCATGCGATATGTGACAATGGATGAAACATGGATCCACCACTAACACCGGAATTAAATCGGCAGTCAGCTGAGTGAATAGCAGCCGGTAAAAGCCGCCAGAAGCGACCAAAGACACAGCAGTTGGTTGGGAAGGGTTTGGCTTCTGTATTTTGGGATACGCATAGAATAATTTTCGTCGACTATGCTGAAAAGGGAAAAACCATCAATAGCGAATATTAAATGAATTTATTGGTGCGTTTGAAGGCCCAAGTCGCAAAGAAACGGCTCCAAATTAACAAGAAAAAAGTGCTGCAAGACTATGCATCGTGTCACAAGTCTGGTTACGACGGCAAAATTGCATGAATTGAAGTGCGAATTACTTCCTCATCCACCATATTCTCCTATCTATTATGCTCGCGGGAAAGAGATTTGACTCCAGTGAAGAAGTTATCGCTGAAACTGAGGCCTATTTTGAAGGTAAAGGCAAACAATTCTACAAGAAAGGTATAGAAATGTTAGAAAAGCGTTGGACTGATTGTATCGCCTACGTACTAAGAACGCATTCTTAGAAGGCCTAATAAACCACCAACTGGTCATATTATTTTTGAATCACTTGAAGACATAGAAAGATTGCTTTAAGAGATTACTGAAACTCTCAGGCTACAATATCTACAAGAAGATATTCAACAGAAAATAACAGATAATAAGTTTATTGAATTTTTCTTTTGCCTATTCAACCAATATGCTTCTACAAGCTAATAAAGCTGAGATAGTTCTTCCCGATTATAAAACGAAAAATTAGTCGACTTCTGCTGCTATCAACATGGCAAAAACGTTCTAAATAGAAAAACCTGGAGAAAAGAATTGCCGTCTCCCTCCCCAGGATATTCAATACAATTAATCTTCTGAGTTTTAAGAAGAATTAAGAAACCATTCCTAAAAAACCTGGGATAGGATATAAATTCCTCTCATCGGAAATACAGAAAGTGGTGATCCCTGGTTCGCTCAGATTACTCAAGTATACAAATTTGGTCTACGATCTCTAACTGGTGGCGGCCTATGTGATTAGATAACATAAGATTTTTAACGTTCTCCTAAATTACTAAAGAAATTTTAATAAACATTTTTTACTTCGATTCTTATATATTTCTATGTTATAGATTTCTCGTATTTAGAATATTATTTAAAATTTTATATTTGATGCCAATTGAGGCACTGGATTGCAGAACTGCTTCTACGCGTGACCCCTGTTTCCCTAGTAGGCAGGAGAGAGGATAACGCTGTGAACGCGTCGATCGATGGAAAAAATCAATTTATAACGCAACAATCAACTCGTCATTTTTTTTTGTTTATAATTAACGAAACATGTTAATTTTTGCGAAGAAACACTCTTTAGGGTTGTGCTCTTCTTATGTATATAGCCGTTTGATAAAATTGTTACAATAATTGTAAAATCAAATGATTTTTGAATTTTGGAGTTAAAAATTGTGAGAACGATTTTGAAGCGTGCATATACCGTTTTATATTAATTTTTACTTTCAAAATTTATACCTACACAGTTACACCATTTAGTTGTCTTATTTGACTTTGCTACGACAAATTAACAAATTAATATTAATATTTGGTTATTTCATTTTCAAATGAAATAACTAAATAAGAAAACGAAATGTATTTTTGGCAGCTGAAAGCATTCAAAAAACAAATTTTCACTACGATTAGCTGCATGAAATCGCGCACATGCGTTAAGATATCGTGCGCGTTTATTTATCCACATCATTATTCTAAAAATTAATATATACTGACCTGAATTTTTGATATAATACTAGCAAATGTATGAAAGATAATCCGACATTATTCGTTTTGGCCAATTTTTTAATTGATATTGAAATTTTTCAGCGTAAACTTTATTCATTGGTAATAACAATTTTATCAGACGACTATATTCATAAGAAGTGCACAAGCCTAAATAGTGTTTCTACGCAAAAATCAACTTTATTCGTTAATTATTAACAGAAAAATGACTAGCTGATTATTGCGTTGTAAAATGATTGAGTCCATCGATCCACGCATTCACAGCGTTATCCTCTCTCCTGCCTACTAGGGAAATGGGGGTCACGCGTAGAAGCATTTCTGCAATCCGGTGCCTCAATTATAGTACCAGCATTTATAAATTTTCTAGTAATGCTATTGAAAGTTATTTTAAAATTAAAGATACTTTATTTTTGAATTCAATTCATTTAAAGTAATAATTAAAAGACAATTAGCTAATTTCCTACATTTTTGAACTACTATTATTTATAATTCTATATTTGTATAACGATTCAAGGTCTAGTAATAAACCTCACATTAAATAATGTGCAGAGCATATGATTTAAAAACTAGCGATGACACAACTATTACTTTAAAATTTTATAATTTTATAAGTTTACTTGTGGATTTTTATAACTATTACAACTAATTTTTAAAGCCTAAGAAATCGAGAACCTTTATCAAAAATCGAGTTATATTAATCAGATCGTATTACTCTTTACTGACTCTTTTAGTTAAGATTATATACAATAAAAATCTGATAAAACACTCAAATTCCTAATTCCTCAGAACCGTGAATTCATAGGGAGCACACCACATTCCAAGTTAGGTGATTCATACTCCCTTTCTTGCCATCCACACTTCTTAACATATATGAACAATTTTCAACAGACATAACTTATACCTAAAATAACTGATTTTGTTAAAGTCGAAGCAACAAGTCAGATAATTGCCGTAAAACCTCACAAATACATTGACCCACTTCGCCTTTAATTCCTTTGGCCTTGAGCAATATCATTTAAAATCTGTGGTTTGCTTTCTTGCTACAAATAGTAAAAGTAAATGAAATGAACAGTTTTTTTTTTAATTTTGATAGAAAACGTACACAAGTCATAGAGCTTATAGGTATAATTCGTCTGAATTTATTCTATGTCGATTGAAAAAGCGATGCTAACATTTCGCCGATCATCCTGCCGGCTTCTTCAGAACTTATTCCGAGTAAGTAACTTTGTAAACGGAATTTCATGCTAGGTTCTGAAGAAATCCGCTCTAGGAACAAACTCTGAAGAAGTCAACAGAGTGATCAGCGAAAGGTCAGCAATCTCTTTTTCAATCGACACAGGAGAAATCCGAAAGAAACATACCTATATGATAGATTATTTTGTTCGAAACTTTTCGTAACAAGAGACAGACCGACAGAAATATATTTTCCGTAACCTTTGTGCCCTGAAATGTAAGAAAACGCAAAAATCAATGGGAGGGATTTCTTTTTCAAGATTAGAATGCTTATCTCAGCGAGAGAAATAACAAATCTGCCTGTCTCAGAATTTCTCGCTTTGTCCAAAACTATTTACCACATACAATAATGAAGTTATTATTGTAAAAGTTCTTTACATTTAAAAATTAAATTTCTACTTTAAAGATATTATTTCCAGATTCTTTCTAAATAAAAATAAATTAGGGCTCTCAGTCAAATGAATATGAAAATAATTTCAGATTATCTTGATCTTTTATCAAAGGCAAAGACCGTAGAAAAATTCTGGTGCCGGTTGGCACAGGACAATAAACGGAAAAGGGGAGACCGGTGTCCAGGAGTGGACTAAAAAGGGTTGCTAAAGAACGAGTAACTGTTAAAAGAAATTTTGCTTGAAGTTTTGAGAAATAATAAATTTTATCATGCATTCACTGCTTCAATATGAAGATGCTTTACTACGCCGCATTGCCATAATTAATTGTAAAAGTTTCAGATATTTAACATATAAAAAATAGGAATCCATACTTTTTCTTCTATCAAAAGCTTGCGTTTTTTATAATTTTTGTTGTGGTATATGCATTAAAGAGTACAGTCACAAAAAAAATATATACATACATATATATATATATATATATATATATATATATATATATATATATATATATATATATATATATATATATATATATATGCTTTCGTTTGTTAAAATGTAAAAGTAGTTTACCTCCTAGTTGTTGCAAAAATATTAGATAAATATTACTTTTTCATGTATTTTATAAAGTGAATTTTCGCTGTGACAACATAGCTTGAAAATGACTGCACGAACGTGGGGGTTCTTTCAAATTTTGAATCGCATACCATAAATGCATTGCATTGATCGGACTTTCTTTTAAATGATACTAGAATTAAACGCGTAGCTCGCACGAGCATTTCTTCAGTGATCAATACGTATTAATTGATATATTTTTAATCAATAGTCTAAGGAATCGTTATAATTAACGGAACACTTATAAGATTATTTCGGTGTTTGTCTGTCAATCCGTCTGTCCGTCTGTCTGTCTGTCACACCCGATTTTCTCCGAAACTATTTGTCATAGAAAGTTGAAATTTGGTAATAATATAGAAATTGATGGCCTCATCAAAGCCGTGTAGTTTTGAAAATCAAATTTTGACCTAAGGGGTTAGTTTTGGGGGGTGAAATCGGAAGTGAAAAAAAATTTTTTTAGTAGGTCATCGAGTGTGGTGTCAAATGAAAGCTTGTGAAAACACGAGTAAGAAATATATATATATAATGTAATACTTGCGCACACTTTTCTTTGCATTATTTTTAAAAAATCGCGAAAAATCGCTGTCCCCCCACCTTATCTCGAAAAGTACTGATCAAAAAATTTTGAAAAAATTCTGGAATATTCTCCAGGGGATGTAGATTGAACGAAAATTATCACTAGTGCATTTAATAATTTATCTGGTATATAAAAACAAAAAGTTCAAGGTTATCAATTTTCAGTAAAGATTGGAAACAAAGTGTTGAAAACTCATTTGGGGTGTATTTTGTGAAGTCACTGATCATTTTATACCACCGTTAAAACATTTTTTATTTTAAAAGCAATCAACGTACGGAACACTAATTGTGCAAGTTCAACTTGCACTTGACCGGTTATTTTTATTGTATATCGTGTAAAACTATCAAGATTATTACAAATAACACCTGATTGTGTGCGGCGGGAAGCAAGCGAGAAGCTACGTTGCCACATTCATTTTACTCTGAAAACCAAATTATGTCGCGTCTCTCTCTAACATAATACTCTTTCTGTCTTTTCGTGAGAAATAACATAATCAACACATTCCCACTAGTTATATTATAAAGAAGGTGAGCATAGAAAAGCCCTTTTAAAACTGAACATATCCATTTTTACAAGGGACAGTGAAATTATTTTTTCCAGTTAAGTTAGAATTGGAAAAATAATAAAAACTGAAGCAGCGTCATGCAAAGTAGATGTCCCATTTTTTTGAAACTCTCCATAGAAAAAAATAATTTTGGAAACGTATATAAGTGCCTAAAAACTATTCAAATATTTTTTTTATGTGTAATATTGTTTTAACTAATATAAAGCTTATGAAATTTTTATCACATAAAAATACTATTAACCGATTCGTAGTTTCTGATAACCCTCATGCATCGGTGACTTTAAATCTGAAAATTTCTCGTGGATGATCATAGGTTTTTATAAAAAAATAAATCGTTAATTTACTACTACGTGTTGGGTGGGTAAAGTTTAACTAAATAAATTTTCTGTATTTCTAAAACCTCGGTTTTGTTTTTGTAATTTTTTTTTTCTTCCGAGAGAAGAAAGTTCTTCTCTAGGAGTATTTCTCAACCTTACTTTCTTATTTGTATCTTAAAAAAATTCTGAACCACCAAAGATTGATATCAAGTGTCTATGTTTTATTTATTTTTTAATCTAAGTTATGGGCTTCGGAAATCACTCTGATTCTCTGGGTTTTCAAATTTACGAATTTAAAATGCTTCTGCAAAAAATGAGTTACCCCATTATTGTTCAGTACTTTATTCATTTACATTCTCGATATCGAAAACGTCTATAAATTCGCCTATTCATACATAAATACACTTCGGAGTTTGGTTAATTTCTGTGATAAAATATATCACTAAATATAATTTAAAATTAAAATGTAATAATTTAAACGTATATTAAAACATAAGAACTCACTGAAAACAAGGTTTCAAAGCAAACTTTGCACTACTAACTAACAACACATAAAAGACTGTTATTTATTATTTAATTAAAACAGACACTTAACTGGTCCAGCAAATATCTAAACAAAACCTACTTACAAATTTAGCGTACAATTTGTTATGTTACTTGCAAATGTTCGTGAGCTGGTGGGACCAGAGCGGCTAAATAATTACTAAATTGTTATATAAATGTGCACTTTAAAAAGGTGGCCATGAAAGTATAATTGTAGTTAAGATTTCTGTTGATATAATGCTGTTTATTTTGTTTGTATATTCTCTGTTGTTTTCGATATTCAACATATTCTGCAATTTAACTATAATTATGATAATGACGATAAGGATAGTCAGCAAATTTTAATAATTTTTTGGTATAACTCAAGGATTGTAGTCTTTGTATATATATATATATATATATATATATATATATATATATATATATATATATATATATATATATATATATATGTATAGATATATATATATATATATATATATATATATATATATATATATATATATATATATATATATATATATGTATATACACCTTGGCCAAAAGTATTAGGCACCCTACAATTTACTTCATTTCTTGTGTTTCAGGGTAAAAAATTAAATTCGTATGTTTTGTAAAATCGTATTTTGAGGTAAAATTATGAAATAAATTAATATTTCGTATGTCCGCCCTTAGCTTTAATTACAGCAGCAATTCTTTGGGGCATGCTGCGTACAAGCCTAGTACATTTAGTTGTACTTATGGCATCCCACTCATCCATCGAAGCGCTCTTGAGCGCTGCTTTTGATGTTATGCTATGCTGCCGTATCTTGCACTTCAGAATACTCCAAAGATGCTCGATAGGGTTTAGATCTAGAGACTGCGTCGGCTAATCCAGCAAGACAATGTTATTGTCTCTAAACCAGCGCATCGTAGCCGCTGATTTATGACAAGGTGCATTATCTTGCTAGAATTTAACATCGTCTAAATTAGTGTCGCCAAAAATACGCGTTAGCGAAGGCATCAGTACAGATTTTTAATAGACTCGCGGATGAGTTTTTTGTCCTGTCGCTGAGTAGTCTTACGTTTTTGCCCGTTCTCATTTTTTTGGCATGGGAGCCAGTCTCCACAAACCTTTTAATAGCACATTGCACTGCGCACCGAGAACATTTCACTAACTTGGCTATTTCTACTTGAGACTTGCCTGGTTCATGTAGGGTTTGAATTTTAATTCTTTTTTCGATACCAAGCTCACTTTTCTTAGGCATTTCTCAAATATAAGAATGTCCAGTTAACAAATAAAATATGCACGGAAGTTTCTTGACACTACAAGTAGTAAAAAGAGACTGATAAAACATTAAAAATATCTTTCAAATAACCTCATTATGTTTTTTTTTAACAGGAGAGCAGCGTAACCATACCCTAAAATGATTTAGTAATTTTAGTGTTTCATACGTAAACACTTATGGGATCACTTCGGCGTCTGTCTGTCCGTTACACCCAATTTTCTCCGAGACTATTTGACATATAAAGTTTAAATTTGGCACAAATATAGGAATTGATGGTCCAATCAGAGCAGTGTAGTTTTGGAAGTTAAACTGTAACTTAAAGAGTTAGTTTTGGGAGTTGAGAAAAAAATTACCAGATCATCGAGTAGGGTGTCAAATAAAAGCTTGCGAAAATATGAGTTCAAAAATATAAATAATGTAATATTCTCGCAATTTTTTCTTCGTAATATTTCTACAAAAACAGCCACAAATCGTTGGTTAGCCCCCTTATCTCTAGAACTGATCAAAAAATTTTGAAAAAACTTTAGAATATTATAAAGTGTAGATTGAACGAAAATTATCACGACTGAGTTACCTTGGATAATTTATCTGGTATATAAAAAAAAAAATTAAGGACATCAGTTTTCAACAAAGATCGGAAACAAACTTTTCTGAAAACTCATTAAGGGTGTATTTTATGCAGTCATTGATCATTTGATACTTCTGAAACAAAATTTCTTATTTTAAAAGCAATTGCTGTAAGGAATACTAATTGCGCAAGTCCAACTTGTACTTGGTCGGTTTTTAATATTTAAATACTTAAGAATGTAATCAATTTATTCCATGATGCAGTTAAAAAGAGCTCGAAAATTGAATATTTTAATAATCCAAATTAGAGCTTTTCAGCCCATTTTTAAGAATTGTGATTTGTCTAGCACTTTTATTCGATTTACAACTTGTAAGGAATAACTTTTTTGTGTATTACAATTTTTTAAATTAAAAAAAAAACTACTAAATATATATCACCACCACACCAAACACTTTATTTGGCACTCGACGCACGTTTCTAACCATGTTAGTTTCATCAGGAGCGATGATTGACTAAAGCTAAAGTACAAATCTACCCTATTTAAACTTAGCGAATCCCAAAGATAAGATTCCTAATTGTGAGAAAAGTGGCATTTATGAAATTAGTTGTTTGATTTGATGTTAATTCCGACAAAAAGTATGTTGGGCAAACTAAAAAGGTCAATTAAAACACAATTTAAAGAACATTTAGCACATTTACACTACAGTA
>CM032449.1:61858578-62034406 GCA_019049505.1 Pachyrhynchus sulphureomaculatus
GTGCTTTTTTGTTAAACATACATATGTTCTCTGGCCAGGTTATAGGATATATTTTATTACGTTAGGTGACATAAGGAATAAGCAGTGACGATAATAGTGAATCAAGTCGGAGAAAAGTTTGCCGCTAGCGCGTTCTCTTACAATACACTGCCTAAAGCATGTGTAAAGCAAATATGGAACAATATCATGTAGCAAAGGATATAATATATATAAAATGCAACGTCTCTCTGTCTGTTAGTGCGCTTATCACTGGAGAACCCCTTATCCGATTTACGTGTTTTTTTTAATTCATACATTTGTTCTCTGGCCAGGTTATCTATAGTCTTCTATCTAGAATATATATAAAATGCAACGTCTTTCTGTCTGTCTGTCTGTCCGTTAGTGCGCTTATCACTTGAGAATCGCTTATCCGATTTACGTATTTTTATAAATTTAAACATATGTTCTATATAATTCGATATAAGCCTAGATAATGGGAGATAAGGAGAAATAATGGGAGATAAGTCGAGATAAGGCTCGATAATGGAAGATAAGGTAAGATAATGGGAGATAAATATAAATAATGGGAGATAAGGAGAAATAATGGGAGACGAGCAGAGTTAAGCCTAGATAATCGAAATTATGTAGAGATAATGGGAGATAAGGAGAAATATTGAGAGATAAGGGGAAATAATGGGAGATATTTTATTACGTTGGGTAAATTAAGGAATAAGCAGTGACGATAGTGGTGGATCAAGTCCACGCGAACGGAGCCGCGGGCCGGGCTAGTACATATATATATATATATATATATATATATATATATATATATATATATATATATTATATATATATATATATATATATATATATTATATTATATATACAGTCGACTCTCTATATGGTGAAAGACCAAAATGTTGACCGAAATTTCACTATAGAAAGTTTTTCACTATATAAAGAAAAACCTGCTTTAGAAAAGCAGTTTTTGATAGTTTTCTGAGAAACATTTTCACTCCATACTTTAGTGACTTCGGTTATACACTCTTTAAGGGTAATCGATTTTTGGACTGGAAGGTTGTTATCAATCGCATTAACAATTTTGTGAACAATTCTGTTTCGGTAATGATGTTTTATGTTTTTTATAATACCCTGGTCCATAGGTTGCAATTTGGAGGTCATGTTTGGTGGAAAAAAGATCAATTCAATATTCCTTAATTTTTTACTTACAGTAACTGGATGTGCAGGACAATTGTCTATAAACATCCCAATCTTTCGCTTTTGGCCTTTCATTTTCGTGTCTTTTGATCCATCTTTCGAAAGAAGAAATAAAGTTATGTGTTGAATTAGTATTAAAAACAGTGAATTGTTAATCGTATCAAACGTAGAATCCTAGTCATTAGTTGTAAATTTAGACTATAAATTAAGTATAATATACCTTGAAATCATTTAGAGTAAAGACTCGATTAACTGGACTAATTGTTGTCGTTAGGCATTCGGATAATCGAAAATCCGGATAATCGAATGTATGAAGAAAAGCAGTTTTTGTACATATTATTGCATAATACATAATGCTAGGTAATTATTTAAAGCAACAAAAACAAGTTACACTTATTAACAAAAATCAATGTTTATTAAGAAATTATTAAGAGATGACATATTTTCTTAAATTACTAAAAATACTGCAACCTTAATCATGAAATAATATACATATGTACATATGTATGTACATACTACTTTAATTTGTTTAGAATATTTGGTAATTTTCATTTGGTAATCAAGAAATAAAATATGTATTTAGTTTAAAGGGGTAAAAAATTTGGTAATTGTCATTTGACGTAAGCCAGTTTTTTCTCTTCATTGCTGCTACTTCACGAATTCGTTTTAGCTGTAGTAAACTCACAGTATCACACTCTGTTTGTTTTTCGAACCATTTGAGAGCTGTTTCCATGCCTTTTTATTATTGGCGTAATCTAACTCCACAGATTTAACTCCTTTTAAACAACGGGGATTTTTGCTTTTACCTATGAGCAGTAATTTCAGTTTTTCTGAGCCATCCATGTTTGCTCCAACCATAAGTGTCATCCTTTCTTTACTTGTTTTAACACCAAAACATTTATCACCTTTAAAAACCAAAGTTTTATTTGGCAAACATTTAAAAAACAAACCGGTTTCATCACAATTGAAAACGTTTTTTGGCTCGTACTTTTTCAATGCACTTTTTAAAACAGTTTCAGTCCAAATGTCACAGTCCTCCTGACTAACGCTTGCACTCTCGCCAGACACCGTCTTGAAAACAATTGAATTGCGAGTTTTCCAAGCACTCAACCACCCTTCACTAGCTTGAAAATTAACGCAGTTAAATTCTTTAGGAAATTGTAGAGCCTTTTGCTTTATTAAATTTCCCGATATTGGTACGTTTTGATGCGTACGGGCCACTTGAAACCATCGTAAAACTGCTTCATTTACATCCTCGTAAGTACTCACCCGTACTCGTTTTTCGACTGCTTGGAACACTAGGTTTCTTGATGATACTGTCGCGACTTTTTATTGTCAGAGAGACGCAACTTGGAGAAACACCAAATTTTGCAGCAACATCAATTTTTTTGCAGCCTTTATCAACTTCCTCCAAAACTTTAATTTTCTCAGCTAAACTTAAACACACTCGCTTGGACATCTTACTTGATTCTTAAACAAAAAGAAACTGAACCTGAATTTGCGAATTAATAGGCCTCGACTATAAAATGGGTTTTTTCCCAGGGTTTCTATAAAATGGGTTATTCCCCCGGGTTTCTCACAGAAATCTACCTGATTTACTGCCAACCATTAGGCGTTATAAACGCGTTAAGAATCTTTTCAAAAGAATGCGTTATAAAAATGGAATTCGTGCTAATGTTAGATAAAAATGGGAAACCCGAAATGGCCAAGATCTCAATAATTGCATAAAAATTTATACATAAAATTCCGGTAAAAATTTTATTATATAGAGTGTTACTATTTTACAGATTCACTATATGCAGGGCTTTTTACATGAAATTTCATTAAAATATTCTAGGTCTTGAAAAAATTGCACTATAAAGAGTTTTTCACTATACAGAGTTTCACTATAAACAGTGTCGACTGTATATATAATATATATATATATATATATATATATATATATATATATATATATATATATATAATAAATAAATGTAGATTTATCGACCGTACTTTGACAGCAAAAAGGTTTTTTTTTTTTTTTTTTTTTTTAATTTATCGGGTTTGCGGTCTGTGACAATTAACATTCGATTGCTGTTAAACTCTCTATATTTCGTTGTACTTCACAACTTCATCGGGAGAAACTATAATTTTTAGAAAAAAACAGTGTGTCAGGAAATTTATTTGTAAATAAATAGTTATTTTAAAAAATTTACCAACTAAGAGATGGTCACAACATTTATAAAAATAAGAGAACATCGACTACATTAGACACATAACAGAAACAAGAAAATACTTATGCACAGTGACAAATAACAGTTAACAATGAACTAATCTAGGCTATAAATCCGAAATTGGACCAAAAACGAAAAAAAACTATGATCAAATACAGTGGTTTAGTTATGCATAAGATTATTGACTTATAAAAACCCGATAAATTAAATAAAAACCTTTTTGCTATATATATATATATATATATATATATATATATATATATATATATATATATATATATATATATATATATATATATATATACATATATATATATATATATATATATATATATATATATATACATATACCTATATATATATATATATATATATATATATACATATATACAAATAATAGGCCTTTATTTGCTATCATATATAAATATATACTATACAAAAATATATTTTAAAAAGATGGCTGTTTACTTTGTTTGTTTATTCTCGGCTATGTTCGATTTGGATAGATTTAAATATTTAAGTCTTACTACTACATTTTAGAATTTACCCGGTCTTAGCGATCCCCATTCTTTGAATAGTTTATTATCTAGAACCCCTACTTTTAATATTTTAATAATTCTTTAATAACTAACCTATCATCGAATAAAATCTATGATTAAAAGCCAGATTAATTTCGTCCCGATTAGTAAGCGGATGGTTGAAGAAATTATATCACGAATTAAATCGAATGCCAAAGAAGTTGATGGCATTGACATCAAAGCAATATTTTTAGTAAAACCATATCTTGTATCTCACATAACTTATATATTAAATCATTGTTTACTAAAAATAAATTTCCTGCAACGCAGAAAACATCTAATATTATATCGGTCCAATAATAAGTAATCCTTCTGAGAAGTCGCATTTTCGACCAATGAGTATAATTAGGACAATGTCTAAATTCTTGGAAAGGATTAAATGGTTGCGCATTTTATTTCATAGGTTGTATTATGTCCTGGCAAAAGCCTAAACGTCATTCTTTGGTCGAATGCTGCAGTGATAAAACTATATATGATTGATCACTAGTTTTGTAAATATTTTAATATGTTTTGCTGAGATCTTCAACAGCATCTATTATAGAACCTTCTGAGTTTTCTAAATATACTAAATATTGGTTTCCGTTCATATTTCATTACAGTGAGGTACCTTGAAATGGGCAAAAACAATCCACTTCTTCATCGTCGCAATAATTTCCTCCTTGTACAGTCGTTTCCTTTTATTTAAACACTGTTTTTCTAAGATGAAGTATTTCTCTTGCCTTCTACAAAGTTTTGTATACATATATATATATATATATATATATATATATATATATATATATATATATATATATATATATATATATATATATATGTATATATATATATATATATATATATATATATATATATATATATATATATACATATATATATATATATATATATATATATATATATATATATATATATATATATATATATATACATATATATATATATTATATATATATATATATATATATATATATATATATGTATATATATATATATATATATATATATATATATATATATATATGTATATATATATATATATATATATATATATATATATATATATGTATATATATATATATATATATATATATATATATATATATATATATATATATATGTGGCTTTTATTATAACCATTGGTAAATATTTCGTACATATCCCATTTTTTGCTCTCCAAAAAAACTATTTTTGTACTTTTGTTTATTTTAACTTATTACTATTAGAATTTTTGACATACACAAATGCTGTTGACAATTTAGGTCATTGTCAATAGTACATAGCCAGCTTCGGTAAAGTTTGAAAAAGCGTTTTTTCTGTCTAAATTAAAAGTTCTATAATCCATATTATCTAAAGTTTGTGTTATAAGTTAATAAGGTGATGTGCAGATGTTTAAATTAACAAAACAGGGGCAATGTCCACTACGATCGAATTTTTTTTCGATATATAGATAACTATCGATGTAGTCCTATTAAGGATTCTTTGCAAGCACGTCATAAATGTCTGAATACAGTGTAAACATCCGTCTATATTATTCTTCTTGTTAAGTATATTTAAAAACTTAAAAACGTAGGTCTTCTGCCATCTGAAGTTATTTATGACATTCGCTCTATTATCAGTCTCGGTTATTTGTACATATACAAGAAAAACAGCGAACAACCTGGAATTTGGGTATAGCTTCATGTAGCGCCGAATTTATAAGTAATAAAAATAATCGATAATTCTTTGACGAATTGAGGTTACGTCATCTTTATGTTTAAGCAAACGGTCACTATTGTTTTTATCCCCTTTTTGAATTTTGGAATATACTTGCCAACTAATAAATAGTTCTGTTCAGAGCTCTAATATTTGTGGAATATTGACCAAATACTCTTCATATGAAGCCTGGAAAACGTTTAAATAGTCAAGCAAGAGATTTTGTGGCGAAATTAATAGTGTATGTTACATCGGAAAGGGATAACAAGGGTCCTTAATGTTATACAAGAGGTAAATAAATCACATAGGTATGTCTTTTTAATGTGTTTACAATGTTCTGGTTCCAGAAAGTCGCTGATGCTTTACAGATTAGTACGAGAACTGTAGCGAGCATCAAAATTCCTAGTCATAAAAATGAATTGCTTTCAACACCTGGAAAATCACAACCAAGAAAACAAGCTAAGACCCATGATCGGAATTGAAGTTCTAAAATGGACGTTTGTAATACATTATATGATATACTGCACTGACTTAGCCGTTACTAGGTGGAGATCCATAATAACTAGGAATAAAAATGTAAACAACTGTTTAAGATCACCACTAATGTTTATTATATTATTGCTGGCAATTGTTTCGACACACTGTGTCTTCTTCTGGAGCAAGATGTAAATTAACTACAAAGTATGTTACAGAATATATAATTTACCTAGTTACAAGTACTAAATTCATTACCATTATTTACCTTAATACCTAGAACAAGTTCAATAAAGGAGACCCTCCCCCATCTAACTGATCGGTGAGTAATAAACCTGAGGATTTTTTCTCGTTAATTTCTACCTGTTCTAAACAATTCAGTAATTTCCCTTTCTTTCCATTATGCAAAATTATGAAATCTTCATTGAACGTATGATTTTCATCTGTTAAATGTTTAGCTTAATGAGATCTGTTATTTTTTATTCTATAGCTTTGTTTATGTTCCTTTATTCTTTTATAATGAACTAACCTGACCTTTGATACAGAGGTAAGATATTCAGGAAGCAGAGTTTAAATATAAAATAAAAAATTAAAACATATACGCAGAGACTTCTTCTCATGTTAAACTTGGTACGTTGTATACGTCCTGAGGTACTTTAACAAGTACTCATACAACTTAACATTTTGAACTCTTGATAAGAGTGTTAACCATCCCTGGGTTAGGATGTAAGCTAACTTATTCGAAAATATTATTAAAATAAAAAACATTCTCAGAGAATGTGTTTCACTTTAAGCTTAACAAATATGATACCTCTAGAGACAGTTATGTGAGTAAATTTCTTCATAACAACAAATAATAATTAGTTTTGTTTTTGCAAATCTGGCTCATACTGTGTTGTTTTATGCGAAATAATAATTTTGAATAACTACAAAATAAAACAAAGGTTTTAAAAAGGTTGTTGTTAATATCTAATTACTGAAGTGTTAGCTTGAGAACACAAGAAAGTATATATATATATATATATATATATATATATATATATATATATATATATGTTATTTTTATTAATTTTATGAATAAATATAACCTTCATACAACATATAGTACCTGTACGTGGCAAAATAATGTTAATTTATTTATTTAATACAACTATCCTACAGAATAATCCAATTATAAGTTAGGAACATTCAAATAGATAAGTATCTATCAAATTAGTATTTTATTAATTCTAATAACTACACTAAAAGCTAAAGAAAAACAAAAAAAAAAAGCGAGACCTAATCCACAGTTAAACATGACCTACATAAAGATGTTATACTGCAACAGAAATATCAACTATATGTTTGTCCCTTTCATAATTCATGCACATAACGTATAGCGGCGAGTACATCAACAAGTTTGTTCTTGGAACAGGCATGTAGAAAAGGGAATGGCTTAGGCGAGCGTGTTGAGATGGCACACGGAACCTAATACTTGAGAGGGTACAGAAACATTCGATTCTGTTGTTCAAGATTTTATATAAAAAAAAGGTTGTAGCATATTCTCTACGCCGAGAAAGGCTAACAATACTGAATCTTCTCAATAAAACATCATTAGGGAAACCCAATGGTGGATAAATATCATCTAATTTAAACCAGAGGAACTTCACAAATCGTCTTTGGATTTTTTCAATGTGATTACTGTAAATCTCATATGTTGGGTACCAGATAACTAAACAATATTCCAATTTAAAACGAACCAAAGCATTGAATAAAGTGATAAGGGTTTTAATGTTTGAAGGTCTCTAGAATACCTCATGATGAAACCCATGTACTTATAAGAAGAAGCAATGGTCTCATTTATATGGTCCACAAAACTGAGTTTAGCATCAAACGTTATACCAAGATATTTGAAACGATAACATTTTTCAAGATCATTATGGTTTAAATTATATAAAAGATTTACTGGTAATTTCTTTCGAGTGAATGACATAGAAAAACATTTCTTTGAGTTCAAATATAAGTTATTACGAATACACCAACGATTTAAAGAATCTAGATCATCCTGAAAAGTTACACAATCATGGAGAGAATCTATGCGTCGGTATATTTTCAGATCATCAGCATAAAGCAAAGAGGACGAGGTGAGGCCACTGGTGATATCATTTATAAATATGTCAGAAATAACGGTCCTAGGATAGACCCTTGAGTAATACCAGAGGTAGCTGGTGTTCCTCAAGGATTGTTGTCAATGTTATTGCTACTTTCGAGAATTTTCATCAACGAATGTTATTTATCAGATGTATCTGATTATTTGTTTCTCAATGATGTCTATAGTATCGGTGGGGGGAGGAGCATGCGATTTTTAGTTTAGAAAACGTGCATGATATGTGAAATACTTTTAATAATACTATGGAGTTTTTATTAAATATTCATGCTAAGATATCTAAGTGTACTAAGGCGCCTGCACTCTTGAGGAAGAGGACATTAACTAAATATTAAAAAAAAAAATACACTGACTCACCAAGAGATTACTATAAGCAAATTAGAAATTTAGTTACATGAGTGAGTGCCACGAAAGGAAGGCTTATTTAAATTTTAAATTTAGAACTGAACCCAAGAGCTTTTGGCATACTTATGCATGCATAAATATTTAATAAAAACTCTATATTATTATTAAAAATATTTAACATATCATCCACACTCTCTAAACCAAAAATGTCACCCCCCCCCCCACAGATACTATACAGATCACTGATAAACATATAATAATCAAAATTAGAGAAGTATGGGTAAGTACACAACCCTATTGTTGGCCTTTATGTATCTTAAAATGTCAAATGTCGACACAATAGTCAGATACATCTGATAAATAACATCAGTCTTGAATGAATCCACCAAAGTAGTAATACCAATATCTCTCAACCTATGGGTACTATATGTTGTACGATTAATATATATATATATATATATATATATATATATATATATATATATATATATATATATATATACCGGGTGTTATGGAATTCACTACATATATTGGAACTGATGGCTCCTTATAGCAAGACTGATTGCAGAAAATTCACACACTAACCTAAATATATGATGAATGAATGTGACATGAATATTTTTTTTTTCAAGCCGCCACCACTGGGGAATCACACATCTCCATCTACAGTTTTGTCAAATTTAGCTAGACCTTTCTCAATATGTTTAATAAAAAAATATATATAAAAATTTTCAATATTTTCATCTTTTTTATCATTTTTATCCAAAGATGATCACTTACTACAAATTTTAACCCCTTTATTCCGGAATGGTTTCTTATTGTAAGAATAACTACTATTACAAAACTATAACTGTCTAAAGCAAACCACAGGAGAATCTAACGGATTAAAATTTCTTATAACATAACTTTCAATTATTTATTAGTTTTTAAGGAACAATGTCAAAATACAATTTTGTTAAACAATCACAACGTAAACATTTTAACACAGGTAATGCAGTAACATTTAATTTCGTTATGCTTGGCTAAGTTAATATCTTCTTCTTCTTCTCATGCCCTCTCCTAATGGAGGTTGACGACTACTTCTCTAAATGTTTCTCTGTCCCTCACAACATGAGCCAATTCCTCTACATTCATGACGGTCCATTCTCTGATGTTTCTCAGCCAAGTCTTTTTTCTTCCTTCTGACACCCTTCCCCCATCACACTCTTCCCGGCATGATAGTTTGTAATTGTGAACATTTGTCATTTCTGAGTAGATAACCTAAATAAAATGTTTTCCATACTTTTATGATTGTCAAGGCTTTTCTGCCTTGGCCTATCCTTCGTAGTACTTCCTCATTAGTGATCCTGGCTGTCCATGGGCTTTTTAGTAGTGTACTGCTTCAACGTCCATGTCTCAACTCCATACAGAAGTTAAGACCACATGTAGCTTTCCAGGAATCTTGGAGCAAGGGATAAGTTCTGTTGCAGAAGACTGTATGGAATTTTAAAAATGATTTTCTGGCAACCTCTATTCTGATTTTAGTTTCAGTATCTTGGTCAATGATATAGGTGCCTAAAGATTTGTACTTTTCTACAGGTTCTATTTGTTTTCCTACATTAGCAATTGTTGGTTTAATGTTTAGAAACGACCACAAATATCGTTTTTTTCCGTGTTTATCGTCAGACCCATTTCGACACTTTCTCTATTCACGTTGTCAACCAATCCTTGCAGGTCCTTTAATATATCTGCTAAGATCACGGTATCGTCTACGAATAATGTTTATCGTTTTACCCCCTATCCTGATTCCTTCACTCCGTTCCCATAATGCTTTCTTGGAGATGACTTTGGAATATAAGTTAAACAATACAGGTGACAGTACGCAGCCTTGCCTGATTCTCCGAATTGGTATCTTATCTGTTACTCTTTCATTTACTTGTACTACAGCAGACTGATTCCAATAGATCTGTTAATATAGCCAGTTGTTATGATCAAAATTGGTCTTCGATAAAAAAGTAAAATATTAAATTGTTTTTAATTAAAGCATAAACTGAAATACCTTTTATTAGCTATTCTGATTTGTAATTTGTTGTTGTTTTATTTTTTTGCATAATTATTTTGAAGTTCTTCTGGACAATATTTTGAATAGATAGTATATGTTTTTTTTTTGTGTATTTTCAGCTGTTTACCAGATGTTAAACGTTTAATTTTGGAGAATAAATTTTATTTTTCCAAAATAAAAAAACTGTATTAACAGTTGACGGGCAAAATCATCAAATGTCTTTCACGTGAAAACAAGCCCTTTCTTATAGTGCCTTCACGATGATGATAAATTAGTCGTGTATGGTTGAATTACCATACCGGATCGCCGATTGCTTTTGGTTTACGTGTGAGTAGTAAAACTACTTGAGAAGCGTGCCTCAGTGGCTCTGTGGTGGTTCGAAACCTTTCCATTTTTTTGTATTGTTAATGAAGTTTACATAGTTTATATTGCTAATAAGACATTACCTACTGTAAGCACTACGTAGCGCATTGAGGTAAACCAAGTTTAGATCATTATTTTCTTGGTAACTGGTTAAATTTTAGGTAGGTATGTATCACCTGGCCTAGCTGCAGTAAACGTCAAAATTTCCTTGTTGTAATAGCAATACACTTTAAATTTTATTTTATTTGTGTGTAATATACTTGATGTTTTCCAGCAAATGCAACTATATGGAGAGAGAGAATAGGTACGTGAAACCATCCTTCGTTCTATCATTAGTTTTCTCAACTCTCACCTACTTGTAATTTTGAAATCCAATACTTCTCTAGTTTAATTTTTAAACACCCCCTACCATAATAGCGATAGGAATAACGAATTTCAAATAACCGTTTCCAAATTTTTTATTTGGGCTACTCGTTTCTTAATTTTTTTTTAAATATTTTTATAAATATTTATTGCTTGCAGTTTAAATCATAACCGTTATCAAAAAGAAATTCTAAAAATGCCTATAAAGCGCAATCCACAAAAAAAAGCTTGTCATCAAATGTCAATGTCAAAATGACTGTTTAGTTCATTTAGTGATTATATCACGCACAACCTAGGATACTTTATTTGGAGGGCAATTTCCCATTTAAGGTACATCAAAATAAAACAACTAACTTCACTTAAAGATCAGAGCCACTTGTTAAGGGGCAATGGCTTCAAGAACGAAGGAACTTGCTTTCAGTTCTGATAGTGGAAATTTTTTTTTTCAGATTTTCACTTGCAAAAATCTACGTTTAATTTTATATTGGTGAATAGTACATGACATGTTTCGTTTTTTTTTTTTTTTCACTATCAGAATTGAATAAGATGGATTTTCATCAAGTAATCATCAAGGCAATTACGAGTTTGCTTTCGCCTGTAACCAAGGAAATTATTTTGATATAACAAATAAAAAATTATGTTATGTTGTTATATTAATAGGCATGATGACTAATTTTGAAAAAAACTATTCCACGATGTTCTTACGGAACTACTATTTCCAAAAAAATATATATTTCTGGAGAAATTATCGGTTTCCTAGCATAAAAATGGCCTTTTTTTAAAAACTAATTTTGAATTTCACGCCGAACCGCTAGCAGGTGTCATGGCGTCTGCTCGTGACGTCACGCCTTTGTAAACTCCATGTCAATAACAGTGAAGTAGACAGTGTCTATACAATAATTTTGTTATTTTGTGTGTTTAAAATGAATTCTAAATGGTATAAGTGGTGTGCGGTCCCTCAATGTAAAAACCCCATCGATAAAAAGTCCTAACAAGTTATTTGTTTACATTCCAAACAAGAAAAAAATAAGAAATAAATGGCTAACTCTTGCACGGCGAAAACCCAGCAGTTAGTTCTCCAAATTCTTCAATTTATTTCTGTGAAGACCATTTTGATGTAAGCTTTAACTTAATATTTTGTTATTATAAACTAGCCGGGCCCGCGGCTCCGCTCGCGTGGACTTGATTCACCACCATCGTCACTGCTTATTCCTTAATTTACCCAGCGTAATAAAATATCTCCCATTATTTCCCCTTATCTCTCAATATTTTTCCTTATCTCCCATTATCTCTACATAATTTCGATTATCTAGGCTTAACTCTGCTCATCTCGCATTATTTCTCCTTATCTCCCATTATTTCTCCTTATCTCCCATTATTTCTCCTTACCTCCCATTATCTCACCTTCTCTCCCATTATCTAGACTTATCTCTCAATATTTCTCCTTATCTCCCATTATTTCTCCTTATCTCCCATTATCTCACCATAACTCCCCATTATCTAGACTTATCTTTGCTTATTTCCCATTATTTCTCCTTATCTCCCATTATTTATATTTATCTCCCATTATCTCACCTTATCTCCCATTATCGAGCCTCATCTCGACTTATCTCCCATTATTTCTCCTTATCTCCCATTATCTAGGCTTATATCGAATTATATAGCACATATGTTTAAATTTATAAAAACACGCAAATCGGATAAGTGGTTCTCAAGTGATAAGCGCACTAACGGACAGACAGACAGACAGAAAGAGGTTGCATTTAATATATATTCTAGATAGAAGATTATAAATAACCTGGCCCGAGAACAAATGTATGAATTAAAAAAAAACACGTAAATCGGATAAGGGGTTCTCGAGTGATAAGCGCACTAACGGACAGACACACAGACAGAGAGACGTTGCATTTTATATATATTATATTCTTTGCTACATGATATTGTTCCATATTTAATGCTTTAGGCAGCGTTTTGCAAGAGAACACGCTAGCGGCAAACTTTTCTCCAACTTGATTCACTATTATCGTCACTGCTTATTCCTTATGTCACCTAACGTAATAAAATATATCCTATAACCTGGCCAGAGAACATATGTATGTTTAACAAAAAAGCACGTAAATCGGATAAGTGGTTCTCCAGTGATAAGCGCACTAACGGACAGACAGACAGACAGAGAGACATTGCATTTTATATATATTATAGATATTCTTTACTACATGATATTGTTCCGTATTTAATGGCTTAGCATGTTTTTAAAAAAAAGCACGTAAAATCGGATAAGTGGTTCTCCCAGTGATAAGCGCACAAACGGACAAACAGACAGATATACGTTACATTTTATATATATTATAGATGTAATAAAATATATATCTATAACCTGGTCAGAGAACATATGTATGAATTTAAAAAATCACGTAAATCGGATAAGTGGATCTCGAGGGATATGCGAACTAATGGACAGACAGACAGACAGAGAAACGTTGCATTTTATATATATTATAGATATAGATTATTATTATTATTATGTAACCTGGCCCAAGAATATATGTATGAATTTAAAAAAAAGACACATAAATCGGATAAGTGGTTTTCGCCTGATAAACGCACTAATGGACAGACAGACAGACAGAGAGACATTGCATTTTATATATATTATAGATTATAGATAATCTCTGCTACATAATATTGTTCCATATTTAATGGTTTAGGCGGTGTATTGCAAGGCAACGCGCTAGCGGCAAACTTTTTTTTCGACATCATTCACTATTTTACGTCACTACTCATTGCTTATGCTACATATCGTAATAAAATATAGCCCATAACCTGGCCAAAGAACATATGTATGCTTTAAAAAAAAAAGTACGTAAATCGGATAAGTGGTTCTCCAGTGATAAGCGCACTAACGGACAGACAGACAGACAGACAGACAGACAGACAGACAGAGAGACGTTGCATTTTATATATATTATAGATGAGGTGTGTCGTAATAATCTTGTTTGAGAAATTGTTAGGTATCTAACTAATACCTCTAGACAGTCACATCACTATTGAGATTAGGTTTTATTTCTTTAATGTCATCCACTACGGTTTATTTAATGGATACTTTATTCTTGTTCCAGTTGCTAAATGATACGGAGAAATACATTCAGTACCGTGTGATGGGTTCAATGTCACAAGTGCGCATGAAACCAGGGTGTATTCCCACAAGATTTGAATGTCAATCTGATCGAAGAAAACGAACATATATTCTCAAGGAACAAAGAAGGATGATAGTTGAAGAAAGTGAAAAAGATTTAGAAGAAAGAAGTACAGTTGCAAAACAGTTAGAACCTGGAGAGACTGGAAGATCAGGTAGTTAATTTTTTTTTCAAGCAAAACTCAAGTGAATATTTTTATGTTTATTTTCTTACTTTACACAATAAATGAAACATTAAACTACTTACATGTTTATTTAATTAGTAGTGATTGAAAACAAGGTAGCTGTCTGTTATTAAGAGAGTTTATTGATAAGTATCTATTATTTTTTTTCAGGTTTATACACAGTCGAAGATCTACAAGAAGCACAAAAAACAGTTAAGAAATCAATACAAGTACATATAACACAAATTCAGAAATAAAGCCATCCAAACAGAAATTAAATCAGTAAGACAGATGGCATCGTCCTTGAGACCTACTCTCCAATCTGTTTCTACATCTCCATTTAAGTTAAGAGGTGTGTTGCTACTAAAACACCATCAAGTACCTTGTATCTTCTACACCAAATGGTTTAGTGAGTTTCATTTCAGTAGAGTATGGAGGCCGAATAACAGATACATATTTGGTTGAATCATGAGATTTTGTGAAGTGTTTGCAATCAGGTATGTGTATGATGGCTGATAGAGGATTCAAACATGTAGAATTATATTTACGTAAGGAGGGGTAAAACTTCTACGACCTCCAAGTGTTGCAACTGGAGCCAAACTATTCAAGAGCTAAGCAGGGGAAACCAAACAAATTGCCAGTTTGAGAATACACATAGAGAGGGTAATTCGACGAGAATTTAGCATGGTAAAGACACATTAGGGTGACAGCAAAAAAATCGATGTCGGAATTTTGTTCGTCTGGACCCCACAAAACGATTCCCCTTTCCAGATATTGAGATAGCCGAAATTTGAGCTCGATTAAGCGACGTTAACCCGTGCCGCTCGTCGCTCAAAGTTTGAAAAAATCCAAATTTTTGGCCAAAAAGCTGACATATGGAGCCATAACTCCAGAACGGTAAATAATAGAAACACGCTTAATATCTCAAAAGAAAGCTAATGTTGTTCTTCAAAATTTAT
Organism: Pachyrhynchus sulphureomaculatus; assembly: GCA_019049505.1. NCBI lineage: Eukaryota > Metazoa > Arthropoda > Insecta > Coleoptera > Curculionidae > Pachyrhynchus > Pachyrhynchus sulphureomaculatus. The sequence continues at coordinate 61,874,313 of CM032449.1, forward strand.
TTTCTATATATATATATATATATATATATATATATATATATATATATATATATATATATATATATATATATATATAACAATAATTTCTATTTTAGGGATGGTGATTTTACTTCAGCGTACAACCGACCTTTTATTTATTCAGTTTCTAAAGTGCCTTTGAGCTGGTTAGATCGAACAATTATCTAGTGAAGATATTTTAACGTTTTTTTTTTTTTAATTTTCCAAGTGTGTGTGTTATTGTTTTTATAACTATTATAGTATTGTTTTAAAAGACATTTGAAAACATTTTATTGAAATTAAAGTTTGCAATATATTTTGTTTCATTTTCCAAGTTAACTGTTATTTACCTATTGGCCTCTGAAATGGCATCCACATCAGGTGTACAAAGCCGGACCAAGGATAAAATATTTCTTGTGGGCTATCCCATTCACCAGATCACCGGTTGTAAACTACCCTCAAATCGTAAAGTTTTGTCTGCTTTATTTTATAATTTACGTACTGTGAAATTAACTGTAAGAGAATCAGCAAAACTTACAATACGAGAAGTGTTCATTTTTTGGGAGAAAGCTCGAATCCCGACGAAACATGAGCAAGATGCACTTACTAAGCTGGACAAACTTCACGCCGAGTGGAGAACTCTTCAAAAAGACCAGAAGAAAACATCGAAAATGGCCAAGAACAAATTTAAACAGTTTGTTGAAAAGTTGGATGATCTCTTTGATATTGCTCAACAAGATGCCTTGGCTCTGATGAAATCGGAAGAAGATAAGGCGTTTCTCGTGAAACAGAGGCAGAAGGGCTGCCCAGGTTCCATGACTGGAGTGGATCTCAAGTTGTCTCGAGCTGAAGAAATCAAGGTGCAAAAGAAACTTGCAAAAATGAACCGACAAATCCAAAAAGCAACTTTTGATATTGGTGAGTTTTTTTTTATTATTAGTATTCTAAAAAATAGATAAACAAATAAGTAAATAGTTTCATTATAATTGAAAGAAAATTGTACATGAGAGCATGATTTGGCATCTTTATGATTGAGCTTATATTTTTTAAATAATACCTTTTGATAATTAGAAGTAGGTAATTTAGTACCTATGTATTATTACTACTCTGCTAAAACGACAAGTTTTTATAGTCTCTTTTTTTTCTCTCTTTCTTTTGTTGCTTCTTAGAGACGGATGATGAAGACAAATTCGAACAAGGAGAAGAAGACACTGAAGAGGACAGCATCTACCAGAGCTTGGAGGAAATGGACATCCCTGAAGAAGCTGCAGAAGATCCAGGACCATCTGAGAGCAAGAGGATGAAAGTTTCATTTGCAAGGGGCGTTAAAGAGATTTTAAACATGAAATTGTCCATTTTATTAGATCGATGTAAGGTATCCGACAGAAATGCCACGAGAATTTTAATAGCTACTTTAGAAGCACTAAACCTTGACCCTTTTAGTACAAAGTCTCGAAAACTTTATTACATGATAGAAGGCAAATGTTCAGAGAACAATATAATAAAAAAAATTTTGATAAAGTAAACATTCCTGAAAAAGAGCCCGTGGTTGTCCATTGGGACGGTAAACTTTTACCGGGTGTTTTAAAAAATGAACAATGTGAGCGAATAGCTATAGCTATTTCATATGGCGAAAAGGAACAGCTGCTGGGAGTTCCTGTAACAGCAAACAGCTCTGGAGAGGAGCAAGCCGTAGCCGTATATGAATGCCTACATGAATGGGGTCTTCTCAACACCATCAAGGCGATGTGCTGATGTGCTTCGACACTACAGCATCCAACACAGGAAGACTCAAAGGAGCATGCGTCATATTGGAGCAAATGTTAGGAAGAGAATTGTTATACCTAGCTTGCCGTCACCATATCTTGGAAATTCTGTTAAGAGGCGTATTCGACACAAAAATGGGATCAACCACTGGACCTCATCCAGACATTTTCAAGAGATTCCTTACTGCGTGGCCCAAGATAGACTACAAGGAGCTATTGCAGTTGGTTCTCGTATTTGTTGGATCACTAGACGGCAATGTTGTGGGTTTTAGAACTCCAGGAGCCATTCATCACGCTAGGTGGATGGCAAAGGCTATTTACTGCTTAAAAATGTTCATTTTTCGTCGTCAATTTAAAATGTCTAAAGAAGAAGAAAGTTCTGTGCGTGCCATTTCTGTTTTCCTAGTTAAAATGTATTGTAAAGCTTGGTTCAATGCTCCAAAAGCTCATCTTGCACCAAAGCAAGATTTAGGTATTTTGCATAGTCTGTTAGACTATAAAGAATGTGACAACGACATTGCAGAAATAGCCCTGACCAAATTTTCGAACCATTTGTGGTATTTGAATGCAAAGTTGGTGGGATTATCGTTTTTTGATCCCACCATTACAGACGATGAAAAGTTGTTAATGGTTAATAAATTGCTCAGTAGCACAGATGAACCATCACAGCACGCTAGGGTTGTAAATCCAAAAGTTAGGAAAGAAAACTTAAAAGAGGTAGTTGATGGAGGATTGGTAAATTTACTTACCAAAGAAACGTTTACATTCTTTGACCAACTTAATATAAAAACAGATTTCCTAAGACAACATCCAAACACCTGACCTCAAAATAATGACTTCCAAGAAGGATTGAAAATTGACAAAACATTAAAAGTAGTTAATGATATGGCTGAGCGTGGTGTTAAATTAATAACCGACTTTAACGACCTTCTGACAAAAGATGAAGACCAAAAGCAATATGTCCTGCAAGTTGTAAGTAAATGCCGAGCATTATATCCTGACATTTCAAAAACTACTTTAACAAAAGCTCTAGAATAGATTAGATAACTATGTAAAATTATCAACTCATGTAGGTACTACGTCTGTATCTTTTATGTGTCTGTTTTGTATGTATTATATACCTAATTTTTATATTTTAAAATAAAAAATGTCATTAGACTTATCAGTATTACTTGTTTTTTTATTATATTTCTACTTTAAACTCAAAAATATACCAAAAAAAAGCAAAATTTATCACTTAATAACAAAATATACGAAGTATGCTCCTAGTGGTACCAGGTCACGTTTTTAGGGCTAAAGGCTGTTGTAACTCGGTTTGACTTAAAATAACAATTATGTATAGAATATAAGTTTTGAAGAACAATATTAGCTTTCTTTTGAGATATTAAGCGTGTTTCTATTATTTACCGTTCTGGAGTTATGGCTCCATATGTCAGCTTTTTGGCCAAAAATTTGGATTTTTTCAAACTTTGAGCGACGAGCGGCACGGGTTAACGTCGTTTAATCGAGCTCAAATTTCGGCTATCTCAATATCTGGAAAGGGGAATCGTTTTGTGGGGTCCAGACGAACAAGATTCCGACATTTTTTTTCCCCCTCTATGAGATCCGGTCACTCTAAACATGCATGTGTTAATCATAATTTAGTTAAAGTACTTGATGATGTTATTACTATTGCCTGTAGTTTAATTAATTTGCAAGATACTCTCATTAAATAAAACTACCAAATTACCTTATGCTTTTTATTTACTAATTCAGTTCAATTCAAATTAGCTTTATTCGTAGGTAAATAATATTTACACTTGAATTCGTCAAGATAATATTAAGCAAAAATATAAAAGTACATTAACCTATACAATAAAAATAGCGCCAAGTATTAGAAACTCTGAATGAAACGTAAACATTAAACTATATTTTATAAATTACGAGAACATGAATGAGCTAATACAAGCAATGTAATGAACAAACCGACTGAATTTCTATTTTAAATACAAGTATAACAAACTAGTAAAACACATCAAAATAAGAGATAATTTAGTAGACAAGAGCCGACCGATCCTCACAGGCGGCACCAGCTCATCAGTAAGACGAACGGTCAGCCCTCGCACACCTCATACACATTATAAGTAGAAATACGACCCGGCCGGCCCTTGACGCCACCGCAAGCAAGGATTTAAAGAGAGCATGCTCTGCTTAGGTCTATATTTCTGAAATTATAAGATGTTTAATATTCTACAGAATTTAGTCTAGGTTGCTCACGTATGAACACGTGTCACCTAGTTATTTACTAACATACTTTATGTCAAGCTTGAATAACAAAGGCGTCCAGCCCGATGCTCCCTGAAAAGTAAAACTCATAACTAGGTACACTAAGTATAATAATATATCATTACACAATATTCATTTAATTTCTTATATTGACCAGGCATTGCTGTCCAATAAATAATCATTGACTTTGTAATAGGTTGTCTTGATAAGGCATTTTTTATGTGCGATTTGAATTTTGAGTCGGTCAATTCTGTAACTTACAACCTAATAACCTACAATGTACTTAGGTACAGCAATGGATACACATTACACAAATTTCTCATCAAATGTTACACATATAATTTCTACATTCTTGTTTGTGCTGTAGTTACAATCGGCAACACAAAAGTAACCCTTTTGAAGTCCAGTCAAATACATCGGTATCTGGATCTGCGCATTATATTTCTGTGTAGGTTTATCATTTTTAACATAATTTTGATAGGTCTTTGCACTCAAAGGACACTTGATTTCAACAATGGCATCTTCACATATTGCATCAGGGGATCCTGCTAGCATTCGGTAGTTTTTAGACAGCCACATCACACTTCTTAATTTTTTTGTTCAGTTTAATACTAACAGTTTTCCGCACATTTCATAGCTGGTGTATCTGGAATTTTTCCTCCCATAATTAATGATATAAGTGTTCCATCATTTGTTTTACAACGACTAAATTCAAATGCTCGGGATGCTGTGAATCTGCCATACCTCAATTCATACCAAAGACTACTTTGGTGCTGTTCTCTGATCTCTTTTTCAGTTTTAAAAATATGTGCATCAGTCAGAACGAGCTTCCCCAAGGATTTCTCTTTATATTTCAGCACAAGTTGGTGCAAAGATACACTTTCTGTATCATCACAAATATAACTCGGTTGATATTTCATTATTTGACAGTTGTTAAGTTTTCTTTTTCTTTCCATTTCCAGAAACTTTTCAAGAACTCTACTATTTGATGGCAAACTAGGCTTACCATTTAATAATTGCTTTGCCGTTAAGTATTTTAGGCTAGTACCAACCCTAGACACTTTGGATTTCACCCAGTAACAATCCACTGAAGTACAGGACCGGTCTTCACTCCCGCGATGAACCCATATGAGGAATATTATGGCGTGCTTGCAGCCCCCTTGAGAGGTAACACAGTCATGGCATTGCACGGAAATAACTGCTTCTTCTTCTTCATTGACTATTAACGTAACTGCATATAACTTTGCATGGACCTTATGTTCTGGGCAATTTTATATTCCACTATGCACATTTTTTCATCAGGTTTAAGCTGTACATAGCTGACAGCGTTATCGGCATACGATGGGCGTGAGCACCTAAAATAAATAAAATCAATTAGTATGTACTTACTCATACGACGTATCAACATTTTCATAACAATCATAACCTAACCCAAAACTAATAAAACCATGACGTAGAAATAAAGTACAGTTTTTATGGGTTTTTGAGTTCTAAATTATAGTTTTAATACAAACTACTTATATACTTACATAAAAGTTTTGATATTTCTAAATTCTACTGAGCAAAAGTCTTTGTTTGATGCAAAAAAAACTCTCCAAGTATCAACAAATCAATTCTAGGTAAATTAGAGCTATTTGCCTTGATAAATCCGTCTTCCATCGCTAACGTTTCTTGGTTCTAGTTTTTGTAACACAAAACTAGGCAACTCTATAGTTTAAAACCACAAATTAATTGGTAAACGGTGCAGAGATTATCATTAACACAGGGGAAGTTGGACCGAAATAATGTTTACTTGGGCGTGACGCCATTCGCTCTGATTAGTGTTCCACATAACACGGCGGATTGCTGTATTTTGCATTTTTATTTCAATAAAAATAATATTAATCTCACTTTTAATATAAAAATAAGAACATTTTTTAGAAAACTTTTTAATCTATTTCATTATTTAAAGTCATAATGTCGCTGATTCATTGTTACTGTCACCACGCCTATTGTACCCAAAATTTGAAAATTTTTAATTATTAGAGAAAATCGTAGGTTTAGCAACACAGACCTGTGCGTACAATAACGGCCATTCAGGGGAGGGTCAATTTTGTAAATGATTTGGTAAAATGCAGTTTTGTTAGCTGTCAGCATTTTCTAAATGGAAAAACCCTCTTTCCAGGATAGGCCGAACGATGCAATATGAGAAGGAGAATATTAATTATTTATTACTGTTATTGATATGTCCCGAAACTATTAATTTATAGTTATTATGACAGATATGACCATAGCTTATAAAAACTGTTTATGTAACCCTAATGAGATTTAGGTAACGGGATACTTTTGTTACGCACTATGAATTATAGTTTTAGAGAGAGCTGAAGTAGTCGCTCAGCTTGGTTAGATGTCTTATAGCAATTGTTAATAAAAGTAATTGTTGTTGAAATTGCTCAAAAGTGTTTAAATTATTTTTTTTTTAAAATAAAAGCTACCATATATATATATATATATATATATATATATATATATATATATATATATATATATATATAGGGTGTTACAAGAATCGTTTAATATATTAAAATACGTAACACGTGGGGATGTATAGAAACACATTCAATATTTCCTTTTTTAATTCACAAAATTAACAAAGGGCAAAACTGGTTTTTACCGCCAAACCAACCAGCACCTAACATCAGGTCAATGAGTCCCACAGGATCAAAGAAGACTTAGCAAGATACAGAAATTCTCCAGCGTTGCCAAGTAATTGTAAATTTCCACATTGGAGAAACAATTCATGTAATAATAAATTCAACAGCTGACGTTGACGTTACAGTTCACCTTATATGTTTGGGCAAAATGGGACAAGAATTTGTTGCTCTAATAAAAATTTTAAGAGTAATACCCAAATGGTAAGAAATCCAAGGTTTGTAATGGGAGAGAAAAAGTGAGATCTATTTCTAATAACATTAACTAGAGGGGTAGGGATAATTTATTACTAATTACTTACTTTCTTGTGTTCTCAAACTAATAGTTCAGTGATAAGATATTATCAAGACTGTTTAAAACCTTTGCTTTATTTTGTAGTTATTTAAAATTATTATTTCGCATAAAACAACATAGTATCAGCTAAATTTGCAAAAACAAAATTTATTATTATTTGCTGTGCCCGTACAGTACAATTGATTTTTTTTTAAATAATTTTTATAAACATTTTATTTTACTAAATGCAAATTTTATTAATTTTATGTTTGTTTTTCACCTACGTATTTCGAAAGCCCTGGAGGGCTTGGAGTCCCTGGTCTATGCAAACATAAAGCTAGTAATGAAGCCTCAACGGGTTTTCATTTTATAGAGACTAAACATAATAAGGTCAATGGTTGATACTTAATAATTATTTGATTACAAATTTATGCGCAGAAGGGTTTTGATTTGTTGATTGTTGTGATTTAAGAATTCTCGTTAACCCTTGTTGGAGGGTAGTGTATTTATAAACTAAAGGCTCAAAATCAAAAATATACACAAAGAATGTCTCATACCATGAGTTTGATATATTGTACACTTTCTGAGATACGTTAACAAGTAGTTATACAACTTAGCGTCTTGAATCCTTAATAATAGTGTCATTCTCAAAACCGTTAAACAAATTAAATAAATAAACATACACAATTTATTTCACATTAAGTGATATAGGCTATACTTCATGAGATATTTTAACCAGTGGTTATTCAGCTTCGATTGTAATCTATTCTTATTTAAAAATCTAAAAAAAGTTATGAAGAAACATATTTACGTAACTGTCTCTAGAGGTATTCGTTTGTTAAGCTTAAAGTGGAACCATTCTCTGAGTATGTTTTTCATTTTAATAATAATTTTCGAATAAGTTAGCTTACATCCTAACCCGGTGTTCAAAACGTAAAACTGTGCAACCACTATTTAAAACGTCGCAAGAAGTGTGGCTTATGCCAAACTCAAAATAGAAGTGATTCCCTGTATATTTTTTAATTTTTTTAATGATTTTATAATAGGGGTGATTGACACCTTTATCAAGAGTTCAATACGCTAAGTTGTATAAGTGCTTGTTAAAGTACCTCAAGAGGTATACAATGCATCAACTTTAACGTCAAACCTTTCTGCGTATAAAATTTGAATCAATCAGTGATTAAGTATTAACATGTAAACTTATTACGTTTTTCCTCAATAAAATGGAAACTCTGGATATCGAATCATTTCGTTGCTAACGCATTTAAACTATTATCTGCCCAATTTTAGTCAGCTGGTTTTGACAGTTACTATTTATTAGTATTAAGTTGGGAATGTGGAATCTTTGGCACAATGATACTACTCAGTATATATCACCACTAAAGCAAACACTTTATTTTTGCATTCGACGCGCGTTTCGCTAACCATCTTAGCTCCATCAGGAGCGATTATTGACTATTTATGAGTATTACTGGTTTCAAAATATTTTTAATTAAAAACTGAATTATTAAAATACCATTACTAAATTATTACGGGAAAAGTACAATGTCAGACTTATTGATGTTGATTTTAGAATACGATACTTTAAATATCGCTACATCAATAGTTATATATATCAATAATTATCGATATATCGATAGTCATCAACACATCGAAAAAAAATCCCATCCTAGTTGACATTGTCTCTGTTTTGTTATTTTATATATATATATATATATATATATATATATATATATATATATATATATATATATATATATACAGTCGACACTGTTTATAGTGAAACTCTGTATAGTGAAATTTCGGTCAACATTTTGGTCTTTCACTATATATATATATATATATATATATATATATATATATATATATATATATATATATATATATATATACATATATATATATATATATATATATATATATATATATATATATATATATATATATATATATATATATATATATAATATATAACATATACATATATATATATATATATATATATATATATATATATATATATATATATATATATATATATATATGTATATATATATATATATATATACATATATATATATATATATATATATATATATATATATATATATATGTATATATATATATATATATATATATATATATATATATATATATATATTATATATATATGTATATACATACATACATACATACAAACATACATAATCCTTCCTCTTCTAACTTACGGTGCCGAGGTAGTGGAGCAGGTAATGCGTCACCACTCCTTTCGGTCCTCTACCATTTTCTCCGCTGATATTCTTCTCTTTCAAGATTTTCCCCACACCATCATTCCACGTTCTTGTTGGCCTACCTCTTTTACGCTTCTTATCCACTGCCACTTTCCATATTTTCTTTACCATTCTACGGTCGCTTATTCGCACCATGTGCCCAAACCACGTTAACTGTTTTCTCTCCAAAGTTGTTACCACGGAATTCACATTACACCTTTCGCGGACTATAGTGTTTCTGATGCGGTCTCGTCTCGTCAGCCGATAGCCACCCTCAAAAAGAGCTTTTCACACGCCTGGATTCTACTTCGGTTTCGCTCATCCAAACTCCAAGTCTCATTCCCATACAGTAGCTCCGGGATGTACACCGTATTGAACACCCCTTATTTTAGTATTCAGACTAATTTCTCTTTTTCTAATAAATGATTTGTTCAATGCGTAGAATAACTTAGTTGCCCCGGTCGCTCTACTATCCACTTCAGTATCAAGCTTTCCACATGCACTCAAAAAGGATCCTAGGTACCTAAAATCCTCAACCTGCTTAATTTTCACATCGTCAGTGGTGATTTCTGCTTCCCTGGGTGTTTTAGCGATCACTATCAGCTCAGTCTTAGCCGTATTCACTTTCATTCCATATTTTACAAAGATATCATTCCATACATTCAGGTTTGTCTGCATGCCCCTTTCCGAATTTATGAAAATGACCAGGTCATCTGATTATACAAATTCCGAAACATATACTTGCCCCATTTTGTAAACACCCACTCTCGTCTTGACCTTACTCCTAGCTTCCTACGAGATTCCATCTATCAACGCAATAAAGAGTAAAGGACTCAGCACACCGCCCTGTCCCATCCCTGCCTTCGTTTCAAATTCATTCGACACTTGGTTGTTTGTTCTTACTACATTACGGGTACACGAGTATATACTCTTTATGGATCACATCAGCTTATTGTTAACGCCTTTCTGTTCCAATGCTTCCCATATTTTATCTCTTGGAGCACTATCAAATATTTTTTCCAGGTTTATAAAACATATGTACATGCTATCATTATATTGCAGAATTTTTTTCTACTAGCTGTCTAACTATAAATATCAGATCCGTCGTGCCACGAACCGGTCTAAAGCCGCACTGATTATCATCAAGTGTACATTCAATAATGTCTCTTAGTCTCTTCTCTAGTATAATTTCATATACCTTGCTGGCTACAATCAGCACTGAGATACCTCTATAATTTCCACATTTATGACTATTACCACTTTCTTGAATAGTGGGAGAATAGTTACCTGAGACCAGTCTCTAGGTATGTCACCCGTATTCCATGCAGTTCTTATTATTTTATGCAGTAGCTGCAACCCTTCTCCAACCACATATTTAATCATTTCGGCCTTGATATTATTATATCCTGCAGCTTTTCCGTTTTTCAGTTTAGCAAGATATATATATATATATATATATATATATATATATATATATATATATATATATATATATATATATATATATATATATATATAGATAGATAGATAATGTTTTTATTTATTCCTTGTAAATTACAAATTACAAAGCTCCATATAGGAGCGTGGAACAATGTCAAAAGTTCTTAAACTAAGAAATATTGCATTTTATCAAATATTCTAGTTACACACATAAGAATAGCCGAGATTCATCAGCAAAGAACTCCTCCAAACTATAAAATGCCTTACGGACTAAATAATTCTTAATTACTAGTTTCAGCAAGTTCGTTCTTAAAATTCTAACATGATTAGGAAAACTATTGTACAATCTTAGAATACAAAAATGTACATTCTTTTGTATATAGGAATATTTACTTTTGTTTGGTTTTAAATCATTTTTTAACCTAGTGTTATGTTCATGCACTCTTATGCTTTCTTGAAATATGTCTTTATTACTATGAACAAATAACACTGCTTCATATATATATAAACTTATTACAGTAAAAATCCGTTTTGAAATGAATACGTTTTTACAACTATCTCTTGCCTTTATTCTGTACACTACTCTTAGACACTTTTTCTGCAAAACCAAAATTCTGTTTATTTTACAGGAATTTCCCCAAAAGATGATTCCATATCTCATACGCGAATGAATGTAGGCGTAATAAGAAGACAGTGCTGCGTCTTCACCAACATAATCTAAAATGACTCTTAGCGCGTAACAATACTTAGCCATATTATTGGCCAAAGCACTGACATGACACTTCCAGTCAAGTCTCCTGTCCACAATCACTCCAAGAAATAAAATCTCATCTCCCGAAACTACATCAATGTTGTCATATGTTACTGTTACACGTTCATTACTTCTGTTAGAAAATAGAATCATCTGTGTTTTTGAGATATTTAAAAGTAGATCATTCGAAGTAAAATATTGCCTTAATAGGTTTAGAGTATTAACCATTTTTTGAAGTAAGAGATGTTTATTATCCTCTTTAAAGATCAGAGTAGTATCATCGGCATACAGCACTATATAGTCATGCGACACTTTAGGCAATTCATTAGTATACAGTATATATAACAGGGGTCCTAAAATTGAACCTTGAGGTACACCCCTTTTTATTATGACCTTCTCAGAGCAAGCAAGCTTTCCACAAGGGTCTGTTTCAATAACACATTGTGTTCTGTTTTTTAAATATGATTTTATGAGCTGAAGAGCTACACCTCTAATTCCATACTTCTCTAGTTTTAAGCAAAGTATTGAGTGATTTACCGAGTCAAATGCTTTTGACAAATCGAGAAGCATGGCCACAGTCACCCTATCATCATTTAAAGAATTAAGAATCTCTGACATGGCTTGATAAATAGCTCTAATAGTAGATTTATGTCGACTGAAGCCATTCTGCTGATCAGCCAGGACATTGTTTCGCTCAAGGAAGGATATCAATCTGGAGTATAATATTTTTTCAAAAATTTTGTTTACATTTGATAGCAGTGATACCGGCCTATAATTTTTTTCTTCAGCTCGGTCACCTTTTTTATATATTGCTTTTATATGTGCAAGCTTTAATTGGTATGGGAAGACTCCTGTCGAGAACATAACATTAATAATATGTTCCAAAGGTATAGATATAATATCTGCCGTCTCCTTCAGCAGCGAAACAGGCACCTGGTCCTCTCCTACGGATTTTTTATTTTTCAAATTTTTTATGCATCTACAGACATCTTCAGTGCTAGTTGGTTCTAAGAATATCGTCCGCTGACACCCTTCTATAGGGAATGAGTCAACTGTCCCACTACCATCAACATCTGGACAAGAATTAATGAAGTAATGGTTTAAAGCATTCAATGCTGTCACTGAATCCCCATATTTCGGCGCAAAAGTGTCGATTATTGAATTTTTTTGAGAATTTTCAGATATATTCCTTACCAATGACCAGGTTGCCCTAGTTTTATTATCAGAATTCAAAATAAATTCAGTATTTGATTTTCTTTTAGCTTCCAATATAACTTTCTTTAAAATTTTATCGTATCTCTTGAATTCATCGTTAGATATTTTACCTTTCTTTTTCTCACAGTATAGTTTCCTTTTATTTTTAGATGAAATTTTTATACCTTTAGTTATCCAACCATTATGAAGTTTTTTACAATTATATTTTTTTGTTGGAAAAATTACATTCATTAGACATTTTATTATATTTATAAATGTATTATAGCATACATTGACGTCATTGCACTCCAGTATGGGGCTCCAGTCAACAGTCTGCAGCTCCTGCCTAAACATAAGTAATCTTTTTCTTGAAAATATTCTTTTTTTAATATACTTGTAATCTAAAGTTTCAACCTGCTCTGAGTGAAATGAAATAAGCTGCGCATGATGATCCGAGAGAGCATTTTCAATCACAGCAGCACTAAAACCATCAATATTTACAAAAACATTATCTATAAGTGTGGATGAGTTCTTTGCCTCCCTTGTCGGTGCAAAAATAGCCTGCCTCAAATTATAACCCGACAATAGATCCATAAATAGGTCATTCTTAATCGTTCTTACTAACATGTTTAAATTAAAATCTCCGGCCAATACAAGTTTAAATTTAACATACTTTACCCTAATATAATCTAATATTTCTTCCAATTTGTCTATAAATGTCTCAAACGACCCCAATCCTCTCCTATATACACAAACAACTAGTAACTTTAAGTCTTTGTCTACGACACCAGCACATTCTATAGACCCCTCAACACTACTTTGCACAATATTCTTGTCTTCTTCAAAATGAAGGTCTTCCCTTCCAAAGATACATGCACCTCCATGCTTCATGCTAGGTCTTGCAAAAGAAGATCCGAGTTTATACCCTTGAATCCTTATAAAAGTTTCTTCTTCTTTTTCCATCCAGTGCTCCGACAGACAAATTAGATCAGGTTTTTTATTCATTCATGCTTTCTATATACATTTGCATTTCCAAAGTCTTTGTTCGTATACACTGTATATTTTGATGTAGGATAGTGATTTCTCTTAAAGACCCAGTGGTATCTGCATAAGTTTTCTCCCCCCCCGCTTACTTACATATATACATATATTTGGACAGTGAAACAGGGGATATGTACAGAATATTGACCAGTGGTTAAATAAAAGCCAAGCTTAACGGGTATATAAAAAAAACTTTGTAGAGGGCAAGAGAAAAACCCCATCTTAACTAAAACAGTGTTTAAATAAAAGGAAACGCCTGTATAAAGAAGAAATAACTGCGACGATGAAGAAGTGTATTTTTTTGCCCTTTCAAGGTAGCTCACTGTAATGAAATTTGAGCGGAAACCAATATTTAGTATGTTTAGAAAATTCAGAAGGTTCTATAACAGATGCAGTTGAAGATTCTGACAAAACAAATTAAAAAATTTACAATATTCACAAAAATAGTTATCAATTATATAGTTTTATCACTGCAGCATTTAACCTCGAAAAACAAAGAATAGCGTTTAGGCTTTTGTCAAGAAATAATACAAGGTGTGAAATAACTTTTAAAATGATACTTACCACTAATGACTTAAATTTAAATTGTTCTGTAAATAGTTACTTGTTGGGAAATAAAGTTTTTTCAATATTCATATCATTCAAAAAGCTATCCGGAATATTCGAACGTATACTTAAACCAACACCACTTTGTAATTTACGTACTGTGTTTTTCAGCAAGTAAGACTGACGAGTATATGAATTATATAATATACTGTAAATACGTTTAGTCTCTATATTTTCGAAGTAACATTCACTATTCTCATAACTTTTTATATTCTGCATAAAAAAATTATTTTAAACTCAATTTATTATTAAAATAACAGATAAAAGTAAATTATACTAACATACTAGTTCGTTTTTCTTACAATCGTATCTCTAGTAATAACACCATACTCAAAAGCATGTCTTAAAATACCAGTTGTTCTTTCTATGTATCTCTCATCGCTGTGAACTTTGTTTTGAAGTATTGTGAACTCCTTCCAACTATCTTCTACAGATGTTACTTTCTCCTGGTTATCATTTTTGCCACCCATTACATCTGTGATTTCTTTCTTTGGGATGAGTTTAACCTGCCATAAGTAAATACCCATGATAACTCCAAATAAAGCATTTTCTTTCCATTCATTCTTCAAATCTTCAAATGACAATATTTCATCAGTGTTGGCACCAAGTTCCTTCGCAAACTCGATAAATGTTTTGTAGTATATTTGTAAGTAATTATCTAAATTATCAAAATCTTGTTTAGAAGCACCAGAGTAAAAAAAGTATGATAAATCGAGAATTGGTGAGGTATAATGACACATTTGAAAATCTATAAGTTTTACGTCCACTAATCTGCCAGAGTCCTAAAATAAAAAAATAGCTTAAAAATCTATACATAGATGTGCAGTTGGAATTCCTTCAATACCGTGCTTGACTAAATTGGTTTTTGAATCATTATTTTTTAATTATTTATGTAACACGTTACCAAATGGTTGTTAAGCCAGTTATATCGAACTTTACTTAATAACTTTTTTCTAATTTTACAAAAATATTTATTTTCAGTAAATAAAATTATTAATTTTAGGGTTATGTTAGAAAATGTACTAATTAATTATCTTATATAGAATTTTTCAATTATTTCTTTATGAAAATTAATAACAATGAAATTGTTTAAATCACTTTTTCATACTTGCCCCCGAACTTAAAAAATTTTAAAAAAATCATTATATTAGCTGTTTTATTCTAAAAAATCCATATTTTTGAAAATGTAGGTCTTGATTAGGTCGAAACATATTAAATAATTTCAAGCCCGTCAGTCGCATGGTTTTCTAACGGAATCTCGTTCACGTTTGCGCTCATTTCTTGCTTTTGAAAGGTCATATATATATATATATATATATATATATATATATATATATATATATATATATATATATATATATATATATATAATATATATATATATATATATATATATATATATATATATATATATATATATATATATATATATATATATATATATATATATAATATATATATATATATATATATATATATATATATATATATATACATATATATATATATATATATATATATATATATATATATATATATATATATATATATATTATCCAAAAAACGAACTAGTAAAAAGTGATCCTTATTATTAGATTAAATGTTCAAATGCACATTCATCGAAAAGTTAGAAACGTAATTATTGAATACTGAGACAGAGATAAACTGAAATCGAGTATTAAGATTTTTTTTATGGTATCGGAGAATTAAAATAATTGAAGAGAATATAAAATATTATTAGTACATTTATTTGCAAGAATATGATATAATAATATATTTAATATAATTTTCGACGTAAAAAGTAAGTAATTATTTCATAATTTCAACTTCAGTTGAACATTCCTGCAAAGAAAAATACTTCACTTTTGGTTTTTTTTTTCGTTATTGATATCATACAATGATAGGTCAACGTCCCTTTTCTAATTACAGCCATTTTAAATCTTTCCTCTAATTCTTTTGATTTTTCAATATATTCTTTATCCTTTACACATTTCAATGACATGTTAGGGAGAGACTCAGTTGCCCATTCAAATAATTCTTTTGGCGTTTGCATTGGGTTGGTTACTATTTGAAGGCTGGTTCTAGCTGCCAACCTTTCTAAAGTTCCACCAAAGCCATCGCACACACCCTTACCATGGGAAGTTGGAAAAAAGTGCCTCTCTGCGGCTGAACCAAAATCATTCAGATGATGAATGAGATTGATATATTTTTTTTTGTTTCTGTATTGCGCACATGCCCCATCAGAAAAACATGTATATTTTTAAAAATTTTGTTGAAGTTTTTCTTAATAAAATCTACTAAATGTTTTTGGAACACATGAACGGCCATTATATCGTGATGCAAACATTCAGATATAATTACGAAACTTTTCATTCAAGTACATACATACATATATAACCAACATATACCCTTGTGGGGCTGATAAGCCAGCTCATAACTCCAGAATATGTAAATATGACTTTAGTGAAAAATCGTTAAGTTTTGGTATATTGACACTTTTATAAATTTCGTGAAAATCTACACCTCGGTTTATCTAGTACTACAGCTACAAATTTTCGTATTCTAAGATTCTAATTATTGTTACGTAGTCCTGAATAA
Source organism: Pachyrhynchus sulphureomaculatus (assembly GCA_019049505.1). Classification (NCBI taxonomy): domain Eukaryota; kingdom Metazoa; phylum Arthropoda; class Insecta; order Coleoptera; family Curculionidae; genus Pachyrhynchus; species Pachyrhynchus sulphureomaculatus. The sequence goes on from CM032449.1 coordinate 61,891,205, forward strand.
TTCTGCTGTTGATCACAGTTTAAAATAAAGCTATGAGGAAGAATCAAAGTTAGCTAATTAAAATATTTCTACGCATGATACTTGCAAAAATGTTTTTTCTCTTCACACAAAACATAATCATTTGGTTATCTCAGACAAAGATACAAGACCTTAATCAGGTTTCCTCAGGTTGACGAACTCATTTAATGCTAGCTTTTATCTGTAAGAAATAATCAAATATACGCTAATACCTTAAAACTATTACAGTTTAACTAATACTAAAATAAATACTAAAAGGGAATATATGTTAACATTTGTCATGTCGAAGATAAAATACGCTTAAATTAGAAAGATAAGTACAACTAAAAATCCTATCATTTTTTTGCAGTCACTAAATGTATCATTTATAGATATATATATATATATATATATATATATATATATATATATATATATATATATATATATATATATATATATATATATATATATATGTATATATATATATATATATATATATATATATATATATATATACAGGGTATCGCAGTATTCAGTATACATAAAATTACTGTGGATTTTTGGGATGAAAATATGACCATTTAACCCAACTTACCTTAGTCCAAAAATTCGTAATTTTTGAGATACTGGGTGTTATATTTTTATTTTAGTTTTTCTTAAGTAGCTTTCTTAATAACAGTACTATTTGTACAAGATTCGGTGCTAAGGGGTTTTCTGAGATGAGAAATCGAAATCAGTTCACAGTCTTGTCGTAAATGATAAGGGGGGTCACTTATTGCTGTGTATACTTTTAAATTCTAATAATTTTTTATACCACTCTGTATGATATTTTTAATTAAATATTCGTATTCTCCACCTTCTCCTGTCTAAAAAAGCTCTCCTGGTAAATGTTTCTTCGAGCTACAGTTTCTGAGATAATGGGATGTTTGCGTCCATTTTTTAATTCAATTGTCAAATTCGCAAATGCGTTCCTTCACATTTCCAGGCTTAGGACAAGTCCAAAAGAATAGTCTTTGAAGTTTGGAGCATGCTTAAAAGCAAACAGGCTAACAACAATAGTAAATTTAAAGATAAACAGTAAGAATGTAAAAACCAACTGGCTAAGGGCATAAAAGATTACCCACAAAGTGATAAATTCGAAAAAAGTTTAATCGCTCAACTGAGAAGGTATTGGTTTCACAATAAATGTTCAATATGGCCACCACCTTCGTTAATGCATAAATTAATACGTCTCAGGAAATTTAAATGTACTCTTCATTTCGAATCCTTTTCCATAATTGCTCAACGTTGTCGATTTGAACTTGTTAAACTTTCGATTTCAATGCACCCCAAAGAAAGTCTGGGGAACGAGGTTGCCAGTGAATAAAAGCATCTTTACCTCTTCCGATCCATTTATCTGGGTAACTTTGGTTCAAAAAAATTCTCACATTACACGCAAAATTGGGTGGTGCACCATCATGCATGAAAAACATGTCGCGACGTAAATTAATGAGTAAGTCTTTCAATAATTCAGGAATAATTTCATGGATAAAATTCAAGTAAATATCACCATCAAGGCGATCTGGTAATCTAAGCGGCCCGATTAAATAGTTCGCAACAAATCCCATCCAGACATTAGTACTGAATTCGCGTTGAGATAGTCTTTGTTGCACAGCATGTGTTTTTTCTTCAACGTAAACATGATTATTATGCATATTTGTTATACCACGTCGAGTGAAGCGTGCTTCGTCTGTAAACAGGATTTTAGTGTGAAAAGCCAGAACAGTCGCTACGCGTGTTCGAATAATTTGTGAAAAATGCAAACAGAATCCAAGATCTGTAGGTAAAAGTTCCTGTACGGACTGTATATGAAAGGGGGGAATAATTTGTTGCCTAATGATCCGGTTAGTTGTACTTTTTGAGACTCCCGTTTGACGTTCAATTAAACGAATGCTGATTCCAGAATTATCGTGTACAATTTCAAGGATTTTCTCTTCAACATCGGGTGCTCTAACTTGTGAAGGCCATCCAGCATTATTCCTGATCGGCTTAAATTGCCCAATTTCTCGAAATCTCCTCTCAATATTGGCAAAGGTCTGATGATTAGAAGTCCGACGATGGGGAAATCTTTCGTGATATACGTGAGCACTTTTGCGACCGTTGCCGTTACGAAAACCAAACTCTAAAATCATACCAGTTTGCTCACCAAAAATGTACTCAATACTAATCTAGATTTAAAACACTGTTGAGCTTGAGAAGGAATTAATTCTCGTTAATACTCGTAAAACTTGTTTAATATCTCTCAAAAATTATTTTCTGTCAGTATTACTACAAGCCAGTTAAGTCATAGAATATATGATATCTTACATCATTGCCAGAGTGACTTTTAAGCGTTACCAAATAACTATATAATGCGAAGAAACGTGTGAAGGATCGCATTTGCGAATTTGACAATGGAATTAAAAAATGGAAACAAACATCTTACTATCTCAGAAACTGTTGCTCAGAGCAACATTTACCAAGAGAGCTTTTTTAGAGAAGAAGACGAAGAATACAAGTATTTAATTAAAAATATCATACAGAGTGGTATAAAATAAGTTATGACAATTTACACAGTGCAATAAGTGGCGGCCCCAACAATTTACAACAAAACTGTGAGCCGATTTCGATTCCTCATCTCAGAAAATACCTAGCAGCGAATGTTGTACAAATACTACGATTATTAAGAAACCTACTTAAGAAAAACTAAAATAAAAAACTTTGACACCCTGTATCTGAAAAATTACGAATTTTTGGACTAAGATAATTTGGGTTAAATGGTCATATTTTCATCCCAGAAATCCACAGCAACTCTATGTACACGGAATACTGGGACCTCCTGTACATATATATATATATATATATATATATATATATATATATATATATATATATATATATATATATACGTATATATATATATATATATATATATATATATATATATATATATATATATATATATATATATATATATATATACGTATATATATATATATATATATATATATATATATATATATATATATATATATATATATAATATATATATATATATATATATATATATATATATATATATATATATATATATCAGAAAAAAGAGATCATATAAATAAGGAAAGGATTTTTGTTTTTAGAATTTTATATCGTAGATCAGTATTTTAAAATTATTATTTTTTTTTTTTTTTTTTTTTTATGGGTCTAGCACACGTGCTGCAAGGAAGTCCCTAAAGCGCTCCAGGAGCGGCACGAGTGCGGTAAATTATTAAACTTACCGAATATTTAAACAACATATTATTAGACCAACAATCTCCATGTGCTAAGACTCTGTGTTCTCCAGTATATTTACAGGATTTAAGATAATTTTCTACAACATTATCTCCTAAATCTTTTATTTCATCATATATGATTTTATCTTTTTCGGAATTTAAGGCAGTAATAGCTGCAGAGACAGCCGGAATAATTAAATTTCCTACATAGTTCACCATTATTGGTAGTAAATTAACGAAATCTTTGGTAATGTTTTGAAATTTTTCTAAATCTTTTTTTCTTAGGACGTACGAAACGGCATGGAATTTCCCATAAATTTTAAAAAGAGTTTCTAAATGTTCTCTGTCCAAATATTCCTTTTTATCGTGCATGACATACCCAAGTGGCTTTAAATTTTCCATAGTAAGGTACTCTTCTTTTAGTTCCAAACTTCCACAGTAAAATTTAACAACATTATCAAATGGTTCTAGTACACCAGCTTCTCTCTGTAAATTATTTAAAACTGGGCATGCCGTCTCATAAAATAAATATTCATTCTTGAATATTGTATTATAATCAAAGTCCCAAGTTGGTGCTTTTTTTATAGCAACCCTTGTTATTTCTCCAGTATTTTTATTTCGAATTTCTCCTTCATAAAATTGTCCAACAAATCCATCTCCATAGTTTCCGTCTGTTTCCAATTTTATTTCGAAATTTTCTATATTCTGCGATTGGGCAACTTTTGTCAGAATTTCGTTCAACGATTCTTTAATGTCTTCTACTTTTGGAATTTCCATTTTGACACTTGAAAGTTGTAAAGTAAAGAAGTTCAGTGTCTAGGAGATTATCTTTCTTGAATATATGTCTACCTAAAATATACAAGAAGTGTTAAAATAACTGCACTAACCTGAAGCTTAGTAGACAATAAGCCGTACAAATTGATATGCGCCAAATTTTGATTTTTTTTTTTTTGCTTAGAAAAGATATAATTCTTATATCGTTAGGACATGCAAGCGGCTAAATTGCTTTTCGGAAAATTTTACTAGAGAAAGTAGCAATTTCATCGTTTAGTTTTCTCCAAAATAATTATCATGTGACACCTTCCAATTATAGAACTAAGAAAAACTGCATATAAATAGCAAGTTAAAAAATATGTATTAAAAAAGCGTCATAATACTGAGACAATATTGTTCAGTAAATACAATCCTTGTACCGAATATAACATTAGTAGAATGTCGTAATACTTATAAATAATGCGAGACGCAGAAAATATTCTTTCCATCAGGCAGTACGAGTATGTTAAATAATAGGCCAGTAGATTTTCGATTTATGTTAGGTAAAATTCTTCTATATCGGCATTCTTGCAAATTCGTAGCACTGCTTATAACATATCTTCATGTATTTATACGAGGCTGGTTTGAAAAGTCCGAGCAAAAATAAAAACTACTTATGTGTTTGGGGTAAACCTTTTTTATTTTTCGACATAGTCTCCTTTTAGGCTTATATACTTCGTCCAACGATGTTCTAGTTTGTTGATCCCTTCCGAATAATAGGATTTGTCCAAGTCTGCAAAATATCCATTAATGTCTTCAATCACCTCCTCGTTTGAATAAAATCTTTGTCCCGCCAACCATTTCTTCAAATTGGGGAACAAATAATAGTCCGAGGGAGCCAAGTCTGGAGAATAGAGGGGATGTGAAACGAGTTGGAATCCTGTTTCCATTAATTTTGCGACCACAACTGCTGAGGTGTGTGCTGGTGCGTTGTCGTGATGATGAAAAGGACTTTCTTGTGGGCCAATCGCGGGCGTTTTTCTTGCAGCTCGGTTTTCAAACGGTCCAATAACGATGAATAATATTCACCTGTAATAGTTTTACCCCTTTTCCAGATAGTCGATGAGGATTATCCCTTGCGAATCCCAAAAGACAGTCGCCATAACCTTTCCGGCCGAAGGAACGGTCTTCGCCTTTTTTGGTGCAGATTCCCCCTTGGTAACCCATTGTTTAGATTGTTGTTTGGTCTCAGGAGTATAGTAATGTATCCATGTTTCATCCACAGTGACGAAACGACGCTTAAAGTCCTCCGGATTCTTCTGGAACAGCTGCAGACCATTCTTGCAACACTTCACACGATTCCGGTTTTGGTCAAGCGTGAGCAATCGCGGCACCCATCTTGCGGATAGCTTTCTCATGTCCAAATGTTTATGCAAAATATTATGTACCCGTTCAGTCGAGATGCCCACAGTACTAGCAATCTCACGCACCTGAACTCTTCTGTCATCCATCACCATATCATGGATTTGATCAATGATTTCTGGAGTCGTAACCTCCACAGGCCGTCAGAACGTTCAGCGTCACTTGTGCCCATATGGCCAGTCCGAAAATTTTGAAACCACTTATAAACTGTTCTAATCGAAGGTGCAGAGTCACCATAATGTTTATCAAGCTTCTCTTTAGTCTCCTGAGGCGTTTTGCCTTTCATAGAGTAATGTTTAATCACCACACGAAATTCTTTTTCGTCCATTTCTTGAAAATCACTCGACTTCCTTGATTCACACTAATGCCAAACACAAAGAAATAGACCAATATGGCTGAAACTTGGTGTGCGTTCATTCAAGAGATGCTACTAACTAAACATGACCTCGATACGCGCCGGTGGTGCCATCTCTCGGACTTTGCACGGACTTTTCAAACCAGCCTCGTACATTGTCACAAATCCTTATGGGAAGGTTATTATATTTTTGATTCGTCAAATGCAAAAGGATAAAATGTTTGAAAAAATTGATATAATAATATAAATAATCGGTCAAGTGCAAGTTGAACTTGTATGTTGTCTGCTTTTAAAATAAAAATTTTTGTTACGGAGATATAAAATGATCAGTGACCTCACAAAAAACACATCCCAATATACCAGATAAATTAATAAAGATAATGCACTCGTGATAATTTTCGTTGAATCTACACCCTGTAAAGAAGAGTCTAAAATTTTTTCAAAATTCAGTTCTTTTCGGGATAAGGGTGGAGGACAACGAGTTTTCGCGATTTTTTTAAAAATAATACAAAGAAAAGTGGGCGCAAGTATCACATTATATATATTTTTGATCTCGTGTTTTTTACAAGCTTTCTTTTGACAGCCCATTCGATGACCTAGTAATTTTTTTTTCCATTTTCGATTTCGCCCCCCAAAATTAACCCCTTAAGTCAAAATTTAACTTCCAAAACTACACGGCTCTTATTGGGCCATCAATTCCTATATTTGTGCCAAATTTCAACTCCCTATGTCAAATATTTTCGGAGAAAATCGGGTGTGACAGACGGACGGACGGACAGACATCGAAGTGATCTTATAAGTGTTCCATATGGAACACTAAAAAACAATTTTTTGTTCCTGCTGTTGTCTAGAAAAATCAAATACTGATTTCAGAGCCCATTATCTTGAAAACTATTGGCATTGCATGTAAGGAATGTTACATAAAAGTTATTTACCTATTTATGTTAAAATTTAGAAATGGAATAAGATAGTACGACGTTTTATTTAAAATTTAAAAAATAAATAAAACACGTTTTCGATGATCCCAAAGTGATTATCAACTGTTAATCTATCTGAAATTTGCATCAAATTTCATTTCGCTTCAAAAACAGTTTATTAAAGCTCCGTGCATGGTAGCTCTTAAGTACCATGAATTATTTTATATTTTTTTGAGGTTTTGAAGGCGAGGAGATTATATGATTTTTTTTTAGTTTCAGCAAGAATAGTATGAAGAAATTATGTTAAGTTTCAGTTGTAAATATCTCTGACTCACTTCCCCTGCTGGACTTTCTTTATAATTAATATCTCACCATTTAATTTGAAATATCGATTTGTAATACCCGGATTAGGTTCTTCCTTAATATGAGAACGTGAATTTCAGTATTTATTTAAGAACTACGTGCTTGTAAAAGAAGTCTGTTACCATGTAAATTACATTTTTCACGATTAAAATGCATCACGCTAAAAATTTGACTCGCTTTGTTGAAAACTGTCACTGACAATGGTGTGGCTGGTAGTGTTTATTGTACGAAGTTCTTTCAACTTAAAAATTGTCGGAAAACTACTTGTAAAATCCCACTATTACTAGGCTTTTTATTTCTCCATATTTCAAGGCTAAAATTAAAATATTGTCTTATACTGTGTGCATTATTTATATATACGAGGGTTATGTAAGTTCCTGACCGTAACAAGAAAAAGCATTTTTATTTGTAAAATTTATTTTATATTTCAGCGTAGTCTCCTTTTAGCTCGATACACTTGGTTCAACTCTTTTTATCTCTTGTATCCGATCTAAAAAATACGATTTCTCAACTCTTCAAAATAGACGTGTGTTTCAGCAGTCACTCCATCGTTTGAGCCAAATTTTTTTCCGCCTAGGCATTTTTTTATATTCGGAAATAGGAAATAATCGCTGGGCGCTAAATCTGGCGAATATGGTCGATGCGGAAGCAATTCATAGCCTAACTCATTTCCGCGTTGGAATTCAGCGATCCAATATTTTATGGTCGGTAATGAAGATGCAGAGTCCCAATAAACTTCGCAGAGTTCCGCTTTTATCTCATCATTCGTTTTCTTTTTCAAAAACAAATATTTTATCACTGCGCGATATTCAATTTTTCCACTGTTGTTAAATCACATAGTTGTTCTATTTAAATGGCTGCCCCTCATAAATTAAATCACGCAGCGACTTGAAAATTTGATAAGATTCTTGTGAAAGGTTATGTTTACGGAAAATATAATTGTTTAAATAGTAGTAGCGCTATCTCTGGCCGAGGTCAGGTACTTATACAACTCTCGTGTATATATGTATGTATGTATGTATGTATGTATGTATATATATATATATATATATATATATATATATATATATATATATATAATAAATGTAGATTTATCGACCGTACTTTGATAGCAAAAAGGTTTTTTTTTTATTTATCGGGTTTGCGGTCTGTGACAATTAACACTCGATTGCTGTTAAACTCTCTATATTTCGTTGTACTTCACAACTTCATCAGGAGAAAAACTATAATTTTTAGAAAAAACAGTGTGTCAGAAAATTTATTTGTAAATAAATAGTTATTTTAAAAACTTACCAACTAAGAAATGGTCACAACATTTATAAAAATAAAACAACATCGACTACATTAGATACATAATAGAAACAAGAAAATACTTATGCACAGTGACAAATAACAGTTAACAATGAACTAATCTAGGCTATAAATCTGAAATCGGACCAAAAACGAAAAAACTGTCATCAAATACACTGGTTTAGTTATGCATAAGGTGATTAAGTTATTGACTTGTAAAATTTATAAGTTTCAAATATTACAATACATTACACTTAATTTACTGGTATCTGCCCTATAATTAACACAATCCTTATGTTTGTTTATGTGACACATTTCAAGAAACAGCCAATCTTTGTAATTATTTACTCTCTCCAATAACTGAACCACCTTATGCATAACTAAACCACTGTATTTGATGATAGTTTTTTCGTTTTTGGTCCGATTTCGGATTTATAGCCTAGATTAGTTCATTGTTAACTGTTATTTGTCACTGTGCATAAGTATTTTCTTGTTTCTGTTATGTGTCTAATGTTGTCGATGTTCTTTTATTTTTATAAATGTTGTGACCATCTCTTAGTTGGTAAGTTTTTAAAATAACTATTTATTTACAAATAAATTTTCTGACACACTGTTTTTTTCTAAAAATTATAGTTTCTCCCGATGAAGTTGTGAAGTACAACGAAATATAAGAGAGTTTAACAGCAATCGAGTGTTAATTGTCACAGACCGCAAACCCGATAAATAAAAAAAAAACCTTTTTGCTATATATATATATATATATATATATATATATATATATATATATATATATATATATACATATATATATATATATATATATATATATATATATATATTTTATATATTTTTATATATATATATATATATATATATATATATATATATACACATAAATAATACTTTAAAATTCCGGGTTTAAAATCCGTTCATCTAACAACGAATTTGCACGACGTTTCGCCAAAATCTCATTTGGTATTTTCAAGTGCTCCCGCTGCTGCTGCTACTCGATACTGTGATGTTGCTGCTGCTGCTGCGAGAAGCTAATCGAGAAACTGACGTGCGGTCGCCGTCTTTTAATAGGTCGGCGTCTACGCAGATTGTAGGTGGGGGGGTCGGAAGTGTTCGTCCGAGCATCGGTGATTGCCGGCTGATTTACGGGTTACGGCGCTATGCTGACTGTTGCCTTCTCCGTGTTTTAATTATTCCTTGGTTTAACTAGTAGACCCTTCCATGTAGTGGAGATATTGAGCGCATCATTTCACTTATTTAGATGTCCATTATTTTGGATTTCCAAGGCTTCTCTGACTATAATGTGAAATCGAGGCTATTTGTTTAGATCCCTCATCCCTGATTTTGTGACCAGTATCATGATGGTGCTGAAAAAGAGCTGATGTTGTTTGTTTGTTTTTGATACTTATTTTATGTTCTTGGATCCGGTTGGAGATTCTTCTGTTTGTTTGTCCTATGTACAATTTGTGGCACTCTCCGCATGGGATGCTGCAAACTCCATGGTTTTCCAGTTTTCTCTTGTCCTTGGGGTTACCCAGGATGTCTGTCAGAGTGTTTTGTAGTTTGTATGCTGTGCCTATGTTGTGTTTTCTTAGGACTCTCCCATTCCTATCTGTAACTCCTTTCACATACGGTAATAGGACTCTACTCTGGTTGAGGGTGCGTTCTTCTGTCCTTGTCTGTGGATGGCGCTGCCTTTCTAATGGTCTCCGTATGGACTGGTCCTTATATCCATTTTGCTTAAGGGTCCTAGTGATTTGTGTAATTTGTTGCTGTCACGTGTTTGGTTCGGTGAGTCGGTATGATCTCGATACGAAGGTATTGGCTACCGACTGGATTTGGGATGGATGGTGGTGTGAGCCAGCGTTTAAATATCTAATGGTGTGGGTGGGCTTCCGGTAGACTGAGTACTGAAGTTGACCGTTGTTTTTCTGCGTTATGAGCACATCAAGGAAAGGGAGGCTTTTTCCTTCTTCTACTTCCAAAGTGAACTGTATCCGGTGGTGGATTCTATTTAAATAGGTCAAGAAGTTGTCTAATTCATTTCGTCCATGGGGCTGAATTATAAAGATGTCATCAACATATGGTTTCCAGAGTTTGGATTTGAGTGGTGAATTTTTAAGGGCCTCTGTTTCAAAATACATCATATAGAGATTGGCTATTACTGGTGAAAACGAAGATCCTATGGGTGCTCCATCTGTTTGTTTATATATCTGACTGTTGAAGATAAAATAGGTATTTTTTAAACAGTGTTCCGATAGTTTTACAACATGAGCTGGGAAATCCTCGTTCATTGCTATTTTGTCTAGTGCTTCATCCTCTGGAATACTGGGGTAAAGTGAAAAAACATCTAGACTTGCCAGAATGTCATTTTCCTCTAGTTGAATGTCTCCGATTATGTTCGTGAGGTGTTCGGAGTTTTTGATGTATGACTCAACACTTTCAACGGTTGGTTGCATAATCTTTGACAGATGCTTTTCTAAGTTTTGTGTAAGTGGGACCACCGCGCTAACAAGGGGTCTAAGGGGAACGTTGAGCTTATGTATCTTTGGTAGGCCATACAACTTTGGGCATCGGCTTGATTTCTCTCTTTCAACCTCTGGTCCTAAGTTTGCAGCTTTTATTTTGGCCTTTGTAGTTTTTTCTAGATATGTTGTAGGGTCCCTGGTAACTGGCTTGTAAGTATCGTCTTGTAGAATGTTTTTGTTTTTCTTGAGCGCTTGAAGAGCTTTCCATTCTTCAAATTTTAGGTTTGGCTTGGGAGGTCTGCTTGTGCTCAGGATTTGAGTGATATATTGTCTTATTCTTTCAGCTTTTTCTTCGGGCATGGTATCTAGGGCAACCCCTACATTTGAGATTATATCTTCTACTAGGATTGATTTTGGTGTTACTGCGTAAATGAAACCTTTGCTTAATACTGATTCTTCGTGGTCTGTAAGGTGGTGTTTTGAGAGGTTATGCACGACTTTTTTTGTTTCTAAATGTGGGTCAGTGCGTCGCGTATCTTTTTCTCAGATGTTTTTTAGCTTCTTTTTTAGTTTTTCGGTTTTAAAATTGGTATCGGATTCTGCCCGCCAGAATGAGAGTTTATCAATATCAGACCATAGTAGAGGGTGAATATGGATGCTCAGTTGTAGATGAAGGTAGAAAGTTTCTTTCTCTGTGATGGCAATCTGTCTTCGTTTTTCTCGGATTTGTTCTCGTAGAAGCGCTTGGCTGGCTTTTTTTAAAATGGATATTGCATTTTTTGTTTTAATAGTATATATATATATATATATATATATATATATATATATATATACATATTCTAAAAATTAAATAAAAAAATATAATTAATAATCAGGATGTGCATACTGATTTTACATTACCTTTCTTAGTTGATGGAGATTTTATATTCATGGCTAAGATATTGCATAATTTGAAAAATATATTTTTTTGTTCGCATAATTGACGTTCCTTAAGAGATTATTCATTTTTGCAATTGTATATGAAATATCGGAAACGTTCTCCGAATTGACACTCTCTAATCCCAAGAACCCCAATTTTGCATCTTACCAGAACTGTGAGATCTTCCATTTCTTATTAAAAAAAAATGTATGTGTACAATAAAATTTAATCATATAAAACGAAAAATAAATGAGTTTACGTTTATAACTTTTTAATTTCCTCTATAAATTTTTATTTTATATTGACTTACGATCCCAAATGCTGAAACATAATTCACTAAGTAGCAAAATGTCACACCACTAATATTTGTGAGACAATTTGACTTGTTTATTCATAATGTAAGATTGAAAATTTCTCCCTCGTTTACCATAATAAAAAAATCGTTTTTTCATAAAGTAATTATGGAAAATTGATATAAATTCGGAAGGATGATAGGCGGTAAATACAGTCAAGAATGGCATTCTCAAAAACATGTAATTATTCATTGTTGCTAATTTTTTATTCTTTTTTAATAAGCAAATACTGATTTGGCTCCGTTCTACATAGGAAATATTTTTTTCAAGGAGTAGAAGCTCTGAACGCTATAAATTGTAAAACCGTTTAAATATTATTATGCTTGCTTTTGGGGTTAACGAAACATAATATTATTTGTTGTTGTCCTTGGTATTTCAACAAAATGCGGAATATCTTGCTTTAGTACCGTTTAAAATTAGATGTTGTTCTATATATAAGACATAACTTCTATATTGGCATTCTTGTAAATTCGCAGTACTGCTTTATAACATATCTTTATGTATTTATACACTGTCACAAATCCTTATGAGTTATTATATTTTTTGATTCGTCAAATGCAAAAGGGAAAAATGTTTGAAAAGATTGATATAATGAATACAATTGTCCACAATTTCAAATTTGAATAACTTACATTTGTAAAATTTTAGCTGTTGAACTTATTTCTCTTACTTCGTTAGAGAGTATATCAAAATTAGAATAAAGAGTATAAAGTACAAAGTATTTTTTTAAGTTCTTCTATTATTTTAGATAACAAATAATAAATTATGTCTAATATCAAATAATCGGTCAAGTGCAAGTTCAACTTGCGTAATTAGTCTTCCGTACGTTAACTGCTTTTGAAATAAAAATTTTTGTTAGAGAGATATAAAGTGATCAGTGACTTTACAAAACACACCCCAAATGAGTTTTCAGCAAAGTTTGTTTCCGATCTTTATTGAAAACTGATGACCTTGAAATTTTTTTTTATGTATACCAGATAAATTATTAAAGATAATGCACTCGTGATAATTTTCGTTCAATCTACACCCTGTGGAGAAAAGTCGAAAGTCCAGAATACTGATTTGGCTCCGTTCTACATACAACATATTTTTTTCAAGGAATAGAAGCTCTTAATGCTATAAATTGTAAAACCGTTTAAATATTGCTGTGGTTACTTTTGGGGTTAACGAAAAATAATATTATTTGTTGTTGTCCTTGGGATTTCAACAAAATGCGGAATATCTTGGTTTAGTACCGTTTCCAATTAAATGTTGTTCTATATATAAGACATATGGCATGGTATGGAATTATCCTCAAATATACCTCCAATCGAACTTTTATTACTTTTTAGTGTTCCGTACGGTACACTTATGTGATCTCTTCGGGTCTGTCCTTCGGTCTGTCTGTCCGTTTGTCACACCCGTTTTTCTCCTAAGCTGTTTGACATAGAAAATTGAAATTTGGCACAAATATTGCTAATTGATGACTCAATCAGAGCCGTGTAGTTTTGGAGGTTAAATTTTAACTGGGGGGTTAGTTTGGGGGTGAAAAAAAAGTTTTACCAGGCCATCGAGTGGAGGGTCAAATGAAAACTTGTGAAAACATAAGTTCAAAAATATCTAAAATGTAATACTTGCTCACACTCTTCTTTGTATTATTTTTAAAAAATTGCCAAAAAGCCCTGTCCACCCACCATATCTCGAAAAGTACTGATCAAAACATTTTGAAAAAATTCTGGAATATTCTCCATAAGGTGTAAATTGAATGAAAATTATCACGAATGTATTACCTTTAATAATTTATCTGGTATATAGAAAAACAAAAATTCAAAGTTATTACTTTTCAACAAAGATCGGAAACAAACTTTGTTGAAAACAGGTTTGGGGTGTTTTGTAAAATCATTGATCATTTTATACCTCCGTAACAAAAATTTTATTTTAAAGGCAATCACCGTACGGAACACTGGTTGTCCAGTTTGCACTTGACCAGTTTATAATATTTTACCTGACAATATTTTCTCAACGAAAACAATATCGTTTAAAAACAGTTCGGGCCATAGCAATGATACTACCGTGTATTTTTGATTGTCGCTCTTTCGAGAGAAGCCTTCAAAGATCTGTCATGCAATTCATGTTCTTTTGGAGAACAAAAATTAAAATTAATCTTTGACAAATCATTGCTGGCCCCTTCAAAAAGACTAGGAGGATTAGTGACGTGGTTATTATCAACTATTTGTAAACTAGGTCGATAGGCTTGCCATTTCATAGTCCTTCCGATACCGTCACAAGCTCCTTGTCAATGAGAACTCGCAAAAGATTCTTGATATTTCAATAGATTAATAAAATCTAATTTATTTTGTACTGTAGCCCCATTGAAAAAGTAAAAAAAATTCCTTTGATATTTTGATCTCCGAATTTGTTTTTTTTTTAAGTATTTGATAAATCCTGAATTAAATAAATAAACTGAACTATTGTGAATTAATTATTCAAAAATTTTAGCAAAACTGTCTTACTTTTGCTCTCCATTTTAGCAATAATATATTGCGTATGGATGGGGAGTGCCCTGGGTATTTGCCTAATGATGGAACTGGATCGCATTCTGAACATAAAATGTGTAATTCTCTATTAAATCCATGCATATTACTCCTTAATTCATTTGGCTAAAATACGAAACTTAAGACTTCGTTAGAAAGTCATGCCTAAATAAAATTAACAATTCGTTGGTAAAATCGTTCTTGCTTTCAGTCACTTCAAAAGTTTCGCATCTGTAATCCAAAAAAATAATAAAAACGAAAATTTTGTATTAGTTTGTATGAGTTATTACTAAATATATAACAAAATACTTGTCAGTGCTCACCCATTGACTGACCACTGTCACCTCTTTTTTCTCGAAAATAATTTTCAATTTGTCGATAACAAATGTAGTCTTGGGACATTTTTCGGAAGTAGAAAAAAAGCAATTATACGATGCATTCTTACAAACTGAATTTTCTATAAAATCGTGATATGTATCAGTAAAATCAACTTCTTTTATCTTCAGTTCTTGCCGCACACTTTGCATTTTTAATTTCATATTTTAATGTATTTTACACACACATACATTGTGTGTGCCGCTTGTTCTTGCGAGAAAGTGGTGAAAAACGTATTTTCATCAATAATGGTTCTCGGTATTCCAGAAAAGTATTGTTGATTTTTTTCAATCTTCCCTCTTTCATCTAAGCTATCACATTCGAACGTTGGATCATTTCTCTTGCTCGTAATCTTCTACAGGGTCAATTTCTTCGACGATGTTTTCATGTGATGTTCTCTATTCGGGAAGGCCAACTGAAAAGTTCGGATCATCTTTCTCCTCGTAAATAGATCATCTACAAGTTTACACAAATGTTATCTAAAGAAACTGTAGAATATTGCATGCAAGTTTGTAGTTACGATAAATAGATTTTTCCTCACGCACTTAAGCCCATTTTTTTCAACAACACCCTTTGGTACTACTCATCGCGAAAATCACTTAAAATCACTTGAATTTTTTGGAATCAGGTGAGCAGAAAAAAATATTTTACGATAATGATATTTCTAATATTGTTTTTCAATCCGTGCCGAGGATAGTGTGTGACTGACAAACTCAGACTCTATAATAAGACCCTTCGTAGTCAAACAATTGGCATGTTCAAACTTGCATAAAATTGTACATACGCCACGCAGGAAAGTAAATGCCTGTCAAAGCGCAGCTCGCATCGTTTACGTTCCGTTAACCCAGAAAGTGAGCACAAAAATATTAAAACAGTTTTATAATCTATAGTGTTCAGAGCTTCTACTTTTTGTAAGGGGAACAGGGCTAAATCAGCATTTGTTTATTAAAAAATAATGATTAATTACATGTTTTTTGAGAATATTATTGCTGACCGCATTTATGAAACAACCTCTTTAGCATCATGCACTACTCTTTTCATAATATATTTTTTTTTTAATTATTTGCCACATGTTTCTAGTATCGAACGTTTTTTAAATTTAGAGGTTAACTAAAAAATTTTGTCAAAAATAAAAAGAATAGGAATGAAAGAAGTACTAATCAAGCGATGTCTATAAAAGTTACTAGTAATACCATATTTTACTTATGTTATCACTTAATCAATAATAATATAATTAAGAAGTAAAGTTTATATGTTTGTATGAATCTCTGAAATTACCAATGCGATTAAAAAAAAAATTTACTAGTCTGGTGGCAACAAATATTATTTTTTAGTAACATTCCTTAATTAAGGTATACCTACTTCATTTACTTTTGAGTTCTCTGCTATTTGCCCATAAGAGTGTTCTAAAATATCTATTAAAAATTGTGTACAATTATTACATTTCCTTTCACAATTATTACATAATTAATTTCAGTTTGAGATGTGTATTATTAAGTCGTCCCGTACGAAACTCTTCGGTGTCCGGCCGTCTATCTGCCACTTCCGATTTTCTTTGAAACTATTTGACATAGAAAGATGAAATTTAGAACAAATACAGGACTCGATGGCTCAATCATAGCCTTGTAGTTTCAAAAGTTAAATTTTAATTTAACTCTTGTATTTTTCGACGCTGGATCTGAATCGCCGGTCGAAATTACCCAATCTCGACAGGATTCGTCCTTAACCTCAAGAAATATGTAAATGACGAAAATCTCTTTAAATTAGCAAAGATGGAAACTTGATATACCCATACCCTGAGATATCATGATCGAATCGCTTGTATAGGAAATCTTAGTAAAAAATTGTATCAGAATTTTTAAGTGAATTTTACAACTATCAATGGCATTCCTAGCCTCCATCTTAAAATTTTTATGTCTGTCAATGAGAATTCGATTTGATATATGAAGCTTTCATTTCAAAACATCCACAACTTTAGATGTCTTCTTATTTTGGAGAAGGTGGTGGGTCCGACTGAGAAAGAATGACCCATTGAACTATATATATATATATATATATATATATATATATATATATATATATATATATATATATATATACACGCCGGGCCCGCGGCTCCGCTCGCGTGGACTTGATTCACTACTATCGTCACTGCTTATTCCTTATGTTACCCAACGTAATAAAATATCTCCCAATATTTCCCCTTATCTCCCATTATTTCTCCTTATCTCCCATTATTTCTCCTTATCTCCCATTATGTCACCTTATTTCCCATTATCTAGGCTTATTTCGCAATATTCCTCCTTATCTCCCATTATTTCTCCTCATCTCACCATAACTCCCATTATCTAGACTTATCTCTGCTTATTTCCCATTATTTCTTCTTATCTCCCATTATTTATACTTATCTCCCATTATCTCACCTTATCTCCCATTATCAAGGCTTATCTCGACTTATGTCCCATTATTTCTCCATATCTCCCATTATCTCACCTTATCTCCCATTATCTAGGTTTATATCGAATTAAATAGAACATATGTATAAATTTATAAAAACACGTAAATCGGATAAGTGGTTTTCGAGTGATAAGCGCACTAACGGACAGACAGACAGAGAGATGTTGCATTTTATATATATTATATTCTTTGCTATATGATATTGTTCCATATTTAATGCTTTAGGCAGGGTATTGCAAGGGAACGCGCTAGCGGCAAACTTTTCTCCGACTTGATTCACTATTATCGTCACTGCTTATTCCTTATACCACCTAACGTAATAAAATATATCCTATAACCTGGCCAGAGAACATACGTATGTTTAAAAACAAAGCACGTAAATTGGATAAGTGGTTCTCCAGTGATAAGCGCACTAACGGACAGACAGACAGACAGAGAGACGTTGTATTATATATATTTTATAGATATTCTTTGCTCCATGATATTGTTCCATATTTAATGGTTTAGCATGTTTAAAAAAAAAAGCACGTAAATTGGATAAGTGGTTCTCCAGTGATAAGCGCATAAACGGACAAACAGAGAGACGTGGCATTTTATATATATTATAGATATCCTTTGCTACATAATATTGTTCCATATTTAGTGGTTTAGGCAAGAGAACGCGCTAGCGGCAAACTTTTTTCCGATTTGATTCACTATTATCGATCACTGCTTATTCCTCATGTTACCTAACGTAATAAAATATAGTCTATAACCTGGCCAGAAAACATATATATGTTTAAAAAAAGCACGCAAATCGGATAAGTGGTTCTCCAGTGATAAGCGCACTAACGGACGGAGAGACAGACGGGCAGAGAGACGTTGCATTTTATATATATTATAGATATAGATTATTATTATTATTATATAACCTGGCCAAAGAATATATGTATGAATTTAAAAAAAGACACGTAAATCGGATAAGTGGTTCTTGCGTGATAAACGCACTAACGGACAGAAAGACGGACAGAGAGACATTGCATTTTATATATATTATAGATTATAGATATTCTCTGCTACATAATATTGTTCCATATTTAATGGTTTAGACTGTGTATTGCAAGAGAATGCGCTAGCGGCAAACTTTTTTCCGACTTCATTCACTATTATTGTCACTGCTCATTTCTTATGCTACCTATCGTAATAAAATATAGCCTATAACCTGGCCGGAGAACATATGTATGTTTTTTAAAAAAAAAGTCTGAAAATCGGATAAGTGGTTCTCCAGTGATAAGCGCACTATCGGACGGACAGACAGACAGAGATACGTTGCATTTTGTATATATTATAGATATAATAAAATATATATTTATAACCTGGTTAGAGAACATATGTATGAATTTAAAAAATCACGTAAATCGGATAAGTGGTTCCAGAGGGATAAGCGCACTAACGGACAGACAGACAGACTGAGAGACGTTGCATTTTATATATAATATAGATATAGATTATTATTATTATTATTATATAACCTGGACTAAGAATATATGTATGAATTTAAAAAAAGACAGGTATATCGGATAAGTGATTCTCGCGTGGTAAAACGCACTAATGGACAGACAGACAGACAGAGAGACATTGCATTTTATATATATTATAGATTATAGATATTCTCTGCTACATAATATTGCTCCATATTTAATGGTTTAGGCTGTGTATTGTAAGGAAACGCGCTAGCGGCAAACTTTTTTCCGACTTCATTCACTATTTTACATCACTGCTCATTCTTTATGCTACCTATCGCAATAAAAATATAGCCTATAACCTGGCCAGAGAACATACTCGTATGTATGTTTTAAAAAAAAAAGTACGTAAAGTGGTTCTCCAGTGATAAGCGCACTAACGGACAGACAGATAGACAGACAGACAGAGAGACGTTGCATTTTATATATATTATAGATATATATATATATATATATATATATATATATATATATATATATATATATATATATATATATATATATAAATTGTATATATATATATATATATATATAATTTGTATATATATATATATATATATATATATATATATATATATATATATATATATATACATAATAAAGGAACTTCTGAATTTGGTTCGTTTCTGTGGTAAGCTAAATCACTAGAAACATTTTCAATTTAAAAATTACAGATGTAATAAATCATAAACTTACTGAAAAAGTTTTAACAAAACACAACCGAACATACACAGGTTACGGACTATGATGTAACTATTAATTTAAATAAATATCACTGGTTCCGGCACAGATAAAAAATGGAAACCTTCATACTATTTAAGCACACAGTTTGTTTGTTATATTATTTCTAAAAGTTTGCCAGCCGCTTAGGCCAGAGGCAGCGCGTTATTAAATAAGTTACTAAATTTTAAGAATACATTACAAATATCAGTTTAAAAAGGTGACCATGACAATGTAGTATGTGATCTGATGCTATTTTAACTTTGTTTATTATTCTCCATTATCTCCGAGATTATTCAATCTTAAAAGTTTCTTGAACGAATTGATAGTAAGAAAAATATTAATTAGATTAGATAATCAGCAAATTTTTACAAATTATTTCTGTAACTTGGGTTTAGAAAATATAAGGGAATAAAAAAAATATGCCTCGGTCTATCTTTACGTTATTTTAACCTAATGTTGTTTTAACTAGCTTATGCATGGATCAACATTTTCAGAGACGTAGACAGTATAACACTAGGCTCTCTAAAAGTGGGATCTGTCCTCACATACACCTCAACATAACTAACTTATCTTAATATAACACTGGTATAAAGACTATATTTAGGATTGGTTTGTTTTGCAGAATGACATAATATATACAGGATGTTCCATAGTAAAAATAACGAAGCTCATTTCGTTTCCAGCTATACCGGAAGTTAAGACTAATATAGTTTTTATAGTCCAGTTCTGCACTTAATTAAACCATATAAATCCTTAAAATTTTAACTTATTAATTAATATATTTTCACTTTCTTTGTCAAAGAAAAATACTGTATTCGTGAAAAAATTACCCTCCGAGATTTTTAATTTTCTTCACGATCACGAGAAATATAGTCAGTCATTTCCGTCAGCAGCATTACGCTTACCTGTGTCCGTTTACACGAGCTTGGGCTTTTCTCATAGTCTAAAACCAGATCACAAACACGACACAAATACACACATATAGACCTATTATACACTGTTGTAATAAGAGGAGTAAAACATCACAGCATATTATCCACAGGCTTAATACTAACGTGTACGATAACATGCTGAGGAGATGAATGTCCTATCAATCATCGAGGACGCTGACACTAGGCGACCTCCCGAAGTAATCAGCCTTACAACCGTATAGATTAAGGATGTCGATCTTTTATTTCCTCCCTACTCCTGGCAATTATATGGACTTAAATAAAATCATAAAACAGAATGGTGATGAACTCGATGAAGACGCTCTGCTAAAATCTCCAATACCATCGGATGTGTATAATAAGAACACAACGTTGATATCTGCAAGTGGCAGGAGTGATGGCTCAAGATCCGTCAACAAACCTAAGGAGACTGCAAGCAAACCTACAGCAGAGTACGGCCCAATCTGCAGTATAAAATTCATATGGGAGTCAACTTAAATACAGTCTAGCTTCCTTTAGAAATAACCTTACCAACTTCAAGATGCACTCATTACTAATTTTAAAGAAATTTTTTCCTTTGAGATATAGCCATTCAAAAAGGGATGTACTATGGTAAAACAGTAGCGAATCTACGTAGAACTACCAGGAAATTATTTAACAAGGCGAAAAACTGAGATGACTGGGATTGCTACTCTTGGTCATTTACAGAATATAACAAAGCTCGGAGGAAAGCTAATATATACTGCTGAGGAGAAGTGAGTATTCAGTACCGGAAAGAGATAACCTTGAGATGCTTCTCCAAATTCATTTTCTAGAATCGGAAATTCAATAACCGAAAATAGCTCAGATATAACTGAAACTTAGCGATAAAGCCAAGAGAATTGATTGGGTAGCCGCAAACCGAATAGTCAGCTATGAAAATATCAGGATATAATAGTATGTATCAGCCACTCCTGCAACAAGGGCTAGATCATCTGGTACCGTATTTGTATAGAATCTGTCGAGCATGCATTGAATGAGACTACGGCAGCAAGGGAAAATTTCAAACATAAACCTGGACGAAACCACCGAAGCAAAGGCATATCGACCAATCAACCTTCTGGAAAAATTGATAGGAATCATTGCAGCATATCATTGAGGAGGTAGTTTTAGAGAACCTTTTACATAAAGATTGTCATGCCTATCAAGGAGGGAAGTCATGTGAGGCAGCTTTACATAACCTCATAACGAGGGTGAATAAAGGTAAACAGATAAAAAACGGAGAAGGGAATAAAATTCATATTAATACTTTATACGAACATTGTACATTAAAGCACCAAACCCAAAAACGTCAGGACAAATAAATCTTAAATATAAACTGAAACATAAGAAATTAAAATCAAGGACATTTAGTTAGAGCAACAGAAATCATTAGATATGTAGCAGTTAATAATAATATAAACGATGTCTTTGAATTGTTGTGGCTGTTACTTGATGGAAATTCATAACGAATGTAATGAAAGACTTTATTTTGTTAAATTTCCACTTTATTTAGTTTCACTGAAACTGTATGACGCGTTTCGCTATACTATAGCTTCGTCTGATATAAAATGATATTTGAATATTAGTGTTGTTACATTTATACAAATACCCTAAGGTAGATAGGTAATAAAATTAATACTATATGCTAATGAATATTGCTGGGAAATCCATTCTGAATATTAATTGTATAAATTGAGTAAAGGTGAGTTACCATGGGCCAGCCGGTATCTTTTTTGTTCGTTTAAGATTAGGTCTGAATTTTTGATTCTATTTATTCCTAAATTTTCTAATAGGTTTATTTTTACGCCTTTGTTTTGTATGTGTAGAATTTTAATGTTAACAACGGATATTCTCCTGACACCTTAGACTCAATTCTAAACAAAAAATTAAAAAATAAAGTTATTTCTTTAGTATATCCCAAGGAAGAAAACAGGGAAAAAATATAATGTTTTAACCTATTTTGGAAACACGTCAGAGAAAATTAAAAACCACTTAAACAAATATAATATCAACATAGCTTTTAGGACAATCAACTCGTTAGGAAAATTTATTAAAAACGCAAAAGGAAAACAAAATAGATCAAAAAAAAAAAAAAAAAAAAAAAAATCTGGAGTGTATCAGTTGAATTGTGGTTCTTGTCATAAAAGTTACATAGGTCAGACAAGTCGCTCATTCGAAACTCGGATTTCAGAACATAAAAGAAGCTATTTAACAAATAAAAACGACTCAGCGTACAGTAATCATTTAACAGACTCAAATCATCTTTTTGACGATAAATTTAAAATTCTACACAAACAAAACAAAGGCGTAAAATTTAGAAATAAATAGAATCAAAAATTCAGACATAATCTTAAACGAACAAAAAGATACCTGTCTGGCACATGGTAACTCACCTTTACTCAATTTATACAATTAATATTCAGAATAGATTTCCCAGCAATATTCATTAGCATATAGTATTAATTATATTACCTATCTACCTTAGGGTATTTCTATAAATGTAACAACACTAATATTCAAATATCATTTTGTATCAGACGAAGCTATAGTATAGCGAAACGCGTCATACAGAAACTAAATAAAGTGGAAATTTGACAAAATCAAGTCTTTCATTACATAAACGATGTCACTCTACTTAATACAAAATCCAGAAATATCTACTGATTACATAAAAAATACCACATATGTGTCCCGAAAAAGTGATTCTTCCAATTATTATCCCTTTAACAGTTATTGTTAATATCGAAAAAAAAAAGAAAAATTCAACAAATTTTGATTTTCCTTCGACCACTTCACTACTCTAAATAGAGAAGTATCGGTACAGCCACCACTCTGGTAGCGGTAACTTTATTACACTCTGTAAGTTCTGACAATTAGATCTTTTTTAATCGTTTACTATACTTGCTGTAGATGATAGTTTTATTAGTTACGGTATATTACATGCGTTGTTAGGCAATATCTTATACTTCCTAGTTAAGTAATGTAGACGATTCCCATCTATCGAGTTTGATATATTTATTCATTCTAAATTCCATGCCAATATCCCGTATTCTTCAACTACTCTAATTGTTCAAATGTAGTCACGCAAGTGATCTCTGAGTCTATCAGTTCACTGGAAGCGTTCCTGTTCATTGCCAGAGTTTTCATCTAGGAGCATCCGTCCTCCACCATTGCCTATCTTCTCGATCCGATCGAGGCGGGTTGTCAGGAGGATCTGCCACATTGATCTTGAGGCTTCATTCATGAATTTACAATACGTAAATGATACTTTTGAGAATGTAGCTATTTATATATATATATATATATATATATATATATATATATATATATATATATATATATATATATATATATATATATATATAGATCTTCGTTCATTCTTTGAATTTGTCCGAACCAAATAAGTTTTTTGGTTAGAATGTCATGTCATGTTGATGACTCTTTCTCTTATGCATATTCCTGCTGGTCCTCTCCAGAAGTCTATTTCCGTTGCTCTTAGCATGGCTAATGCTCTTTCCTTCAGAGGCCATACTTCACAGGTATAAAATGTGACGCTTTTCACTATAATATAATATATCTTCTTTTTGTTGGTAATTAGCTGTTTAATGGCCTTTCTTCCTGCCGTATTTCTCTCTCTTATTGCCCTATCCAGTTTTCCATCTTCCGAAATTTTTATACCCAGATATAAGATCTTTTGTTGCCCACCAATGCATAAATATTCTGGCTTCTTTATATCGTTATATCGACTGCTAAATCCCAATCTTTGTATTCGTCAAATAGTTTTCTCGTCTCGTAGTTGAGGTCGTGGCGGTCTTGGGTCATTAGTACTTGGTCACACTTTCTAAATATATCTTAAAAAGGGTTAAAGGGTTGGTGATAACCAGCATCCTGGTGTTATTTGTGTTCCCGTTTTAATTTTAGTTATGGGCTGGTCGTATAGTATTTTGATAGCTTTAATTCATTTTATGTTAATATTAGCACATTTCAATGATTGCCACATTTTCTACAGAAAAACGCTGTCATACGCTTTCCTCAAATCAACGAACAGCAAGTGAACTTCTTGATTTCGTGCCATCTTTTATTTATTAATTGAGTTAAGGAGAAAATTTGGTCTATAGTGGATCATCCAGTGCAAAAGCCAGCTTGCTCTTCTGCTTCAATATCTTGATATTCCTTCTCCATTTTGTTCTATAAAACCTTTCCATAGATTCTAGTCATAGTTGCCGAACTGCTATTCCTCGGTAATTATCGCAATTATTTTTGTCCCCTTTTTTGTGTATAGTGTTTAGGTATGACACTTTCCATTCCTTCGAGATTTCGTTTAGATTTATACATTTCTGAAATAGTTGTCTAAGGTGTTCATATAACTTGTCTGTTCCATAGTTAAACAATTTTACCGGGATGTTCCCAGGTCCGGCTGATTTGTTATTCTTTAGCGCTTTACATACGGTTTTTATTTCTTCTGCTGTTATTTTTATTATTGAATCTATTACTGTAATTCTTTGTTTATTTGGTTCTATATCCTCTATCAGTAGCTTTCCGAAGTATTCGTTCCAGTCTTAAGGTTTTATAGTTGTTATTATTTCTTTATTCTTATCCCCTCTTAGGCTTTTTATCACTTTGCAGCTTTTCATATTTCTAGTTTCTCGTAAATAGATATTTATTCTTCGACAGTTCCTTTCCCAAAAGTCGTTCTATTTCTTAGATATTTCTTTTTTTACTACTGCCTGCATTTCTTTATACTTTATTTTATCTTCAAATATTTTGGATATAGATTCCTTTTCTGTTCTATATCTTTTTCGACTTCGGTGTCCCACCAATAAGGTTCATTTGTTCTGTTTCTTGTATAATATCCCAGTGCTTCAAATGCTGCTTCGTGTAAACATCCTTTTAAATGTTGGTATATTTGTTCGACTTTGTTGGAGTATTGCGCCTTTAGCTTTTCATCTATTCTTTTTTTAAATTAGTTTAGAGTACTTTCATCTTATAGACTTTTAATCTTGTATCTTTATTCTTCTATTTTTCCTTTTTTCCATTTTTCTTTATGTCCTCTTGTCTTTCATTATCTTGTTTTCTGATTGAGAAGTTTATTTTCGTGCACAGTAAATAATGGTCACTATCACATGTTGCACTTCCTTGGATTCTGACGTCTTGCATTCCTGATCGTGTTTTTTTATTTCACTACCGCATAATAAATTATATATTTTAGATTCTTTGTCTCTTGGATCTACATGCATCTGTGTATCCGTTTGTGTGAACAGTATCCATTAAAAATTCTAAGTTGGTTCTGATTGCATAGATATATAAATTATTTACCGTTGTTATGGACAGTGTCCTCTCCATACCTCCCACTACTTCATCTCTATCTTTCCTTCTTACTCTACTATTAATGTCTCCCAATAGTATAAGTTCCCGTGATTGTCGTATTTTTTACTTTTTCATGCATCTGTTCAAAGAACGCATCTTTTACGTGGATTGGCTCATCATCATTCATTGCTTATACCCCCATAACTGTCAGTTTATATCCGTGCAAACATATATTTCCTTTAATTAATCTTCTTATTGCTTTTCAAGTCGTAATATATTTCCTCAACCTTCTATGTGTCATCAATGATAGTCCTTATTGGGCTCGGTATTCTTTAGGTACACCGCTGGAAAAGTGATCCAATTTTCCTAAATTTTCTGAACCTTTTCCCTTGTTTTTCGTTTTTGTAATCACTACTACGTTCACTTTAAGTTCTGTTAATTCACATAGTACTTCATTTATTTTTCTTGATAGGCCTTGAATATTCCATGTACCAAGAAATCGTGTCCTTCTTCTATGCTTATGTCGTAGTCCTTATTCCGTCTTGTTCTGAGGCATGTGATTGGATGGTTTATGGTTTTTACAAGTGCTGGAGAGTTGGTCCAATGTCTTAACCCCCAACCTGGAGGGCCAGGAGTTTGATTTCGGAGTCTCTTTCTCCTAGTCAGGTCGCATTCCTCATCGCTAACAATCCCAGCTTGTTGGTCCGCGTAGTGGTATTTTATTTCCCACATACCCGTCGGCCATAGTCGGTTAGGGCTTACCCTTATCCATCATCATTTATATTATTGATGATAATTTAGACATTGTACACAATTAGAAACACCTTCTTTAAAGCTAATACACACAAAGATTAATTAAAGTTGGTCTTACTTGGAATGGGCCTAATACTTGGACTGCTGAGTGCATGGAGAAGCTTGATTTTGCACCTGCCATTTATCTTCTTTCTAGTATTACAGTACAACCCGGCGGACGTCGCGATCCGCCATTGCAAAGAAAAGTTTTCCTGCGTATTGATGTTAGTATAAATGGAACGTTGGAAAAATAAATAGGTCTATTAAAAATATATGAAATGAATGAGCAACTGTACACAACAAGAAATAACTTAAAATTTAGAGATAAAAAATAAACTGGATCTTAACTGCTACTAACTTCAATTCTCCCAAATTTTGAGGAAACCAAAACGACCTTCATAAATTGTTTAGAAAGTATAATTCCATATCTTACACTAATTTATATTACTAATTACTAAACTTCCTTAACAACCCCACATATAATTCTCCGAACATAACACTCCCCATTTTCTATCAACTCAGGTAGTTTAACGTGTGCTGTTAAAATCCGATAGTTTCGACTACCAACTCTAAAAACTGACAAATCTATAAAAAATTGTTCCATTTATCTCCTATCCCACGCTTCATAGCTGTTAAACTCGGTCTTATCAAACTAGCCAATAAAACCTAATCATTTAGTTCGGCTTGGTACCGGGTCTTTACTATTGATCTTTTCAACTATTGAGTTTCTCTGTTTTCAAGCATTGCTGAAACATTAATCGATAGCTCCAGTATCTTGAGAACCGAAATATTTTTTTTTACATTTTACAAAGCACAGTATCGGATTAGACAAGTAATTACTTCAGTAATTGCATCATACATATCTCTAATTATAAACTCAAGTTCCTTGAAATAGAATAAGAGTACACCTCTTATTGCCTTTTTCCTAAAAAACGAAAAAAGCAGCTCACCAGACACTTTTCCATTATTAATATTAAATGTATGAAAAGGAATTTTTGCCTGAAAGATCAATCTTCGCTTCCTACAACTATTATTTTACCATTTAAAACCGTCAAATATTCCGACGAAGATATATTTTTCTTTGTTACTCTCACCGGAATAACATTTTAGATCATAAATATACTGGTCCGTACGCGCAGCTGCATATATATCAATCGGTTTTATAACGTCTTCCGATGCCTAATTTCCACTCCTCCCGGTTTCTCCATCCCTCCTCCTCCAGATCTCTCTCTAGTACTTCCTTGTTGATTCCTGCTCTCCAGCTTTGGCGTGGTCTTCCTCGCTTTCTTTTTCCATGAGGGTTCCAATTTAAAAACTTTTTAGGTAGTCGGTCTTGTGACATTCTCTGTACATGTCCGTACCATACCATACCAACTGTTGGGTTCTGATTTCGTCCACTATATCGTGCTTTATTTCTAAAGCTCGTCTTATCGTGTCATTTGGTATGCGGTCTTTTCTGGATTTTCTGACTGCTCATCTCCAGAAATCCATTTCTGTAGCTTTTAATATTTTTTCTGTTCTTTCCTTCAATGGCCACACCTGGGAGCTGTAAGTTATTATACTTTTCACTATTGAGTTGTAAATTCTCTTCTTATTTTCAGTGGTTATGTTTTTGTCCCATAGTATTCTATTAAGCATTGCAATCGCTTTTCTTTCTTGGATATTCCTCTTGAATATTGCTTCTTCCAGTGTTCCGTCCCTAGATATTTTTCGTTCCCAAATACTTATAACTGGCACAGTGTTTGATGGTGTGTCCTGTGTCCAGTTTCAAGTCCTGCTGTTGTCCTCCGACGCACATGTACTCGGTCTTTTTAATATTGACTTCTAGGCCCCATTTTTCATATTCCTCCATAAGTTTTCGTGTCATGTATTCCATATCATCGATTTTAAATAGCGTTGGGGATATACAGTAGCCCTGTTTGAGACCCTTTGTGACCTGGAACCCTGTTGTCATACCATATTTGGTTTTCACACTACTTCTTGCGTCTTGGTATAAGGATTTTACGGCTTTAATTATTTCGGTGCTTACATCACTCTGTTGTAGTGTTTCCCACAATCTCACTAGGGGCACGCTGTCGTAGGCCTTTTTTAAATCAACAAACAAGACATGGACTTCCTGATCAAATGCGGTTTTCTTTTCTAGGATTTGTGTCTGTGAGAAGAGATGGTCTATTGTGGATCTTCCTGCTCTAAAGCATGCCTGTTCTTCAGCTTCTATGCCCGCGTATTCCGTTTCTATTCTATTTTTAAGTATTTTTCCGTATATTCTGGTAATAGATCCTGTAACCGTTATTCCCCTATAGTTATCGCAATTATTTTTGTCTCTTTTCTTATGAATTGTTGATATGTATGATATTTTCCATTCCTCAGGTACTTCTGATGTGTTAATGCATCTTTGGAACAAGTTCCTCAAAGCGCTAAATAGCTTTTCAGTACCGTATTTTACTATCTCTCCTGGGATGTTTCCTGGTCCTGGAGCTCCACCATTTTTTAGCGTTTTACATACTTGTTTAACTTCTGATGTTGTTATCCTTATTGGGGATCCTCGTATAACTATATTTGGGTTTCCATGTTGGGTACTTTTGCACTCTGGTCTATCTTCTGTTAGCATATTTGTAAAATATTGGTTCCATTTTTCTGGTGTTATTGGTGAGAAGATTTCTCTTTTCCGTTCTGTTCTCATATTTTTAAGAAGTCTCCAGCTTTCTGTGCTTTTTCTTCCTCCTATGTAAGTGTTGAGTCTGGAGCATGTCTTTTCCCATTGGTTGTTCTTTTTGTCACTAATCATTTTGCGTACTCTAGCTTGGGATTCTTTGTATTTTACTTTGTCGTTTGTGCTCTTTGAACTTAAGTATTTGTAATAGCTTTTCCGTTTTTCTTCAATTTCGTATTTAATTTCTTCATCCCACCAATATGGTTTTTGCTGTTTTTCCCTTTTCTCTTGGTACCCTAATGCTTCCAGTGCGGCTGCGTGTAGGCATTCCTTTATATACTTATATTCTTCTTCTATATTAACAAATCCCGTCCGTTGTATCTTTTGATCCAGTCTACTCTTGTATAGATTTCTGATACTTTCATTTTGTAAGCTGTCTGTATTATATCTTATTGTTGTTTCACTTGTTGTGTGCTGTGTACTTGTATCTTCCAGTTTGCTTTCCCGTGTTGTTCGTGAGGTTATCTGTCCTTTCACAAGGTAGTGATCCCTGCCACATGAAGCCCTTCTTTGGACTTTTACATCTAGGAAGTTTAATCTAGATCTCTGTCGTATTATCATATAGTCGATAATACTTTTTAAATCTCATGTTGTTTGTCTCCACGTATATTTATGAATATCCCTATGCTGGTAGTGTCCGTTTAATATTGTAAGGTTGTTTTGTTCACATATCTCTATAATTCTTCTTCTGTTGTCGTTAGTAACTTCTTCGCCATATTTTCCTACCACTTTATCGTGTTCTTTCCTTCCTATTCTTCCATTTAGATCACCCAAAAGTAATATCTCTCTTAATGTTCCAATTTTGCGTATTTCCTCATTTAGTTGTTCAAAAAATGAATCCTTGTTATTAGCCAGATCGTCGTCGTTGACAGCGTATACCCCCAGTAAGGTTGTGTTATTACCTAGTATTTTGAGATTCATCTTTATGATTCTTTCACTAATCGGTTCCCAGGTGGTTATAAATTTCCTCAGTTTTCTATGTATTAGTATGGATACGCCTTGTTTTGCTCTATCTTCTTTGGGCACTTCACTATAAAAGTGATCATAATGCCCCCAACTTTCGGAGCCTTTTCCTTTCTTCTTTGTTTCCGTCGGTACTGCAATTTCGACTCGAAGATTTTCTAATTCATTTACAACTTCATTTACTTTCCTGGAGAGACCTTGTATGTTCCATGTACCACATATCGTTGTCCTTCTTCTTTGCTGTTTTCGTCTTCGTATATCCGTTCGATTCCGAGGCTTTGGATTAGGTTTTTTAGTAGAGGCTTTTTTTACATAGGGTAGGGAGCTGGCCTACCGCTACAACCCTCCTCCTTTGTCCGGGCTTGGGGGCGGCAGTGACAACTGTAAGCTACTCAATCCACCTACAGCCGCCCCAGACATTTTAGATCATAAATATACTGGTCCGTACTCGCGCAGCTGCATACTTAGATAAAATAACAATAAAATAAGACCTACTCAATTAAAAACTTAGATGTCATATACTGTTACGTTACCTAATAAGCGAGAAATTTATCCGACCAACAGATTTGAGAAAAAAAAATGGACTACCCTCTATAAAGAATTAACTTACATCGATTTGCTACATAGGAAACTCCCGCAATTGGAAAGTGATAAAATAATATCACGCGTCCTCCACTACCCTAATTTTACTATTTAAAAAAAAATTATTTTGGTTATTCACTCAAATTGTTAAGTATAGCTATATCTAAAGTAATATTATATAATAATAATATTTTTTTTCTAAAAAGTTTCTTCCTTTATATTAAATTTTATGTGTAACAGGAATTTCCGATATTCTGGTAGTTATCTAACGATAACCAGCGTTTAACCTGACCACTATTAATAAGTTTTTTTTAGGAAATATAAAATTTAGTTATACACACATAAAGTGCGGAAAAAGGTTTTTACAGAATTGATAAACAAGCTGAAAGTTTGTTTCGTAATCGACACAATAGTGATTGCCGGACATGACATGTCATATTTATTTTGTGAAGACGTCAAAATTTTTACGAATGATACATTGACAGAACTTTCTAATGAAATTATACAAAACATAGTATGATAAGGATTATTTCTAGAATAAAAAAAAAAGAATAAAAAGTAACGAATTCACAAACTGAGAACGCTCACCTTTATTTGTATCCATTGCTGTGAAAATCATGTCTAAAATTCAGTGGCAGGTGATTTGACAGAAATATAATTTGAACAAATTTTTGTAAGCTTAAGGAACATGGGTTATTTACCCTTATAGTCAGGATGAGAGAGATCATAATCGTTGTTTTCTTACAACTCACGCTTTTCTTACTTTTTCTGTTTCATGTGTATTTTTAAGCAATATGTAATATATTGACGCCATATTTATAATCCGCCAAATTACCGAAAAAGTCATAGAGTTTAATAAGATAGTCTTTATATGTTTCATTGATCTTACCCAGGCATTCGATAGGATACGGATAACTGATGTCATAACCCTACAACAAAAAAGGGGAATTCACCCGAATATAATAAAAACTATCGAAGAGTTGAACATCAACAACCAGACATATGTAAGAGTGGCAAATAGATTAAGGAATAAAATATCTATGATAACCGGAATCAGACAAGGACATAGCCTAAGCCCAATCTAATTTAACATCATAAACGAAGTCAAGAAAACTGGGAAAGGATATCGACTGGGAGACAAAGAAATAAAAATAACATGCTACGCCGATGATGCAGTAATCGTATCAGAAGACAAAGATAACTTACAGAGACTCCTACGTAAGTTCCAACAAACAGCAAAAGTGTTTAATATGCAAATATCTGTAAAGAAAACAAAATCCTTTACAATATCTAAAGAACCGAAAAGATGCAAACTCGCTATTTATGATCAGAGTGTAGAACAAGTGATGTCCTTCAAATATCTAGGGGCAAACATAACAAGTACCAGAAACCTTAAGGAGGAAGTAAAAACTCAAACAACAAAGGCGTCATGAATACTTAAGAGATATAATTTGGAGAAACAAATATATGAGCACCGGGAGCAAGGTAAGAATATACAAAACATGCGTAAGACCGATCATGTCGTACGCGATAGAAACCAGAGCGGAGAACACAATAACAAAACGACTCCTAAGAACAACAGAAATGCGAACACTTAGATCGATAACAGGACATACCTTATTTGACCGAAAGAGATGTGAGGAAATAAGGGAAATGTGCGAAATACAGGATGTGGTGAGATGGGCAAGGAATAGGAGAAGAGAATTGAGAGACCATGTGGACAGAATGCCAAATGACCGGTTGGCTAAGGTTGCAAAAGAGAAGTGACCAAACACACCTCGACCGCTTGAAAGACCGCCAATAAGATGGTATGAGAGCTGGTCTTCATCATCGCAATTGTTTCTGGAAAACCTTTCAAGTGAACACAGGACATGGTCCTACGTAGGAAGAAGAAGAAGATTATATATATATATATATATATATATATATATATATATATATATATATATATATATATATATATATGTATATATATATATATATATATATATATATATATATATATATATATATATATATATATATTCGAGTAAATAATAAAGAATATAACCATGTTTCCTAGAATTACTCTCTTATATAGTTGAGCAGAAGTAATTTAATTAACTAAGTTTTTAGTGTTTTTCCCTAGCCATTGTTGAAGTTTTCCCTTTTAAAATTACAACTAAATTGCTTGCTTCCATAAATCTTTATTGAAATAATAATAATAAGGATTGCAAGTGAGCCACATAAGTTTTCTTACAATTTCAGTACTTACATTTATTACATAATATATGTATACAATTTCGTACATAGACATTTTAATTAATCCATTAATATAAAATACTATATTTATATGTATATATATATATATATATATATATATATATATATATATATATATATATATATATATATATATATGAATACATATATACATACATACATACATACTACTGTTGTTTACCTGCATAAACGTGTACTAACGTGAACTAAATTTGTTCTACTCATATAAGTTTTTATTGAAAAATAATAAAAATTAAAAGTAAACCACATAAGCTTTTCTGCATTTTAAGCAATAACACTTATTACATAATATATGTATACAGTTACATATACAGACATTTTAGTTAAGATATTTGCATCTACGTTGAGATTTTAGAATCTTTGCACAATGACACTGCACACAACACCATACTCTTTATTTTGTCACTCGATACGCGTTTTCAGATTTACTAGGATTAACGAAACATGCGTCGAGTTTAAAAATAAAGTATCTGGTGTGGGAATAATTTTTGGGTAAAACATTTGCATAAAAATGTAAATATTGACGGCATAAAAACATATAGTTCTTTCATTTTAATATTCATTTCATTTCTCCTCTTTTCTTTATTTTAATCTTATTGTAATTATTTATATCATTCTCAAACGCAATTAATCAAATATCATTTGTGCTTGGCCTGCATAAATATTTCCTAACTGGAACTAATTTTTTTCTTTCTAAAATCTTTATTTAAAAAATAATAAAGTATTAAAAGCGAGTAACATAAACTTCTCTGCGCTCTCAGCAGGGACACTTATTACATAATATATGTATACAGTTATACACACAGTTATTACAGTTAAGCTATTGTTACATTATATATACATATATATATATATATATATATATATATATATATATATATATATATATATATATATATATATATATATATATATATATATATATATATATATATATATATATATATATATACATATATATATATATATATATATATATATATACATATACATATATATATATATATATATATATATATATATATATATATATATATATATATATATATATAATATATCTGTCTGTATTAAATTTTACCTCTATTCTTTATTTATTAAAATCTTATTTTTATTAATAACACCGTAGTCAAAAGCAGCTCTTAAAATATCACTCGTTCTTTGCCTATATAAATCTGAATTATGTATCTCTTGTAGACGTGCTGCAAACATTTTCATACCTTCTTCAAAAACCGATGCTTGGAGTTTTTGTAGACTTTGCATTAGGGGTTGTAGCTCCGGTAAATTTGGTAGATTTTCCATGCTTTGTAGATTTTGCGGGTTTTGTAGGTTTTGAAGAATTTCCGGATTTTGCATTAGATTCTGTAAGTCTGGGAATTGTTTTAAGGTTTCTGGGTTTTGTATTAGGTTTTGGAAGCTATTACCCATACCTGACATCATTTTTGCAAGTTCTTCTTTTGGTGTGAGTTTCAACTGATATACATAAATAGCAACAACCACCCCCCAAATGGCATATTCTTTCCAGTCATTTTTCAATTCTTCTAATGAAAATATATCGTTAGGACCGGCACCAAGCTCCTTTGTAAAACCGGAAAAACTGTTATAGTAAATTTGGAGATAATCATCTAGTTTATCAAAATCTTGTTTTGATGCACCAGAATAAAAACAAATATGATAGATCATGAACCGGTGAATTAATCCGAGATTGCTGGAAGTCAATAATTTTTACATCCAGTAGGGCTCCAGTTTCCTAAAACGAAAATTATTTATATTAGTGATTTAGCTTCATCTGGCCTCCAGAAAGCAACAACTATTTGTTCCAGTAAAAATTAATCTTCTCTATTTTAGGCAGATTTTTTTATAACATATATATAATATATATATATAAATAAATATATATATATATATATATATATATATATATATATATATATATATATATATATATATATATATATATATATATATGTATATATAAAAATTATCCTCTAAATTTCATTACCGGTACTTTAAAAGAGTACATTTTAACAATAAAATAACTTTTTTACTTTGTTAACTAAAACTAAATATATTTTTTTTTATAAAGATTTACAAATGCGTTATCGCGATTTCGTAGTACAACTACATTTTTAAACTATGTATTCAAACAGTCTTAAGCGTTTGAAAATGTAGTTGTACTATGAAATCGTGATAACACATTTGTAAATCTTTAAAATATATATATATATATATATATATATATATATATATATATATATATATATATATATATATATATATACACATATATATGTATATATATATATATATATATATATATATATATATATATATATGTGTGTGTGTGTGTGTATAGTGTCAGTTAATCAAGTAAATAAGTTATTTTATTGCAATACTTCTTAATCTATAAGCAAAATTCCAATAACAGATTGTGGTTGTTGAATTTAAATACAATTCTATATATTCTATATATATTTTTATTTGTTCTAAACCGTCTTTCTAAGTTTTTTAGTGTATAGTACTCGTTGCTTGAAAGTTATTAAAAATCTCCCACATCCATCGGTTTTCGCAAATCTGATAATTATTCAAGTAGTAATAAAACATTCGAAATCTGGACTCTAAAGAATGACCTCACTCCATAAATATGAATTTTTTTTTTCTAATAATTGGTTGCTGAACAACATAGTATAATTTGAATAAAATTAGTGGCGGTTGCTTCCTGTCTGCATAATTTTATTGAATTTCGAGTCCTTTAATCATAGGATTTTTCCAAAATAAATTTTAGTTTAGTGCATCCCCACGATAACTATATGTTAGATAGCCTAAAGGAGACTTATGTAAGTAATCTGTTAATGTCTTATATTTTTGGCTAATTTCATCTTTTCTATATCTATTAACTCAAAATCTTAATACTAATTTTGCCTTGTGGGTCTTTAAACTTGCAAGTGTTGTCTAAATAAATTTTTGATGTATTTAATATATAAAATTTCATGATTTATTTCTTTTCTAAACTTTTTACTTACGCAGTAAAAATATGTCAACATTTTTATTGTTACAGTTGGTTGTAGAATATGTACTATAGATAAAATCATATGTGAAATTTTTTCGTGAAAATTTTGTTTACAGATACCTAAATTGCAATAGAAACGGTGTACGGGCAGAGATACCAATTTACGTTAGTCTTGACTAGCTGCCGTTTGTACTAAGCTCGTAATATAAAATACTTTTTAAAAAAGGTAGAATGAACTGACAAATTGAACTCCATACGCATTAACCGAAAACTTCCCAAGACCGTATTTGTATAAGAAACTCAAAGAGCCAACCTTTCTTCAATATTTTAAAAAAATCAAAGTTTCTGATGAATTCTAGATCCCCAAATAGCGCTCTCTAGAAAGCATCTAATAAATAAGTTCAGAGTATCTTTGGGAGCAGTGTCCCGAGTATGAGAGCAGTAATTCATCCATATGAGCCAGTATTGTATCGATGAAGGAATTTGTTACAAAATTATATCCCACCTAACAAACAGTATGATCAGGAGAGAACATATTCGTTCCCAGGTTAATGCCTATCAAGCTAAATGGCAATGCTAGTCAACTACATCAACCTGAAGAACGAATGTCGTTCCAGCCTTTCTTAAGATGTAAAATTTCCTTATCCCTGCGAATATTTATATGGGTAACTAGTGCTTGAATACCTAAAAATCCATCTTGTTAAATCCAGGCTACGTGGAAGCTAATTTATTTCAGCTCTTTGAAAAATCAATTTATTCTGAAAACATTTTCGAAATGCTAGTAACGATGTGTTTTAAAGATGTGATATCACCCAGTCCTTCTAAAAACAGTATATCTGGTTATAACCGTCAAGATTTTGTAAAGTGTTGGTAAGGATCTTCTGAAGCATCTCCTTATGTTGCTCCGAATTAACAGCGCGGTCTCTATCAATCTTAAAGAAGAAGTAGCCAGGTAACAACTTTGCAATCCAAGCCGTCCCTTTGGGGAATATAAAGGTTTTTGATACCTTTGTTTTGTCAGACTTTAATAGGGACTATTCTGTTGATTGACATTCATATAGAAACAGATACAGCTTGCTCAAAGTAATGATCACATATTTTTTTATTTTACTTTCGCTCTCGCTTCTGTCGGAGATTGTCCAAGCCAAAGTTTAACAGAGGAAATCTTGGCAAGGACACTGTCACGATATGCCAAAATCAACGGTATGCAGTGTAATTAGTATTAATCAACCCACGCATATAAAAACCAATATTACGAGTAACTAACAAAATTGAACAGAATCCATATTTTAACAATTATTACGATTCTACATTCTGTTGAAATATCTCTGGATACATTTCGTCGTAACAGAACTTATCAGCCAACCTAACAAAGCACTTATCGTCGTACTAGCATAAGATATCATACTTATCTGCTTTTTACCTGGGACTGTTCAAGCCACCGGCTGCCAGAGGAGACCTTTCTAAAATAATAGCTAAAAACCCAGCATGCCTTGACCCTGGACAACATATTAAATAATTGAATTGTAAGTCATTGAACATAATGTAACATAAATTTCCATGTTTTTTCAGGAAAAATAACCGAACTTACTGTACGTGGTTTTGTATAAAACTTTAGAGTACTACTAAATTTTGATTTACTTGTTAGTCTGACAAAATATCGCTTTTCTATCTTTTCATGCAAGTAGATATTAAAACACACAACGATCTGAATAATTGAAGGTCACTCTATTACGAAAGTATTTGAGATTAGTGGAAAACTTACCGAATATTTAAAGAGCATATTGTTAGACCAGCAATCCCCATGAATCAGAACTTTATCTTTTCCATTGTAAACACCCATTTCTAGAAACACCTTTAAAGCATGGTCTTCAAAATATTTTATTTCATCTAATATAATTTTATCTTTTTCAGGATCTAAGGAATTGACTGCTGCAGAAAGAGCAATGCTCATAGGTTTATCCATCGCGGCTGCCATAAATTGAAATAAATCAGCGAAATTTTTAGTAATGCTCTCAAACTTTTCAGAATCTCGTATTCGTAAAACATAGGAAAGAGCATGAAATTTTCCGTATACTTTAAATAACATCTCTAAATGTTCTTTATCAAAACATGTCATTTTGTCAAACATTTTAAACCCAAGGTGACTTAGGTCTTCCATAGCAAGATACTCTTTACTTGGTTCTAGACTTCCACAGTAGTACGTGGGTAAATTGTCAAATGATTTCGAAACGTTGCTTTCTTTTTGCAAATGGTTCATAGCTTTATATGCAGTTTCATAAAATAAAATTTCATTTGAAAACAATGCCTTAAAACCCATATCAAACTTGGGTGCTTTCTTTATAGCAACATTTATATCTTCACCAGTATCTTTATTTTTAACTTCTCCCTTAAAAAACTCTGCCACCATTCCATCACCAAAACTTGGCTTTGTATCTGGCATCACCACAAAATTTCGTATGTTTTGTGATTGTGCAACTTGGGTTAATACTTCGTTTAATTGTTCTTTTATTTCGTTTTCAGCTGGTGCCTGCATTTTGTCACCTAAAACATATAAATTATGGGGTCAAAATAAAAAAAAAAAAAATCTTTTATAGGAAACTTAACTTTGCTTTCACAGTAAAATGCCAT
This sequence comes from Pachyrhynchus sulphureomaculatus, assembly GCA_019049505.1. NCBI lineage: Eukaryota > Metazoa > Arthropoda > Insecta > Coleoptera > Curculionidae > Pachyrhynchus > Pachyrhynchus sulphureomaculatus. The sequence continues at coordinate 61,930,145 of CM032449.1, forward strand.
TTGGATATAGAACCCTTTTTAATATACTCTAGAAAAAAACAATCAAGAACAAAAATATATAGAGTTGCTAATGTATATTCTATTATTTTTTGGTACTGGTAAAAGAACCACAAATTTTGTGTACAAATGGCACTTTTTAATTGAAACTTAAAGTACCACTTAGCCAGGAAACTTATTGAAGCTTTGTTTAATAACTGGATTGTTTTGGCATATACTTGGTGGAGATCCATTAAGCTTAAGTAAGTGAACAGTGAAACAACATTTTTTTTTTCTCCGTTTACTGGTAAACTCCACATTTATTTTAATATATCAACATGTTTCGTTATCACTCTAGCTTTATCAAGAGTAAATGAACAAGATGGAAAATTTTATTATATATATATATATATATATATATATATATATATATATATATATATATATATATATATATATATATAAAGATCCCTACAGGTAAAATACAATAATGTTGGAAATCCCTAATTGTACTGTTATAAAGACTTTATATTATAGGTAACAAATTAATTAAGTATGGTATTATTGAAATATATTTAAGAGAGGTGAATTATTTAATTCTAATTGGTCATTTAACAAATAATTAGTATTTTTAAGTTTATTGATTTCTAGAGATTCAAGCAAATTTAATTTATACCCTTTATTTTCAACATGTAAAATTTCAAAGTTTTTATTAAACTGATATTCTGATTCTATTAAATGGTTATCGTAATTTGAGTCTGATTTACTAGTTATAAAAGATGTAAAATGTTCTTTCATTCTTTTTTTTTTAAATTTCTTCCTGTTTGACCAATATAAGTACAATCACAATTTTCACAGTTAAGTTTATAAACACCTGATTTTTGCTCTTTGTCTGTTTTTGATTTATTATTTTTTATATATTTGCTTAGGGTATTATTTGTTTTAAATGCTACATTAATATTTAATTTTTTTCGTTAAGACATTTCTAATTTTATTGCTAGTCACACTTATGTATGTAATAACACTATAGAGTTCTTGATTCATTTTTTATCTAGGAAAAATTAGTTCTGATGCTTTTTTATATTTTTTATTTTTTAAAATCTTGTTGACTATATCTACATTATATCCGTTATTTACTGCAATTTGTTTTATTATGTTTAGTTCTTTAAGAAAATCTTTTTCATTTAATGGAATAGCTAGTAGTCTATGGGCCATGCTAGGAAAGGCAGCTAGTTTGTGTTGGATTGGGTGACATGATTTATTATGTATTATTGTGTCAGTATGCGATGGTTTGTGGTAAATTGAAAACGTATGTTTATTATTATTCTTTGTTATAGTTAAATCTAAAAAGTTTATGCTATTATTAGTTTCTTCTTCTGTAATGAATTTTATGTTAGCATGTAAATTATTTATATTATCACAAAATTTTGTGATGCTTTAATAAGTTTCCTGGCTAAGTGGTACTTTAAGTTTCAATATTCTATTATTTCTTCGTATTTTAAGTTTTTTCATGAAGTAGAATATTTTAGGTGAGAATTTATACGTATTTTTATCAGAAACATTTATTTTTTCGTTCATTATTAGAACGCAGAAAAAATGATGATGTATTTAATTTTGCCTCTGTCTGTCTTCAGTTTATATTCCAACATCATATATATATATATATATATATATATATATATATATATATATATATATATATATATATATATATATGTATATATATGTATATATATATATATATATATATATATATATATATATATATATATATATATATATATATATATTATATAATTACAAAATATAGTGTCAATAACTTGAACACACAAAAGGGGAAGTAGAAGGTAGGCTTTCCCACTTAACCTTATCATAATATGCAACATAACTAGACTTACGACTAAGATAACAGTTTTTCCTTAACTCTATTTTGCAGAGGGCAAATATATAAGCCGTACTATTTGTAAAACAATCATTTAGTATCAGAAATCAGACTCAACGGACTCAACAGAGCGGCATTGCGACCTAGGAGAGTCTAAGTATTCATGTGGAACAAAGATGCGAATGGAATTTTTGAAAATCTAAAACGGGACATTTTTCAAATTCAACGGGACCAGATTGTATTTTTGCGAAATTTGATAGCTGAAAGATCTTTTATATAATTGTTGTTATGTGGGAAGGTGGAGTGATAGTAAATTTGTGCCTCAAATCCAACGCATGTCCATCATATCTGATTTTTGATATAAATATGGCGGGCATTTTAGAAAGATTATTTTATTATACAAAACTAAGCTGTGAAAATTCCTTCTTTCTCTCATGTTAAACCAGCCAATATCTTTCAATTTTGCACTCACCCCCCTTTCGTATTTTCTGATCCCACATATCATTCGCACACAGCAGATTTGTATCAACTGGATGCGCCTTGCATCTTGCCCCAGTAAGCATGGCCCGTACAAAGTGTCAGAAAAAGAGAAGTGTGAGAAGACTAGGCAGTCACATAATTTTTCTTGAGGTTCACATCCAAAAGGTGCCTTTGATTGAAAATTAGTTTTAAGTTAGCAAATGCCTTTCTTCACAGCCGTTAATGTGTTCAGAAAACCTCAAGTCAACATCAAGCAACAGACCGAGATTTCTAGCCACATTCGAAGTAAGTTGGGAATGTGGAATCTTTGGCACAATGATACTACTCAGTATATATCACCACTACACCAAACACTTTATTTTTGCACTCGACGCGCGTAGTAGTACATTCGAAGTAAACAAAGCTTCACCATTTAGACTATTGTGGAGTCAATCCTTGAATTGATCCCTAACATGCTCACGTCCAAAAAGAAGTATCATACTTTTCTTGGGGTTAAGGACTAAACAATCACCAGCTGAGTTCCGCTGCAGCCGTTGAAGATCACTCATAAGCATGTTATTAGCCACAGCAATTTTTTCCGGTTTAAACGACAAGTATAACCGAGTATCATCCGCATATAAATGCACTGTGGCGTACCTAAGATTTCTTACTAGTTGTGAATATATAGAGTGAAAAAGAAAGGACCAAGAATAGATCCCTGCGAGACGCCACATGTGATATCCAGTGGATTCGATAGTATGTTATTACTTCTGACAGATTGGTCTCTTCCAGAGAGATAGCTTCCAAGGAACTGACAAGCATGTGACTCGAAGCCAAGGAAATGAAGAATTGCCAGAAGCAGTTGATGGTTTAGCGTGTCAAAGGTCCTGGAATAGTCAAGAAGGATGAAGGCTGTAAGCTGACCAGAGTTAGCTGCCTCCAAGATATCATCCGTAACTTTTAAGAGAGCAGTGAAGCAGCTGTAATTTTTACGGAAGCCGGACTGATACGTCAGCAGTATGTCATAGGACTGACAATATTCCCGAATCTGCCCCTCCAGGACCCATTCCAAGACCTTCGACAAAGTGGGCAGAATGCTTATAAGCCGAAGATCTTTTAATTCAGCACGGGCTGGAACCTTTGGTATCGGAATTAAGAAGGAACTTTTGCATATCTGCAGAAATGTAAGAGTTTCGATACATGAGTTTATTAGGTGTAAGATAAGTGGCAGGTTATATGAGCAACACAAACTTATCATAGATAGACAAATACCATCTGTATCAATAGCCCGTGTCTCGATAAAAAAGAGAGCCGATTGGACCTCATCACTGGTGACAAGTCTGAACTAAAACGATCCGACACTCTGTTTTTTGTTATGCAAATAGTAATTCAAGATATTTGGATCATGGGCTTTAGGAATAACAGAGTTAACAAAATACTTGTTGATATCATCCACATTTCCCAAATGAACAGGGACTGATTTAGCCTCCTTAGAATAGACACCCATATCTCTAAGTAACTTCCAGTTATTTTTCGCATTTTCTCTGCGGAGATTTGTTTGAAGGTAAGCCTTCTTTTCGTTTTGCAAAGCTGTAGTTACATAATTGTGTACCTGCCGATATTGCTCCCAATTTTCTGCCGTCCCCGACCTTTTCAATTTGGAGAGAGCTTTGTCCCGCTTCATAGACAATTTAATAATACAAGTAATCCAGGGTGCTTTTTTCTTTGTTATACGTGCATCTCTGAATGGAGCATGAATATCAAAAAGATAGATATATATATATATATATATATATATATATATATATATATATATATATATATATATATATATATATATATATATATATATATATATATATATATATATATATATATATATATATATATATATATATATATATATATATATACATATATATATATATATATATATATATATATATATATATATATATATATATATATATATATATATATAAAGATATATTATGGGCATAGTATACTTGCTGCAGGGAAATCCATAAAACGCTACAGGAGCGACGCATATGGGGAAAAAGCGATTCACGTTTGTCTTGAATCGCTGTAAATTGTATTCGGTGACTGCCCGTTGCTCCCTGACGTAGAAACTTGCTTGCGATGCAGGAGGTCTCGGGTTCCAATCTTGGCAGGTCGATATACTTTGTTAATTAATTTATTTAAGTATATTTTGGCATAGGCAACAGTTTTTGTAGCGTTAAATTCTACTTGGTTAGTGTCACTCCAAGAATTTCTTCCAGGTCTTTGTTAAGTTGAACGACTTCCTGCTGTCTATGGATATTTGCATGAGTACCCGATGTTCGAGCTTTTAAAATGAATGAACAAATAAGCGTACTGTCATCTGCAAAGCTGCCTATTGGATTCTTGGTCCTTTCCAGCAGATCGTTAATATGAATGAGAAAGAGAGTAGGAAATAATATGGAGCCTTGGGACACGTTGATAGTGAAGATATTAGAAAGAATTCCATCGACTGCCACTCGTAAAGGGCACTCTCTGAGGAAACACGGCACAACATAACTTTTCAAACATACCGTGAGAGCGTAGCTGAGCTAGCAATCTATCGTGTTAAACACTGTCCAATGCCTCGGATATGTCAAGAGCAACCGCTCGAGATTCTCCTAAGAGATTTTCCAAGTGGCGTTGTTTGAAACCTATGTTATATAAGTTAGAAAATCTCCTGTTGATTTTTGCTTACAACAGCCTTCAAAATATTTGAAAAAATGCAGATTGATAGCCTTCTTTTCCATGACTTTGATTTTTTTAATTTTATGTGCTATTATATGTATGTACTTTACTAAAAGTAAGAATATTAGTAATGAGTATTCTTGTTATAGGAGAAAAGTCTCAAAATACCACAAGCAAATAAATGAATGAAGGGAGATATCAAATAATAAAACTTATAACTAACGATAACCAAGAGATCGCACAAATCAAAGAGACAAAGGAAGCTACAGAGAAATATTATCAAACACTATATGACACGAAAATATCGCCACCGCCCGGGAAAGAAGAAGGAAATAGAGTGATAGTAAAAAATGTAGGATCTGAAGAACTTCCCGATCTAACAACGGATGAAATAATTAACGCCCTACAACATATGACAACAACAGAGAACCAGGAGACGATGAAATAACTATAGAAATGATAAAGTATGGAAGGGCATCGATAATACAATCTCTTCAAGCTCTATTTACAGGTGCTTCATAGAAAGTAAAATATCAACACCTTGGGTAAACGCCTTGATTGTGCTTATATTTAAAAAGGGAAACAAATTTAAATTGGAGAATTACAGACCGATCAGCCTGTTATCGGTACTATACAAAATTCTCACTAGAATCATAACATATAGATTAACGAACCAATTAGGCAGTTATCAACCACGTGAACAAGCGGAATTTAGACGAGGATACAGCACTTTGGACCATCTTCAAACAATTAGGTTACTAGTGGAAAAAGTAAATGACTATAAGGTCACCTTGTGGATAGCAATGTTTGACTACGAAAAAGCATTTGATTCAGTAGAGATATAGGCAGTCCTTAATGCCTAAAGTAACAGCAGAGTCGATGAAATGTACACAACTCTTCTTGAATACCTATATAAAAATGCCACATCACAAATAATGCTTGAAGAAAAAACAAATAAAATCAAAATTAAAACAGGAATTAGTTAGACAAGGCGACTCGATTCTCCAAAGCTGTTCACTTTGACTCTAGAAGACATGTTCAAATCGCTAAAGTGGGAAAATAAAGGAATACTAATGAACGATAAAAGATTAAATCACTTAAGGTTCGCAGATAATATCACTCTGATCGCCAACACAAAAGAAGAATTACGGGAAATGCTAATGGCATTAAATAACTGGTCTCGAGAAATACGTCTAAAAATAAATTTCACTAAAACCAAATATTTGAACAACGAAAGTGAAGATAACAGCCAGGAACTATTAATAGAAGGTGAAATAATAGAAAAGGTAAAAATATTCATATATTTAGGACAAAAAAAACGAATTATCAAAAAATAATTTGAAGGCTGACTTGGATAGAAGTTCTGGAGGTTACAATCTACATTTAAATTGGACATCCCAAATACAATAACAACGTTCAACATATACTGCCGGTATTAACATATGGCACTGAAACGTGGGCTTTAAATAAAAGTATAATAAATAAACTCCAGGTGACCCAAAGAGCAATGGAGAGGAGAATGCTAAATATTAGACTCCAAGATCGTATCCCTAACATCGAGATACGAACGAGATCAAAAGTGACAGATGTAATACAACGAATATGTATGTTAAGGTGGAATTGGGGGGACATGCCACAACGCTGAATTTTAATAAATGGACACGCCATTTAGTCGAATGAAGCCTAGAGAACATAAAAGATGATTTATGTTATTGCTGTAAAGTCACTAAACGAATTTAAAAAATCCCTTAATAGTAAGTAGTTCCATGTAAAAAAGAAATATAGTTATGTGGATTAAAAGTTTTCAGTAAACTGTCATACAATCAGTTGGACAATAATGCAAGTGAACTTATTGTATTTTATTTCGGAAAGGTTAAAAAGTTGGTAGATATAAAAAACTGAATAATTTTTTATAGAAGTCTAGAATATTCTTTGTGAATTAGTCAAAATGATAGGTTTTCACAAATCAGACTAAACATTATTTTTATGAGGTTCTAAAACCTAAGAATGACTCGAAGTATACCATTAATATACCAATAAATCTGCGAGATGATAAAAATTGTACAAAATTATTATATCTTTAGAAATTTCTGAATTGTTCTGAAAGAAAATCTGCCGAAACCCGAAAATTTCATTTCTAGATCAAGTAAAGTACATTTCAGTAAACCTTTATTCAAGACCAACCTAGAATAAACATCGTTTTCATAAAATTCTGGAATATTCTCTGTAAAACTTTATCAAGATATAGCTCTAGAACATTCGATTTAAAAAACCAGCCGATATGCTTAGTCACAGTCCTTCCCCCCCTTCCATATAGAAATTCCTCTCAATCCATAATTTATAGAAACTTTTGGAACATTCTGTGTACAACTCAAACAAAACCATTTTTTGAATATGAAAATATGCCAAAATACACTTTTTTAAGAATTTAAGATTTACATGAATAGAATGCTTGATTTGCGATTCTAATTTCTTCTTTTTCCACATCGATATTAAAATTGTATATTTCGTCTCATTTCTACATAGAATATTCTAGAAGAAGTAGAATATTTTGATCTGATATGATCTGCAAGTAAATTCTGAAACATTATAAAAATTAAGTATTTCGAAGGATTCCTACATAGACGCTTAAGAATTGTTATAAAACATACTATTTATTCTGACTTAATAGAGTTTGAGAATTTTATTTCGTTTATAAAAAGCGTGCTTTAGAATGTCTGTGTGTAAGTGTGTACCTTCAGGAATAAACTGAAAACGAAAAATTTAATTTTCATGCCGTTCCCTTTCACTTGTAAATTTTCCAGTACTTTTAATAAAAATCAGAAAAATATTACAGAAGTATCTCCATTTCACAGTTATTAACATTACTTACATATTGCGACATCTACGAGGATGTTTTGAAATCAATAAACAGAAACGCTGAAAAATATAATTACGTTGTGACATCATCGAAAATTTATAAAATCTTGCAAAAAGTTTATCAAGTATGATATAGAAGCCGAAAAGTCGAGTGTGACAATTATCTTTATACTTAACAGCTTCACTTCAGTCGTAGAAATTTACTTATGCAACTCTTATTGCAAAATATTTATATAGTAACGCGCCGGGAGGTTAGTTTGAGTTAAAGTGGATAGATAATGGAATGTCTGTGACTTTTTATTGCTTGTCTTACTTGAATGATGGAATACAAGTGGAACTGCGAGTACATGCTGTTAACACAAGACCACAAAAAAAGTTTTGTAGTTGAAAGGTGAGATACCATACCGTATGTTTTTTGATATGCTGAAAATGAATCCGAGGTCAGAATTGACTAATTAGTCATGAATTTTGCCATAACCTTAAAAAATAGCTCGAAAATTACCAAAAATAGTTTTAAAAATAAATTAAAAAATGTAAACGACCAAATCACCGTATCTATACGTAGTTTGGGATGCTGAGATCGAATACAATTCACCCATCACGTCAACAATTTGACATAATCTCAAAAAACCCCTCAGAAATACGTTAGTAACTAAATTAAAAAATAATTGAACAGACCACCAGATCTATAAGTATTTTGGGTGTTTAAACCCAATATGCCAAAAGAACTGACCTATTAAATCAATATCTTGAAATAACCTCAAAAATTCCACTTCTTTCATTTACAGGTCGCTGGATTAAGGTGAGTTCCCCGCACTGGATGTTTTATTAAAGTGATTCCCGTTGCACATCCCCTCACGATGCTGGATAACAGTGAGTCACCTCGCCTCTCACCCCAATGAAAGAACTTTACAACCAGAATTCTAAACCTAACATAACCTAACAAGAACTATACACCAAAAACGCTAAACCTAACATAGCCTAATGTAAAAAAACGTACACCAAGAGCTTTACACCAAGAAATCTAAACTTAACATAGCCTAATGCAAAAAACTTACACCAAAAACTTTACACCAGGAACCTAACACAACCTAATGCTAGAAACTTACACCAAGAGTGCAAAATCTAACATAGCCTGATTCAAGAAACTCACACCAAGAAGTTTACACCAAGAACTTTAAACCTAACCCATTTACAACCTGCTATGTGTTGTAAACTCTTTTTTTATGCAAGTTTCCGTTTTAAGTCGACTTGGTGTATTTTGAGCACTTTTTATATTCGCTTCAGGTTAATTTAATAGGCATTAGAAAAAATACATTTTTACAAAAAGTAATTTTAAAAAATCGCTTTTTTTAAATCTAAATAAAATATTTAAGTAGGCATTTCAGAAATTTCTAAATTGCATATTTTGAAACAGTGCACTTGAAAATAGTCAAGGTGGGCTTTTTATATTTATCATATAAATATGACTTACAGTTAGTGTCCGTAAACTGAGATTTTGGACGTTAAAAGGTTAAAGTTATTAGGATTGGGCTATGCCAGGTTTGGCGATTTTAGCACAAAGATTTAAGGACTAGACCATATTAGATTAGGTAGGGCATAAATCGTCTATTTTTTAACATCGTTATTATTTACACTGTAAATTCAGTTCGAGTGAACCTTAGCTGTTAACTAATTGATGTATTGTCAGAAAACTGTAATATAACTGCTCTTAAATGTGTGCCACTAGCTAAAGTTGAAATAATATTTCTGCAATAAAAGTATTTGTTATCAAGATTTTTTGATTTCCTTCAGAATTTTAATTAAGCAAATTAATTGATTTCTCATTCATAAATACTCTAACTTTAAAAAAAAAAACCTTTTTAAATAAGAATTTTGAAATAAGTGTGTTAATTTTTTTTTTTAGTTTTTTAACTTCCTAATCAGTAATGTAACATAAATAAATAAATTTTACGGTTCAATTACACATACTATAAACACACGACTAGCATCTTGCGAAGTTTTTCGATCAATTGATAAGTGAGGTATAAGAATTTACCAACAAATTGCAATATTTATTTTATAAATAAACGTTAATTTCAGTTTTTATTTAGTACATGGTTTCTGCCTTATTTATATTGCACGAATTAAGTCATTAGTCGTATCATAGTTCGAGGTGAATTTAATTAAAATTTTTTGTATTATCGTCACCACACACAATTGCTTAATTTAATAACAAACTAATAAGCTAACAAGTATAAAAATATTATGTCTACTACTTGTAATAATTCAGACTCTTTTTGTTATGTCTGTGAAAAATTTGATGTGACTAAATATCGAAGAAAATTGACAATTATGATTACAAATATATGCTCGCACTTCAAATGTCTTTCGATTCCTGTTTCAAATCAGGACGATGATTGAGTACCTCATTTTGTATGTAATAACTAATATACATCATCGATTTGATGGAATCGGGGGTACGTTGAGGCTATAAAATTTAAAGTATCTATGACGTGGAGTAAGCCGCAAAATCATGTTTTCTGTAGAACACGCAATGGTTATAATATAAAAAACAGAAATAATATTCCTCATGCAAAAGTTACGTCAGTAATATTTCCTATTTTCAAAGCTGATAATGACATTACAGGAAATAGAGCAGGTTAATTCAGGATACTGATCTGGAAATACCTGAATGTAAGAAGTCTCGGAAGATGAAGCTGATTCTAGTGAAAATGAAGAAGCAACTTCAGATGCAAATAAATCTAAGATCTCTCAGCAGTTTAGCCAAATGAAGTTGAATGATCTTATTAAAGATTTAGGATTGTCAAAAGAACTTGCTGAAATATTAGCTTCTAGATTGAAAGAAATAAAATAGTTGGTGCCACAACACAAAGAGAAAAAATTTTCTAGAATACTTTTCAGAAGAAGAGTCTCTTGTGTATTGCCAAGACATACTTAGATTATTCAATGAAATAAGACCAGCTTCTTATAATCGAGGTTATTTATCGATTTATCGAAGAGAAGTCTTAAAGCAATCTTGTTGCACATCACAAATGTCTTAGCTCCAGTACCGATTACTCATTCTTTAGTATATAAAGAAAATAGGCGTGATGACAGTAACGATGAATCACCCAAATTATGAATTTAAATAATGAAATAGATTAAAAAATTTCTAAAAAATGTTCTTATTCTTATATTAAAAGTGAGATTAATATTATTTTTATTAGCATAAAAATGCAGAATACACCAATCCGCCATGTTATGTGGAACAACAATAACAGCGAATGACGTCACGCCTCAATAAATATTATTTCGGTCGAACTTCTCTTGTGTTAACGATAATCTCTGCACCGTTTATCAATTAATTTGTGGTTTTAAACTATCGAGTGGCCTAGTTTTGTGTTACAAAAACTAGAACCAAGAAACGTTAGCAATAGAAGACGGATTTATCAAAGCAAATAGCTCTAATTTACCTAGAATTGATTTGTTGATGCCTCGAAAGTTTCTTGCGTGAAACAAAGGCTTTTGCTCAGCAGAATTTAGAAATATCAAAACTTCTATGTAGGCATATAAGTAATCTGTATTAAAATCTACAATTTAAAACCTAAAAATCCATAAAAACTGCACTTTATTTCTACGTCATGGTTTTATTAGTTTTAGGTTAGGTTATGATTGTTATGAAAATGTTGATATGTCGAATCTTACGTACTAATTAATTTTATTTATTTTAGGTCCTCACGTCCATCGTATGGCGATGATGCTGTAAACTATGTACAGCTTAAACGTGATGAAAAAATGTCCATAGTGCAATGTAAAATTTGCCCAGAATATAAGGTCCATGCAAAGTTATATGCAGTTACGTTAATAGACAATGAAGAAGAAGCAGTTATTTCCTTGCAATGCCATGACTGTGTTGCCTCTCAAGGTGGCTGCAAGCACGCCATAGCATTCCTAATGTGGGTCCATCGCAGGAGTAAAGACCCATCCTGTACTTCAGTGAAATGTTACTGGATGAAATTCAAACTGTCTAGAGTTGGCACTAGCCCTAAAATATGTACATAACGGCAAAGCAATTATCAAATGGTAAGCCTAGTTTGCCATCAAATAGTAGAGTTCTTGAAAAGTTTTTGGGAAGAAAAAGAAAACAACTGTGAAATAATGAAATATCAACCAAGTTATATTTGTGATAATACAGAAAGTGTAACTATGCACCAATTTGTGCTGAAACATAAAGAGAAATCCTGTGACACATTTTTGGAGAAGCTCGTTCTGACTAATACTCATATTTTTAAAACTGAAAAAGAGACCAGAGAACAGCACCAAAGTAGTCCTTCGTATGAATTGAGGTATGGCATTAAATAAACGGTAGTAGATGATAACATTAAAGAAATAAAACCTAATCTCAATAGTGATGTGACTATTTAAAGGTATTATTTAGATAATTAACAGTTTCTCAAACAAGATTATTACGACACATCTCATTTATAATAATAAAATATTAAGTTAAAACTTACATTAAAATGGCCTTCACAGAAATAAATTGAAGAATTTGGAGAAATAACTGCTGGGTCTCGCCGTACAAGAGTTAGCCACTTATTTCTTATTATTTTCTTGTTTGGAACCGCACACACTTATACACTTTAGAATTCATTTTAAACACACAAAATAACAAAATTATTGTATAGACACTGTATACTTCACTGTTATTGACATGGAGTTTACAAAGGCGTGACGTCACGAGCAGACGCCATGACACCTGCGAGCGGTTTGGCGTGAAATTCAAAATTAGTTTTAATATGGCCAATTTTATGCTAGGAAACCTGTAATTTCTCCAGAAATATATATATTTTTTGGAAATAGTAGTTCCGTAAGAACATCGTGGAATGGTTTTTCAAAATTAGTCGTCATGCCTATTATGAAAATATACGCAAAGTCCTTGAAAAAAACCCCCCCCCCCCCCCATCAAATATAAAGATCATAAGTGGCAAGCTTGTGGAGATTTAAAGATTGTAACCATAATTTTGGGCCAACAATCTGGTTTTACAAGTTAAAAGTTTTCTGTGCGAATAGGATAACAGGGACTGAGAAAACCACCGGAGAAAAAAAACGTGGCCACACAGAAAATAAAGAAAATCCCTAAAGCCTGGAACAAAGAATGTTATCAATGAGAATTTAATTAGTCGAGATAAGGTGTTACACCCACCTTTACGCATTAAGTTGAGACTAATAAAGCAATTTGTGAGAGCACTTGATAAGGAGGGTGCATGTTTTCAATATCTGACTAAAAAACGGCCTCAAATTTCAGATATAAAATTGCAAGCTGGAACTTTTGATGATCCGCAAATACGAAGACTCATGAAGGATAGTGAATTCACTAATCATATGAATAATATTGAGAAAGAAGTTTGGACGCGTTTCAAAGATGTTACTAAAAAATTTTTAGCTAATCTAAAAGACACTGACTACAAAAACAAAGTAGACAATATGTTATCGGCATTATTTCCCATATATTTTAGGAGATTTCAGCGAAGAGCATGAGGAGTGTTTTCAACAGGATATAAAAGACGTAGAGACTAAATACACATGTTGGCGGATTTTTGTTGGCCGCATAAAAGAGATACAATAAATAAACATAAACGTAATGTAACGAGGGAACTCACTTAAATAAAGCACCCCGAGGGTGATAGGCGAGGAGAATTACCATAATAAGGCACATCGTGGGTGAGAGGCAAATGGGACTCATTTTAATAAAGCAGCTAGGATGAAACGCGAAAGAACACACCATAATCCTGTGAATGAAAGGACTGGACTTATTGAGGATATTTCAAGATCCTGACGTAATAGATAAATTCTGTTGACATATTTGCTTTCAACGACCCAAAATACGTATAGATATGGTGATCTACTCGTTTTTTTTTGCATTAGGTTATGTTGCGGTTATAGTTTAACGTTCTTAATGTAAGTTTCTTTTATTATGTTATATTAGGTTTAGAGCTCTTGGTGTAAAGTTTTTGCATTAGGCTATGTCAGGTGTAAAGTTTGTGGTGTAAAGATTTTGGTGTAAGTTGCTTGAATTAGGAGATGTTAAATTTAGTGTTCTTGGTATAAGTTTCTCGCATTAAGCTGTATGTTTAGATTTCTTGGTATAAGCTTTTGGTGTAAATTTCTGCAAATTACTAATACAACCGTATGACTCCATCATGACTCAAAAACGATATGAGACTTTATACAATATATATATATATATATATATATATATATATATATATATATATATATATATATATATATATATATAATAAATTAAAATTCCGGATTTCAATCCGTTTGTCTAACAATGAATTTGCTCGACGTTTCGCCAAAATCATCTCATTTGGCATTTTCAAGTGATCTTGCTACTCAATACTGTAATCTTGCTGCTGCTACCACTCGAAGCTAACTGAGAACCGAAGTGTGGTCGCCGTCCTTTATAGGTCAGTGCCTACGCAGATTGTGGATGGGGGGGGGGGAGGTCGGAAGTGTTCGTCCGGGCATCGGTGTTTGCTGGCCGGGTGGTAATTACGGGTTTCGGCGCTATGCTGACTGTTGCCTTCTCGATGTTTTGGTTAGTCCTTTCTTTAGCTAGTAGACCAGGGGTGCTCAAACTTGAACTGCTGGCGAACTACCTCAATATTGTTAGACTACGATCGATCGACTCTGAGAGGCTGCAAGTAAGTGGGATGCAGGATTGTCGTCTAGGTAGCATTTTTTAGTCAAAGTAAGTGTAGGTCTGCTCTAAAATGTCAATGAAAAAACTCATAATTATTCAAAATTGCGAGTTTATTGGTTCTTACAAAACAAAACGAGTTCTAGTGTCTAAACTTAACTAAAGAGTGACTTTGGATGTTGAAGCGTGGCACTGCATGTCCTCAGCATACTTTTCATAAGATGGTACGGAATTACCGAGTGCTAATCGCAAGCATGATGACATATGTTCGTCAGTTAGTCGATTGCGATATTTTGACTTAATTATCTTCATTTCAGAAAATGCAGACTCGCACAAGTAAGTTGACCCAAACATTGCCGTCAGTTGAAGGGCGATTTGCCTTAGATTAGGATATTTATCTTCAGATATAAAACACCAGAATTTTGTAACAGATGCTGTGGCTTTGAGATGTATATCTACTGTAATCTGCACTAACTCATTTTCAACAGAGTCCATGTTAAACTGACTTGCTATTTCAGTAGCTAATTCCTCAATGTTTTTACACGAAAAAGGATAACTCATAAATGATGCGATATTTGCCAATTTACTAAAATCATAAAAACGTATTTCGAATTGGCCCAAAATATTTGATAATTCTGCCTCATAAATATCATAATTCAACTGAGGAATCCTTGCTTTCAAAGACGGAAAATTTTTCAGATCCTTTCTTTTCAGTTGATCTATCATAAGTTGCAATTTACTTTTGAATGCGTTTATTGCGCTAATCATCTCAATAATAGTTTTTCCTTTACCTTGAAGCTCCAAATTAATGGTGTTTAAATGCATTGTGATGTCTGTCAAAAATGCCAAATCAGTCAGCCGTTTTCCGTTTTTCAGCATCTGAGTGTCATCACCTCTTTCGTCCAGAAAAGCTGTTATTTCGGGCAATAATTCTTGAAACCTTTCTAGGAATTTTCCGCGACTCAACCACCTGACGTCCGTGTGAAGAACTAAATCAGTGTGTTCAGCTAACTCACTATCTTCCAACTGCAATTTAAAGAGCCGTCGTTGCAAGCTACGTGCACGGATAGAATTCACAATTTTTATTGCAATGCCCATAATGTCCTCCATGTTTTGAACACAAAACTTGTTGATGTATAATGGAAGGAGAAAAATGAAGGGAAATCATCATTAGCTCGACACAATGCCACAAAACCGTTTTCGTTTCCAGTCATTGCTGGTGCTCCATCGGTTGTAATGCACACTAGTTTATATATTGGTAGCTTGTAGTTTGTTATAAAATTGAAGAAAACGGCATATATATCTTCGCCACAGGTCTTTCCTTTCAGAGGAATCATTGTCAAAAACTCTTCCTTAACCGACATGTCATTGAATACCATTCGAATAAAAATACACAGCTGGGCAGTGTTTGTCATATCGGTGGATTCGTCGAACTGTAAAGAAAAGTATGTACATTCCATGATATCATGTTTTAGTTTATCTGCCATGTCCTGACTCATGACTTCAACACGCCTTGTCACAGTCGGACGAGATAACTGACGTTCCCTAATAGCAGACATATTCTCTGTTTTATTTTTTAAAATCTCCAAATAAAGTCTCACCCGCTTCAATAAATGCTTCCTTCACAACCAATCCATCATCAAATGGTTTCTTGTGTTTCGCCAATATATGAGATATTTTAAATGACGCGATCGTTGCAACTTTTGATTGTTTGGCTGGTCTTGTAAACATGGTTTGTTCTTTTTTCAAACAAGTTATCAAATCACGTACTTTTCGTTTTCTTAATTCACTCTGTGGCGGAAAAATCCTTTTCATAGTTTTTATGAACCGTTTTATGATGCCTCTCTAAGTTCCCACGCTTAGGTATTGCAACTGACGTACGGCAAATGAGACAAATGCACTTATCCATTACCATACAAAAGAAAAATTCTTCCTCCAATCGTTATTAAAATGATAAGTTTTACTTTTCTTCGCCGCACTCATTTTGGACTATTTATTAATAAACTTTGTATCGATGTATCGACTTCAAGTTACAACTCAGACTGACTCCTATTCCTACAGGCGCAACATTTATATCGGCGCGAACGAAGTCTCGAATGTCAAACACGCCGCCCGGAGTTTCTAGAAAAATCGGCGGGAATCAAAAACGCGGCTTTTCTTTGACAAGTACCGCGCGTTCTTTTGATAAAGCCGCTTTTTTGCCGCTAGCAGGGGGTTATTACGATAAAAGAAAGTGATGAGGGGGTTATTCTGGCCTATTTGTGGATTGAATAAATTTTAGTAGTTTATTCGTTTTAGTTTCTTCGTTAATTCGTTATTAGTAGTTTACATTTTGTTTTAGTTACCTAAAACAAAATCTGTGAATAGTCCTATATCTGAATTTTTTTCTCGAGATCGACTCAAAAAGCACTCGCGATCGACTTGTCGAACGCGATCGACCGTTTAAGCGCCCCTGTAGTAGACCCTTCCATGTAGTGGAGATATTCAGCACATCATCTCGTTTATTTAACTGTCAATTCTTTTCGATTTCCAAGGCTTCTCTAACTATGCGTGTTTTATAATGTGAACTCGAGGCTATTTGTTTAGATCCCTCAAAATTGATGTTGTGACCAGTATCATGATGATGCTGAAAAAGAGCTGAAGTTTTTTGTTTAGTTTTGATACTGATTTTATGTTCTTGGATCCGAGTGGAGATTCTTCTGTTTGTTTGCCCTATGTACAATTTGTCGCAGTCTCCGCATGGAATGCTATAAACTCCACGGTTTTCCAGTTTTCTATTGTCCTTCTGGTAACCCAGGATGTCTGCCAGAGTGTTCTGTGGTTTGTATGCGGTGCCGATGTTGTGTTTTCTTAGGACTCTTCCAATCTTATCTGTAACTCCTTTCACATACGGTAACAGGACTCTACTTTGGTTGAGGTCCCGTTCTTCTGTCCTTGTCTGTGGATGACGTTGTCTTTCTAATGCCCTCCATATGGACTGATCTTTATATCCATTTTGCTTGAGTGCCCTAGTAATCTGTGTAATTTCTCGCTGTCTCGTGTCTGGTTCGGTGAGTCGATATGATCTCGATACGAGGGTGTTGGCTACCGACTGGAGTTGGGATGGGATATATATAGATACGAGGCAAAAATTGGCCATATCGAGTAGAAAAAATATACTAAATGGATACACTTTAATGCGGAATGGTTACAATATATATTATTTGCAAGTGAAGTCGTAAGTTGAGGTTAGAATATCTTGCAAAGTATTAAAAAATATTAAAAAAACAAAAATAGTAAAAATACATAAAGATGAGCTTAATATTGTTATCGTTTAATATTGTAACAGTGCCAGCCATCAGTGATTAAGCCCTATTAGCGGAACTTTGCAATGCAATGTTTTAAAGCCTTTTTTAATATTTCAGAGCCAAAATTAGCAGCATTAACAAAAGAGCGGTTATCTTTAATTATTAAATAAATATACATGATAAGTATTATATTTTTAGAATCATTGGAATAATAATTTTAGATAATCCTGACTCCTTACTCGTAAAAGCAAGCAAATTTGTATTCGCAGAAATGTGTATTTTATTGTATTCTCAGTAATGTTTATATTATGGTATTCGCAGAAATACATATATATATATATATATATATATATATATATATATATATATATATATATATATATATATATATATATATATAGATATTTCACCTGTAAGTGAACTTAAGTTTTAGCAATATTTAATGTGCAAATTTGGAGACTATACAATAATGACAACAAAAAAATACTCTCCTTTCAGCTGTAGTTTAGAACATTTTGTACCTTACTGCGTACGTCAAAGATATGTTGTTTGACTTAACATACGTACGTAAAACATTTTCACCCAACTGACAAGAACTTTAAACTGTCTATCATAGACACAAATAAGCTTGCATATGTAGATTTTTATTTACATTCTTACTCGACTTTATATTTTAAATAATATAGTTCATATCAGGAGGACAGTCCTTGTGCCCTTACAAGCTCTAGTATTTAAAAGGCTATCATACATGTTCTTCCTGTATTACCGGCAGCATATTGACCATATTGACCGAAAATGAATGTAGTACACAAGAATAATTACTCTCCTACATATTTCATAAAAGTGTCAAATTTCTAAAATTCTTAAATTCAAGAAGGTGGACCCAATATGGTGGAAACTGAATAAGGCAATCTACTATATTGGGTCCGTCATCTTGAGTTTTGAAAATCGAACTTGTGATTCGTAATCGGCGACCCCAAAAACCCCCGTATAACAAATTTGGTACAAATCGACAGATTTTCGAAAATTTCATCCGCCATCTTGAATCCGCTATCTTGAATTTGGCAAATCAGACCTCGGATTCGTGATCAGCGACCCTAAAAACCCCCGTTTACCAAATTTAGTGCAAATCGGTTCATTTGCGAAAATTCGGCCACCATATTGGATTTTTGACCGCCATATTGGATCCGCCATGTTGGATTTTGTCAACTTACCACCCCAATTTTTTGGGGCGGCCATCAGCTACAATTTGAGCCAAAAAACGACCCAAACAGTTGCGAATTTTTATTTTTACAAGCTCTTTTTGCTGGACACTTGATTTTTCTCCGGCTACCGGCCGCCATATTGGAGCCGCCATATTGGATTTTTCAAAGGCGCACTTGGCATTTGAAAGTAGACGCTCTAAGCTTTAAAATGAGCCCTTGGTCAAGTTTTTTGGTTGCTTCTAATTTTGGTCGTAGCTCTGATCCGGTTAACGCGGATCGTCCCATATATATATATATATATATATATATATATATATATATATATATATATATATATATATATATATATATATATATATATATATAAGGTGCGCTTAAATCCAGACAAATTAAACATTTTCTTAAAAGAAAATTTTATTCGTCAAAACATCAAAATGAAATCCTTTTGAATGTTAGCTATGTGACCTATCCAGAGTGGAATTATTCCATGTAACCTTCCTCAGCCGCAGTGACCGCCTCTATCCTTGGCCTGAAGCGCTCGAACGCTCTCTTTAAGGCAGGGCCGTCCATATTGGCAAATGCTGCTTCGATATCAGTGCGTAAAGATTTCACATTAGGGTATCTAAACTTGTTAGTAACTCTTTCTATTACATAGTAGTCGAGTGGGTTTAAATCCGGACTATTGGGGGCCAGAATTCTTTAGATCAGAACATGTCCACGTTATCCGATAACCAGTTTTGGACTAAATGGCTCGTGTGTGCCGGTACACCATCCTGTTTATACACATATCGCCTCCCCGAGGCCACAATTTCCATCCACGCTACCCGAAAGAGCGAATTATTTCAGTCGCTGACCGCCCAGCGCGAAGACTTTCGATAATCGCGGCTCTTCAGTTGTACTTCGCTCTTGTTCGCAATGGCTCATTTTGAAGTTGTGACTGGTTACCACAAGTATGTGGCTTTCATGAACGTCAACAACGTACTATAGAGGAACTACTATATGGCAGAAAATTAATTAAAAAAATGTGTTTCGAGAACATTTTTTGCCATCAATATATTCTTGGGTGTGCTAACAACGGGGCAATTATTTCAGTAAGTTATCCAATCGCCTCCTGCCTCAATAATCGCCTGGCATCTTTTCTATGCATGCTGTCGACGAGATTTTATGTATATACTGCAAATTTTTTGAATCTCGCGGGACAACTGAGTCAAAGTCCTCAGAGTCTTTCCTCTGAACTTTCTCTTTACAAGGGACTAAATGTTTTTTTAATAGGGTTGACGGCGATTGTGAGGGCCACTCTAGTATCTTACCATGGGCACAAGCGAGCCGCTTCGCGACGTGATTTTACTTTTTTTTACTATGGAATTTGACATCATAAGTACGAAGATGTTGTCGATTGGTCTCATGGGATACATTCAAATCCGATTTTGTTAATTTTACCGCTTTGACGCATCGTCAATTTCGGGTCCCGTGAAAACAAAGACACCATTCGTTTTCCGTTCATTGGCCTACTGAGCCACGTTTAATATATTTAGCGGCCGCGGAATGTGCCATTTTAGGCCCCTTTGGATGGGAACATTGAAAGACTGCCTAGAACCGACGCGTAAACGAGTGAGTTATTTTGAATTTTTACGTGATTCCGACGAAAGTTCGGAATCGACTGATACTTTTACTAAAATCCGTCGTAGACAAAAGTTCCCTATACCGATTTTTTTGTTAAATTGCTAGAATTACATCTACCAGAAATGAATTATCGCGGACACGTTTTTACTCAACAGAATATATATATATATATATATATATATATATATATATATATATATATATATATATATCCATAAATACGTATAGGTGAAGAAATTTAAAACTTAGAGGCCTACCAATCGTCTATGATCCTAGTACTATGACGTAATCCAGAAATAATTTTGAAAAAATATACGCAGCAATATATTTCGCACCATTAAAGAAACATTTTACTTTAATACTTTACTGAGAATCAAGGTTATTTTAATTTCCACTAACTACGCTACAACAGCGCTATTTACTACAGCGAACCGGCATATATTTTATTCGTCTCGCTCGTGAAAAGAAAATTGAAGTTTTTTAATTTTAAAATTAGCACATACTGGTTGATTTTCAAAAGTTACTCAACTTTTTATGTAAGAAGAAATTAAGTAAAAATGATGACATCCGCTACAGCTTGACCTTACACCTTCGTAAAGGTAGCTACTTTCCAACGTTGCGTTGTTTCGGACCACTACTACGTATGAGAGAAAAGAGAAAATACCTTTAGTACCAGATTTTACATACAACATGTTACTGAAACGTGGTAGATCTCTTAAAAAGCACTGTTGATAAGTAGGTTGAAAAGAGAAGACTGTTTTAAATTTTTTTACGTAATTACATTTTTTTAAAATTTAAATTTCTACCTGCCTAACTCTTTTTATGGCTATACTTCACTGCACCAAAAAGATTATTTGTGATAATTATTTAAGATGTCTGTTTCTTACGTTATTAAATCCTAATTTAATCAAGAAATTTGCTAATCACTTAAGTGTACAAAGGGGATTCTTTTTGAAAGTAAACAATTAATGACTTGTTAAATGGGAAACTCGCTTCGGTAAACAAATAGTCCACTATGGGGTGAGTCTGGTGGCCAAACTTTGATTCGTTTCGCTTTTGCCCTAGCAACCACATAACGTTCTCAGGTAAGCAGAACACACTCACTTGTATTTTTCTCCTACAAAAACGTATGTTCCTTTTATAAGGTTTATACGGTATTACATGTAGAACATTTAATTTATTTTTAGTGTTTCGTACAGAACACTTATAAGATAACATCGCTGTCCGTCTATCTGTCCGTCTGTCTGTCTGTCACCCGATTTTCCCCGAGACTATTTGTCATAGAAAGTTGGTAATAATATAGGAATTGCTGGCCTCATCAGAGCCGTGTAGTTTTGAAAGTTAAATTTTGAGTTAAGGGGTTAGTTTTGGGGGGTGAAATCGGAAGTGAAAAAAAAAATTTTTACTAGGTCATCGAGTGTGGTGTCAAATAAAAGCTTGTGAAAATACGAGTAAAATATATATATATATATATATATAGATATATATATATATATATATATATATATATATATATATATATATATATATATATATATATATAATGTAATACTTGCGTACTTATCAAAAAATTCTGGAATATTCTCCACGGGATGTAGATTGAACGAAAATTATCAGGAGTGCATTACCTTTAATAATTTATCTGGTATATAAAAAAAAAATCAAGGTTATCAGTTTTCAGTAAAGATTAGAAACACTCTTTGTTGAAAACTCATTTGGGGTGTGTTTTGTGAAGTCACTGATCATTTTATACCCCTGTAACAAAATTTTTTTATTTTAAAAGCAATCAACGTAGGGAACACTAATTGTGCAGGTTCAACTTGCACTTGACCGGTTATTTGTAATTCAATAGCATATTTCCCAGCGCATAATTTAAATTCTAAATTGAAATTCACCAAAAAATTTCAGCATTTATTGGTAGGCATCAAAAAAGACTTCTGACGACGAGGAATTCATTAATATCATTTTCCTACAGATGATTCCTATTTCAAGGTACCCTTAGTGTACCTTACTTACTTAACATGATGATAATATCGTGCTTTTAGTTAAATACATCCCTTATATTTTTTTTAAACATTTTATTTTAACTGATAATTAGGCTAGCGCAGAATGTTGTTCCGTATTGTTTTAAATCATAACAATATGTATTTTTAATACCGATATATCAATAAGAATCTCAATATTTTATATCAATTTTTTTGAAAGTACGACTAGGCTACAGGTCCAAAAAAATTTAAGGAAAATCTGAAATTTAGTATCAAAATAATACCGTCATCATAAATAGGCCTTCCGTAAGAAAGTTTAATCCAGTTTCGACCCTGCTGTTAAATTAACCTGTTGCTTCCATAGTTTCAAACACATTACTGTAATAAGCGTGGTAAGGCAGTATCAAAAAACAAATCTTTATAGTAACTTACCGTTGTTTCTGTTGAGTAAAATATACAACTACACCGAATAAAGTATTTTAATTTAAGAAGATAATTACTTTATATACTTTTATCAATATTTACAAACTGTTTGATAACAGATATGGTTCGAAAATCCAATAGTGAAACCAAAAATACTACCCGGATCTAATATATTCCAACACTCAAGCTATGCCGAATGTATGTTATTTTTAACAATTTAGTCTGTGTGCTGCGAGAAGCCGGTGCGTCGTCACTTTACTAAATTACATAATTGTATTACAGAACTTCAGCGAGAAAAAGCCATCTGGACATCATTAGAACACATTGAAAACAGTTCCTTTTTATATGATACAGCTCTATAACTATATTATCGATTCAACGTAAATTAGGGTGTGACTGAACTCTGAACTCGCGACTGCTGCATTGTTACTTATTCTTTTCGGCAGGTTTTGCATAATACTAGACCCATCTGCATGTATATACCATATATATATATATATATATATATATATATATATATATATATATATATATATATATATATATATATATATATATACGAGGCTGGTTTGAAAAGTCCGTGCAAAATTAAAAACTACTTATGTGTTTGGGGTAAACCTTTTTTTATTTTTCGACATAGTCTCCTTTTAGGCTTATACACTTCGTCCAACGATGTTCTAGTTTGTTGATCCCTTCCGAATAATAGGATTTGTCCAAGTCTGCAAAATATCCATTAGTGTCTGCAATCACCTCCTCGTTTGAATAAAATCTTTGTCCCGCCAGCCATTTCTTCAAATTGGGAACAAATAGTAGTCCGAGGGAGCCAAGTCTGGAGAATAGGGGGGATGTGAAACGAGTTGAAATCCTATTTCCATTAATTTTGCGACCACAACTACTGAGGTGTGTGCTGGTGCGTTGTCGTGATGGAAAAGGACTTTCTTGTGGGCCAATAGCGGGCGTTTTTCTTGCAGCTCGGTTTTCAAACGGTCCAATAACGATGAATAATATTCACCTGTAATAGTTTTACCCTTTTCCAGATAGTCGATGAGGATTATCCCTTGCGAATCCCAAAAGACAGTCGCCATAACCTTTCCGGCCGAAGGAACGGTCTTCGCCTTTTTTGGTGCCGATTCCCCCTTGGTAACCCATTGTTTAGATTGTTGTTTGGTCTCAGGAGTATAGTAATGTATCCATGTTTCATCCACAGTGACGAAACGACGCTCAAAGTCCTCCGGATTCTTCTGGAACAGCTGCAAACCATCCTTGCAACACTTCACACGATTCCGTTTTTGGTCAAGCGTGAGCAATCGCGGCACCCATCTTGCGGATAGCTTTCTCATGTCCAAATGTTTATGCAAAATATTATGTACCCGTTCGGTCGAGATGCCCACAGCACTAGCAATCTCCGCACCTTAACTCTTCTGTCATCCATCACCATATCATGGATTTGATCAATGATTTCTGGAGTCGTAACCTCCACAGGCCGTCCAGAACGTTCAGCGTCACTTGTGCCCATATGGCCAGTCCGAAAATTTTGAAACCACTTATAAACTGTTCTAATCGAAGGTGCAGAGTCACCATAATGTTTATTAAGCTTCTCTTTAGTCTCCTGAGGCGTTTTGCCTTTCATAAAGTAATGTTTAATCACCACACGAAATTCTTTTTCGTCCATTTCTTGAAAATCACTCGACTTCCTTGATTCACACGAATGCCAAACACAAAGAAATAGACCAATAGGTGGCTGAAACTTGGTGTGCGTTCATTCAAGAGATGCTACTAACTAAACATGACCTCGATACGCGCCGGTGGTGCCATCTCTCGGACTTTGCACGGACTTTTCAAACCAGCCTCGTATATATATATATATATATATATATATATATATATATATATATATATATATATATATATATACATATATACATATATATATATATATATATATATATATATATATATATATATATATATATATATATATATATATATACATATGAATATGTATATAACAGATGTAACTTCTTGTTCAGACTGTGACCTTTCCTATGTCGGTCAAACCTCTAGAAGCCTCAAAGGACGTATTATTTCACATAAAAGTGATTGTAGAAGAGGCATATCTTCATGCTCTCTTGCAGAGCATGTAATGAAAAAGGATCACAGAATGAATTACGGAGGGGCTTCAATTTTGTATACTGAACCGAATTACCAAAAAAGAAAATTCCTTGAAATGGTAGCAATCAATAACAATCCGAACAACTTGAATAAAAGATCTGACACTGAAGATCTCTCCACGATTTATTGTTATATTTTAAATTTGACAAAAAACTCCTTGCCAAACAACTCATTAGACTCCCTTTGAATACCCCTATTTCGCTTATATTCGATCGTAATCTTCAAGTTTTTGCAATTTCCATCCTTCAACATTTTCCACCCTCGCAGTTCCTCGTCTTGATTCAGTGGGTCATAATTTCCTGGTACTCTCTTGCTTGTTTACGATTCCATTACCTTCAGCCGCATTGCCGTTAAACGCGTTTTAGGAACTGATTAAAAGAAACCTCTTCAATCCTGACGCTTGACATTTCTCACATATAACCCTTTTCTTCCGTTCAATACTATAGATTTCCCGCCATAATACAGAAACAAAATATTATTCTTTCCAGTGGGATTTTTCCTCAGTGAACAGGGAAAATAAAGGATGGAAAACAACTTTATATTTTCTTTTCTTTAGTCAGTTAATTAATCAGAAACTAAATAACAAAATGCTGTGCAGTTTTTAGCCTTAAGATTCGAAACATTTGTTTAGGGCGACATGTATTACACGATTGAACTCATCGTTTTGTAAGTTTTGTTTACTTTTTTGATTGTAAAATTATACTTATAGGGACAATGTGATTTCAGATATCTTCAGGAAGAATAAAATCCATATTCGAAAGCTTGATATTAAACAAAAGTAGTTAATTTTTTGGCCAATCCTCCGCGACTGCAACCTCAAAACTCTCCTTTCTATATATATATATATATATATATATATATATATATATATATATATATATATATATATACATATATATATATATATATATATATATATATATATATATATATATATATATATATATATATATATGTATGAATATATATAGAATACTTATTTATTAATTTATTTAAGTATATTTGGCCTGGCCACGTACAGGGGTAGTAGTTGTATGCAAAAATGCAAAAAATAAGCAAAATTATATTATTTTTATTTTGTAATAACAAAAAAATGAAATGATGAATTCTTTGTCAAAAAACTAAAATTAAAAGTGAACATAAAAACTATTTTTAGTTAAAGGAAAAAAAGTTAAAACGTATAATAAATATCTTGGTCATCGTTTTCCACCGGCTGCTTACAAAAATCAGCGCCGTTTTCTAGCTGTTGTACGTCGTCAGTAGTTTACATTAACTTTATATAAAATTTCAAATTTGGCATGGTTTTCCAGTTAAGTCCAAAACGAGTAAGCAGCAAGTTCACGACGTCCTTCAACTTTTGGGCAGGGAAGGGTTTAGGAGACTCATTCGATCACATTTTGGCTTCAGAAGTGGTTTTTTAAACATTGGTTGGTATGTTGTAGATGCCTTCCCCCCTTGAACCGAAATTTTTTTCCCAACTCCACGCTTGATAAAGATCTACTTTGCTTAAGGAAATTGAAAATCCCAACTACCTATCGTTTTCAGTACTTTCTTGGATAATTTGCGGAAATCATAAACTTCAGTGTCCTTGCCAACGAATTTAACTGTTGCATGTTTGGCTATGTTATTATATACAATTTCTGGCATAGAAATGGTTTCTAATCGCTATATATCTTTCTCAATGTTTCTAGACACACGGACTACAGGTAGAAAACTAAGTCCTGTAACTAGAAAAACTAATTTAACTTTATTTATTCACGTATTGCCTAAAGACAACTATGTGTCCAGCGTTGCCATAACTGATAATTTATTATTCTGCCCTACGCCTGCTCACCCATCAGGAATGAACCAAATTTTTTCGAAGCTTGAGAAGTCGACTTTATTAAAGTGATGAAGAATGCAGAATACAATTAGATTCAAGTACGAAGTCACTTTTGATGGACCTAATTGTGATTTACTGTAACCCTGAACTATGGTAAAATTTTGGACGTACACTTAACGACTGTAATATGTTTTTTGATCGGGAACTTTGTAGTATTAGTAGTTCAGCATTGTAGCAATTTACATTAAAACATTATCACACATTTAATATGCCTTAAAAATTGGTGGACTGCACCATTTACTAACTAAATGGACAAATATATGGTGTTGATGAACTTAGATTCTTTGATTGAATGACTTTCTCAATGTTAAAAGTGTAATCTAACCATGTGCATAGTTTTCGCTCGTAGAGAAGAAAGCAAATAATATTTTAACTGTGGAATATTAACTAAATTTTTATTTTGTTAAGTTATATCTAGGTTTACATAACCGGTTATTAGAATTAATAACTGTAAATGGTAACGCCAAGACGGTAAGAATTCAAGGCTTTACTAGAAAATAGCAGGTGATCATTTAATTTTCTTACCGTTATTACACCAAAGTAGGGTATGGTAAACTTTTCCACAAGATTTTTTTTAAGACATAGCATATGTGCTGTAGGGAAATCTCTAAAACGCTACAGGAGCGGCGAGTTTGCAGAAAAAGCGATTCATGTTGGTCTTGAATAGCTCTATCTTGTAGTTGATAGAAAACAAAGTCCTGGGCAAATCATTCCAAAGGGATGAGGTTCTATATATAAAAGACTGCTTGAAAAAGATCGTACGAGGAATGACAAGCTGAAGTTCATGACGATAGGAAGTGTTGGGGCGACATGTATTTCTAGCATGTACCGCTGTGGGAGGATTTAAGCGGGCTATATCCATCGAACACTTTCCATGAAATTACTTGTAGAATAGATTCAAGTCGCCAACCGTTGTTCGATCTTCCAAGGAATCAAGATTGCTGGTCAGTTTTGGGTCTTCAGTCAGCTGTCATCTGAAAAGAATCCAACAAATGCAGTGTTTCTGTGGGAGCAGAGCCCCAAACATGGGAGCAGTATTCCATCGTTGGTCCAATTTAAGCTTTGTACAGAATTAATAGTTGTTGTGGAGTGTAAAGTTTTCTAGTCCGAAATAAATTAGCAGCTTTTGAGAAGCTCTCTTTGGCATACTTGCAACATATTCGTGAAAAGACATATTTGCTCTCAAATTAACGCCCAGCCGATTGACCGACGATGTTAAAGGAATGGAATGTCCCGACATAACTATGTCGTATTCAGCAACATTAACTTTTTTAGAAAAAACTCCCGTCTGGATTTTTATAGCGTTAAATTCTACTTGGTTACTGTCACACCAAGGTAGAATTTTTGTTGAACAACTGCCTGCTGTCTGTGGTATTGGCGTGAATAACCAATGTCCCAGTATTCAAAGTGAATGAAGGAATAAGCGTCATCTGCAAAGCTATAGATTGGATTCCTGGTCATTTCCAGCAGATCATGGATGTAGACGAGAAAGAGAGGAGGCAGTATCGAGTCGCACACCAGCATTGATAGTGAAGGTGAGCAAGAAGTCCGTCGATTAGCTCTCTGGGGCAACACGAGAGCCATAAACAGAACTTTTCAGAGACATCCTAAGAGCTTAGCTTAACCAACAATCCATCATGCCAAACATGGAAGAATGTCTTGGATTTATCAAGTACACCCGCTCGAGATTCTTCAAAGTGTTCGATTGCGTTGTTCCAAACATGATTAGAAGATCTGTTGATCTTTGCTTACGAAAGCCATATTGATTATTACTAATAATATTCAATCCTTCAAGATATTATAGCACAGACTAATTGATCGCTTTTCCCATGACTTTCGATATTATCGAGAGCAGCGCGACTGCTCGGTAATTGTTCGGCAAGGTCTTCTTGCCGTTTTTGGGTATCGGCTGAACTGTGGCGCACTTCCAGCAGGAAGGAAATATTCTCTTTCTGTTGAGAACTCTAGAAAAAACTGGTGCTAGTTCTCTCGCACATTTCTTGCGTACTATTGCGCCAGAAGCTTTTTTGGTGTCAAGCTTCATTAAGATACATTTTATGATACGCTGTCTGAAGACTATATCGGACATTCTTGACTGCACTATGAAAATAATTGGTGGTAATATTTCCTTGGAAATCGACAGTAGAATGTGGAACGAAATGTTCAACTAACAAGTTTGCCCTCTCAACTGGTATTGTTACAACAGTATTATCCGGCCTTGTGAGTGGTGGTATAGTGGATTTAGTGAAATTTTGACTAATGGCCTTTGCGACTGACCAAAAGGACCTGAAATTGTTGAGGCAGGCAAAAAGTTTATTTTTGATTCTTTGATTGTGTGACTCCTTGGTTTCGTCGATAATCTCTTTGGATCTGTTTCGGACACGAACAAAGTTGTTTCGATTTATGAACTCAGGAATAGAAGATACAGCTCCTTTGTTTTTTCAGTCGAACCAAGGCTTGCCGTTGGAAGAGAATTTCTTTGAAAAAGGGATGTAAACTCCGACGCCAGCCGAAATGATATCGGAAACCTCC
This sequence comes from Pachyrhynchus sulphureomaculatus, assembly GCA_019049505.1. Taxonomy (NCBI): domain Eukaryota; kingdom Metazoa; phylum Arthropoda; class Insecta; order Coleoptera; family Curculionidae; genus Pachyrhynchus; species Pachyrhynchus sulphureomaculatus. The sequence goes on from CM032449.1 coordinate 61,959,842, forward strand.
TTAGCATTCAGATAGGTAATCGGATCTAACATAAAAGTCTCGCCAAAGGAAAATTATATTATTATATGAGTTCTTTCCATTTAGCATTTTTGTAGTGCCAAATCTTGCGCGGCTTAGGTGCCTCTCTGTCACTGATCGGTAGGGTACTCGATGTGGAAAGCAGTTTATGGTCGGAAAAACCTAACAGCAGATTTACGGTGATAGTGTAAATCTCGGGATTGGTGGTTAAAAACAGGTCAAAAAGACTGGCGAACTCTTCGTCTCGTTCAGAGATCCGTGTTGATTCACCGATAAGCTGACGAAAGTCACAACTGTTTAAGAATAATTTAGCTTCACGATCTTGTTCGTCGGTTGTACTTGAATAGTTAAGCTAGTTGATGTTGTGAACAGTAAAGTCGCCCAAGATGGCAACCTCGGTATTTGGATAATTACTTTATAAATGATGAACGGGGTCTACAAGAGGAACGAAAAGTGTTCCAAAGTCAGTACCAATTGGTGGTCGATAAAGGCAGCAGATAAACCTTGTGGTTTGTCGAGTCGTTATTTTTAACCACATAATATCAATGTTTCGGGGCTCCAGAGCCTCCTCTCGTTGGCAAGAAATACCGCTTCTGACAAAAGGACAGCTTCCAAAGTTACGCCTAAACCGCGAATAGAATTCGTACCCAGGATAGAGAAAGTTGATAGTGCTGGTCGATTAACTGACATTGGTTTCACAGAGAGCGAGTACGTGAGGTTTATTTGATAGCAGGTGTTGGTGCACTGAATTTATGTTCAAGTTTAAACCTCATATGTTGCAAAAATCTATTTGAAAATTGTAATTCCTGCTTGTGGACGAGTCCCGATCCGGAGATTCGAACGGGTGGCTATTTTAGCTCCAGAATTTTTTGATCCTGGAAGATCATGAGCATGCTATTCGGTCTCACAGTTCGAGGATATCGGCACATCCACGAAACGTTAAGCAACACCACACCGGGAGATGCCTAGTAGGATCTAGGTCTCTACCATCTAAGTTGTTCTTTTAGTTACCTTCTTCAACAGGCAGAACGTACCGAGGATGATATTCTGTCCCCCATCCCCACGGCTATTGCAATTTAGTCCACGAACACAAACTTCCGCAAACTATGTTATTACTTCCAGTTGAAACTTGGCAAACCAAAAGATATTTATTTCCCGGTATATTTAACTTTTATGGAAACAAGAAAGTTTAAATATAAAATCTAGTTACATGTTTTGAGCTTGGAGCTAGGAGCCGAGAATGAATAATTACCCAATGTTGCATTTTTACCATAATAATAAAACCCATTTTTTTCTAAATTTGAAAACAAACTGCAATATATCATTATTACAAAGATCAAGAAGCTTATGATATTTTTAGTTTAGACCATTTTGGATAGAATGTTATACATACAAATTAATTAAAATGTTTTTCAACGAAATTTTAGTACATTCTAAGTTATTTTAAAATCGTATTTTAAATTTTAAAAAAATAAATGGTATAAATAAAAAAACTAACAAGATGAAATTCTTACTTTCAAATGTACAAATTTTGCGAGCGAACCCACTAATCCGGCTAGTGATAAAATAAAATTACATGATATTTAAAAAATATCGAAACACAATACATCGTATTTTCGAGATATTAAAAATTGATAAAGATGAGTGGCATGGTGTCATCGTTTAAACAAATACGGATCTATAAACGGAACAGGTACATTCATTTAATACAATGTTTTTTTATTGTTTTGATAAGACAAATGCTTGTGGCTCTTATCTTTAATATTTAAATTATGATGGCTCTCTGTTTAGAATTCCAACTTTTTGCAGATAATTTATGCTAATAATCATTCACAAAAATGCTTGTACTAATTATTTCATATATTTTTAGCACGTAAGTGATGCAACTTAACTATTGGGAATCTTTGAGGTGCAAGTTTGAAGATTATTGCTTTTTGCGTTTCAATTTGCGTTCCAATACTTCCCATATTTTATCTCTTGGAGCACTATCAAATGCTTTTTCCAGGTTTATAAAACACATGTACATGCTATCATTATATTGCAGGGTTTTTTCTACTAGCTGTCTAACTGTAAATATCAGATCCGTCGTGCCAAGAATCGGTTTAAAGCCGCACTGATTATCATCAAGTCAATAATGTCTCTTAGTCTCTTCTCTAGTATAATTTCATATACCTTGCTGGCTACAATCAGCAGTGAGATACCTCTACAATTTCCACATTTATGACTATTACCTTTCTTGAATAGTGGGAGAATAGTTGCCAGTCTCCAGTCTCTAGGTATGTCACCCGTATTTCATGCAGTTCTTATTATTTTGTGCAGTAGCTGCAACCCTTCTCCATCCACATATTTAATCATTTCGGCCTGCAGCTTTTCCGGTTTTTAGTTTAGCAAGATATATATATATATATATATATATATATATATATATATATATATATATATATATATATATATATATATATATATATAACACATGGGCTGAAAAGTCCCGGGCCTAACACATAGATGGCGCTAGTTTTATTGCAGTCACCTTTTTTTCAGTTAATACTAACCTTCAAAAGACAGCTGTTAAAATTTCATGATATTTTATTCATTAGTTTGTGAGTTATTGTGCTAAGAGTGACGCTACTTTTGTTATTTTCAAAACAATGGATCAAAAACAATTTCGTGTTTTAATTTTACACTGCTTCTTGATGGGAAAAAAAAATACCGTTCAAGCGAAGCAATGGCTTGAAAAGTGTTATGGGGACTCCGCTCCATCAGAAACAACAATAAAACGTTGGTTTGCTGACTTCAAACGTGGTCGTAGAGACACCGATGATGCAGAACGCAGTGGACGTCCAAATGAGGCGGTAACACCAGAAAACATCAAAAAAATCCATAAAATCGTTTTGAATGATCGAAAAGTGAAGTTGTGTGAGTTAGCTGACATCGTAAAGATATCAAAAGAACGTGTTGGCTTTATATTGCATGAGCATTTGACTATGAGAAAGCTCTGTTCAAAGTGGGTGCCGCGTTTGCTCACTGTTTATCAAAAACAAGAACGTGTTGATGATTCTGAGCAGTGTTTGGCCATTGTTAGAGCGGCGCTGGAATGATTGCGTTGCTCTTGATGGAGATTACGTTGATGAATAAAGCTAATTTTGAACCAAAAAAACCGTGTTTTCTTGTTAGGCCCGGGACTTTTCAGCCCATGTGTTATATATATATATATATATATATATATATATAGATATAAATATATATATATGTATATATATATATATATATATATATATATATATATATATATATATATATATATATACATATATATATACATGTATATATATATATATATATATATATATATATATATATATATATATATACATATATATATATATATATATATATATATATTATATATATATATATATATATATATATATATGTATATATATATACATATATAATATATATATATATAAATATATATATATATATATATATATATATATATATATATATATATATATATATATATATATATGTATATATATATATATATATATATATATATATATATATATATATATATATATATATATATATATATATATATATATATATATATATATATATATATATATGTTTATATATATATATATGTTTATATATATATATATATATATATATATATATATATATATATATATATATATATATATATAATAAATAAATAATAACAACTCAACCAACCACAAGGTTCATCTGTATCCTCTATCGACCAATCAATGACAGAGAGGCGCCTAAACCGCACAAGATTTGGCACTACAAGTCTGCTAAATGGGAAGATCTCATGGAATATTTTCGAACTTTCCCTTGGTTAGACGTTTGTTTCCGATCCGACGACCCATCTGACTGCGCCAGGGAGGTTTCGATGTTATTTTGGCCGGTATGGAGGCATACATCCCTTTTTCGAAGAAATGCCCTTCCAACGGCAAGCCTTGGTTTGACCGAAAAAGCTGTTGCTTCTAAACATCTTGCATACCGACAATGGCGTGAAAATCCTAACACCATAAATCGTAATACAGTTGTTCGTGCCAAAAAGGCTTCTGGCGCAGACGGAATACCTGCCATAGTTCTTAAAAACTGTGCGAGGGAACTAACACCAGTTTTCTGTAGACTTTTCAACCTATCCTACAGAAAGGGAATATTTCCGTCCTGCTGGAAATGTGCTACAGTTCAGCCGATACCTAAAAAAGGCCTTGCCAAATAACTACCGATCAATCGCACTACTTTCAATAATATCGAAAGTCATGGAAAAGGCTATCAATCAGCATCTTCTAAAATATCTTGAAGGATTCAACATTATTAGCGATCGCCAATATGGCTTTCGTAAAAAAATAGATCAACAGGAGATCTTATGACTTATGTAACACAAGTTTGGAACAATGCAATTTCATATACCTTGCTGGCTACAATCAGCAGTGAGATACCTCTACAATTTCCACATTTATGACTATTACCTTTCTTGAATAGTGGGAGAATAGTTGCCAGTCTCCAGTCTCTAGGTATGTCACCCGTATTTCATGCAGTTCTTATTATTTTGTGCAGTAGCTGCAACCCTTCTCCATCCACATATTTAATCATTTCGGCCTGCAGCTTTTCCGGTTTTTAGTTTAGCAAGATATATATATATATATATATATATATATATATATATATATATATATATATATATATATATATAACACATGGGCTGAAAAGTCCCGGGCCTAACACATAGATGGCGCTAGTTTTATTGCAGTCACCTTTTTTTCAGTTAATACTAACCTTCAAAAGACAGCTGTTAAAATTTCATGATATTTTATTCATTAGTTTGTGAGTTATTGTGCTAAGAGTGACGCTACTTTTGTTATTTTCAAAACAATGGATCAAAAACAATTTCGTGCTTTAATTTTACACTGCTTCTTGATGGGAAAAAATACCGTTCAAGCGAAGCAATGGCTTGAAAAGTGTTATGGGGACTCCGCTCCATCAGAAACAACAATAAAACGTTGGTTTGCTGACTTCAAACGTGGTCGTAGAGACACCGATGATGCAGAACGCAGTGGACGTCCAAATGAGGCGTAACACCAGAAAACATCAAAAAAATCCATAAAATCGTTTTGAATGATCGAAAAGTGAAGTTGTGTGAGTTAGCTGACATCGTAAAGATATCAAAAGAACGTGTTGGCTTTATATTGCATGAGCATTTGACTATGAGAAAGCTCTGTTCAAAGTGGGTGCCGCGTTTGCTCACTGTTTATCAAAAACAAGAACGTGTTGATGATTCTGAGCAGTGTTTGGCCATTGTTAGAGCGGCGCTGGAATGATTGCGTTGCTCTTGATGGAGATTACGTTGATGAATAAAGCTAATTTTGAACCAAAAAAAACCGTGTTTTCTTTGTTAGGCCCGGGACTTTTCAGCCCATGTGTTTATATATATATATATATATATATATATATATATAGATATAAATATATATATATGTATATATATATATATATATATATATATATATATATATATATATATATATATATATATACATATATATATACATGTATATATATATATATATATATATATATATATATATACATATATATATATATATATATATATATATATATATATATATATATATATATATATATATATATATATATATATACATATATATATATATATATATAAATATATATATATATAATATATATATATATATATATATATATATATATATATATATATGTATATATATATATATATATATATATATATATATATATATATATATATATATATATATATATATATATATATATATATATATATATATATATATATATATATATATATATATGTTTATATATATATATATGTTTATATATATATATATATATATATATATATATATATATATATATATATATATATATATATATATATAAATAAATAATAACAACTCAACCAACCACAAGGTTCATCTGTATCCTCTATCGACCAATCAATGACAGAGAGGCGCCTAAACCGCACAAGATTTGGCACTACAAGTCTGCTAAATGGGAAGATCTCATGGAATATTTTCGAACTTTCCCTTGGTTAGACGTTTGTTTCCGATCCGACGACCCATCTGACTGCGCCAGGGAGGTTTCGATGTTATTTTGGCCGGTATGGAGGCATACATCCCTTTTTCGAAGAAATGCCCTTCCAACGGCAAGCCTTGGTTTGACCGAAAAAGCTGTTGCTTCTAAACATCTTGCATACCGACAATGGCGTGAAAATCCTAACACCATAAATCGTAATACAGTTGTTCGTGCCAAAAAGGCTTCTGGCGCAGACGGAATACCTGCCATAGTTCTTAAAAACTGTGCGAGGGAACTAACACCAGTTTTCTGTAGACTTTTCAACCTATCCTACAGAAAGGGAATATTTCCGTCCTGCTGGAAATGTGCTACAGTTCAGCCGATACCTAAAAAAGGCCTTGCCAAATAACTACCGATCAATCGCACTACTTTCAATAATATCGAAAGTCATGGAAAAGGCTATCAATCAGCATCTTCTAAAATATCTTGAAGGATTCAACATTATTAGCGATCGCCAATATGGCTTTCGTAAAAATAGATCAACAGGAGATCTTATGACTTATGTAACACAAGTTTGGAACAATGCAATTGAACACTTAGGAGAATCTCGAGCGGTTGCTCTTGACATATCCAAGGCATTCGACCGTGTTTGGCACGATGGGCTATTGGCTAAGTTACGTTCTTATGGTATGTTTGAAAAGTTCTGTTTGTGGCTCTCATGTTTCCTCAGATAGCGTTCTTTACGAGTGGCGGTCGACGGATTTCTTTCTAACCATCACTATCAACGCCGGTGTACCCCAAGGCTCCTACTCTCTTTCTCATTTACATTAACGATCTGCTGGAAAAGACCGAGAATCAAATCTACAGCTTTGCAGATGACAGTACACTTATCTCTCCATTTACTTTGAACACTCGAACATCGGCTACGAATATCCGCAGACAGCAGGAAGTCATTCATCTTGGGGTGACAGTAACCAAGTGGAATTTAACGCTACAGAAACCCAGGCGGCAGTTTTTTCTAAAAAAAGTTAACGTTGCTGAACCCGATATAGTTATATCGAGGCACTCTATTCCTCTAACATCGTCACTCAATTTGTTGGGCGTTAATTTGGGAGCAAATATGTCCTGGCATGAACATGTTGCAGGTATAGCAAGAAGAGCTTCTCAAAAGTTGGGAATATTATTTCGAACCAGAAAGCTTTACACTCCACAACAACTGTTAAGCTCAAATTCGACAAACTATGGAATACTGCTCCCATGTTTGGAGCTCCGCTCCCAAACATACACTGCATTTGTTGGATTCTATTCAGAAAAGAGCTGTCCGTCTGATTGGAGACCCGGAACTGTCCGTCGGCCTTGATTCGTTGGAACATCGAAGAACGGTTCGCGACTTGAGCCTATTCTACAAGTACTTTCATGAAAAGTATTCGAAGGTTGTGGCCCGCTTAATTCCTCCTAGAGCAGTGCATGATAGAAGTACACGTCGCGCTAATTCTTCACATCCGTATGAGGTTCGGCTTGTTACTCCGCGTACAACGCTTTTCAAGCAGTCTTTTATATGGAGAACATCATCTCTTTGGAATAATTTACCCAGCGCTGTGTACCCACCGAGTACAATTTACATTGATTCAAGAACAACGTGTATCGCTTTTTCCGTACACATGCCGCTCCTGGAGCGCTTTAGGGACTTCCCTGCAGCACGTGTGCTAGACCCATAAAAAAAAAAATCCGTATGAGGTTTAGCTTGTTACTCCTCGTATAACGTTTTTCAAGCAGACTTTTATATGGAGAACAACATCCCTTTGGAATAGTCTGCCCAGGACTGTGTTTCCCACCGAGTATAGTCTACAGCGATTCAAGAACAACGTGAATCGCTTTTCTCCGCACACGTGTATATATATATATATATATATATATATATATATATATATATATATATATATATATATATATATATATATATTTGGAGAATGAAACACGGGATATGTACAGAATATTTACCAGTGGTTAAATAAAAGTCAAGCTTAACGGGTATATAAAAAAAAACTTTGTAGAAGACAAGAGAAAAACCCCATCTTACCTAAAACAGTGTTTAAATACAAGGAAACTCCTGTATAAAGAAGAAATAACTGCAACGATGAAGAAGTGGATTTTTGTCCTTTCAAGGTACCTCACTGTAATGAAATTAGAGCGAAAACCAATATTTAGTATATTTAGAAAATTCAGAAGGTTCTATAATAGATGCAGTTGAAGATTCTGACAAAACATATTAAAAAATATACAATATTCACAAAAATAATTATCAATTATATATAGTTTTAACACTGAAGCATTTAACATCGAAAAACAAAGAATGGCGTTTAGGCTTTTGTCAAGAAGTAATACAAGCTGTGAAATAACTTTTAAAGTGATACCACTAATGACTTAAATTTAAATTGTTCCTGTAAATAGTTACTTGTTGGGAAATAAAGCTGTTATTAATATTCAAAAAGCTATCCGGAATATCCGAAAGTATACTTAAATCAACACCACTTTGTAATTTATGTACTGTGTTTTTCAGCAAGTAAGACTGACGAATATATGAATTATATAATACACTGTAAATACGTTTAGTCTCTATATTTTCGAAGTAACATTCACTATTCTCATAACTTTTTATATTCTGCATAAAAAATTTAGTCAATTTATTTTAAACTCAATTTATTATTAACATAACAGATAAAAGTAAGCTATACTAGTTCGTTTTTCTTACAATCGTATCTCTAGTAATAACACCATACTCAAAAGCATGTCTTAAAATAGCAGTTGTTCTTTCTATGCATCTCTTATCGCTGTGAACTTTGTTTTGAAGTATTGTGAACTCCTTCCAACTATCTTCCACAGACGTTACTTTCTCCTGGTTATCATTTTTGCTACCCATTACATCTGTGATTTCTTTCTTTGGGATGAGTTTTACCTGCCATAAATAAATACCCATGATAACTCCAAATAAAGCATTTTCTTTCCATTCATTCTTCAAATCTTCAAATGACAATATTTCATCAGTGTTGGCACCAAGTTCCTTCGCAAACTCGATAAATGTTTTATGGTATATTTGTAAGTAATTATCTAAATTATCAAAATCTTGTTTGGAAGCACCAGAGTAAAAAAAGTATGATAAATCGAGAATTGGTGAGGTATAATGACACATTTGAAAATCTATAAGTTTTACGTCCACTAATCTACCAGAGTCCTAAAATAAAAAATTAGCTTAAAAATCTATACATAGACGTGCAGTTGGAATTCCTTCAATACCGTACTTGACTAAACTGGTTTTTGAATCATTATTTTTTAATTATATATGTAACACGTTACCAAATGGTTGTTAAGGCAGCTATATCGAACTTTACTTAATAACTTTTTTCTAATTTTACAAAAATATTTATTTTCAGTAAATAAAATTATTAATTTTAGGGTTATGTTAGAAAATGTATTAATTAATTATCTTATATAGAATTTTTCAATTGTTCGTTTATGAAAATTAATAACAATGAAATTGTTTAAATCATTTTTTCATACTTACCCCAGCAACTTAAAAAATTATTATATTCGCTATGTTTTATTCTAAAAAATACACATTTTTGAAAAGGGAGGTCTTTATTAGGTCGGAAAATATTAAATAATTTCAAGCGCGTCAGTCGCATGGTTTTCTAACGGAGTCTCGTTCACGTTTGCGCTCATTTCTTGCTTTTGAAAGGTCACCCTTTTATATCAGTACTTCTATATAAAACTTATATATATATATATATATATATATATATATATTATATATATATATATATATATATATATATATATATATTATCCAAAAAACGAACAAGTAAAAAGTGATCCTTATTATTAGATTAAATGTTCAAATGCAAACTCATCGAAAAGTTAGAAACGTAATTATTGAATAGTGAGACAAGAGACAAACTGAAATCTAGTATTAAGATATTTTTTTGGTAGAAAACAATCGGAGTATTAAAATAAATCAAGAGACTATAAAATATTATCAGTACATTTATTTGCAATGATATGATAAAATAATATATTTAATATAATTTTCGACGATATGTTACAAAGTAAGTAATTATTTCATAACTTCAGCTTCAGTTGCACATATTCCTGCAAAGAAAAATGCTTCACTTTTAGTTTTTTTTTCGTGATTGATATCATAGAATGATATGTCAACGCGAGGCATTTTAAATCTTTCCTCTAATTCTTTTGATTTTTCAATATCCTTTACAAATTTCAATGACATGTTAGGGAGAGACTCAGTTGCCTATTCAAATAATTCTTTTGGCGTTTGCATTGGGTTGGTTACTCTTTGAAGGTTGGTTCTAGCAGCCAACCTTTTTAAAGTTCCACCAAAGCCATCGCACACACCCTTACCATGGGACGTTGGAAAAAAGTGCCTCTCTCCAGCTAAACCAAAATGTTTCAGATGATGAATGAGATTAATAAAGGCTACTAAATGTTTTTGGAACACATGAACGGCCATTATATCGTGATGCAAACATTCAGATATAATTACGAAACTTTTCATTCAAGTACATATATACATATATAACTTACGTATACCCTTGGGGGTTGATAAGCCAGCTCATAACTACAGAATATGTAAATATGACTTTAGTGAAAAATTGTTAAGTTTTGACACTTTTATAAATTTCGTGAAAATCTACACCTCAGTTTATCTAGTACCACAACTACAAATTTTCGAATTCTAAGATTCTAATTATTGTTACGTAGTTCTGAATAATTCTGCTGTTGATCACAGTTCAATATAAAGCTAATTGTGCTAAGACTATGAGGAAGGATTAAAGTTAGCTAATTAAAATGTTTTTACGCATGATACTTGCAAAAATGTTTTTTTTCTTCACACAAAACATATCATCATTTGGTTATCTCAGACAAAGATACAAGACCTTAATCAGCTTATCTCAGGTTCACGAACTCATTTAAAGCTAGCTTTTATCTATAAGAAACAATCAAATATACGCCAATACGTCAAAATTATTTCAGTTTAACTATTACTAAAATAAATACCAAAAGGGAATATATGTTAACATTTGTCATGTTGAAGATAAAATACGCTTAAATTAGAAAGATAAGTACAACTAAAAAATATCACAATTTAACCCAACTTACCTTAGTCCAAAAATTCGTAATTTTTGAGATACTGGGTCTTAAAGTTATATTTTTATTTTAGTTTTTCTTAAGTAGCTTTCTTAATAACAGTACTATTTGTACAAGATTCGGTGTTAAGGGGTTTTCTGAGATGAGAAATCGAAATCAGCTCACAGTCTTGTCGTAAATTGTAAGGGGCGTCACGTATTGCTGTGTATACTTTCAAATTGTCATAATTTTTTATACCACTCTGTATGATATTTTTAATTAAATATTCGTATTCTCCACCTTCTCCTGTCTAAAAAAGCTCTCCTGGTAAATGTTGCTCCGAGCTACAGTTTCTGAGATAATGGGATGTTTGCGTCCTTTTTTAATTCAATTATCAAATTCGCAAATGCGTTCCTTCGCATTTCCAGGCTTAGGACAAGTCCAAAAGAATAGTCTTTGAAGTTTGTAGCATGCTTAAAGGCAAACAGGCTAACAACAATAATAAATTTAAAGATCAACAGGCCAACAAAAGTAAGAATGTAAAAACCAACTGGCTAAGGGCATAAAAGATTACCCACAAAGTGATAAATTCGAAAAAAGTTTAATCGCTCAACTGAGAAGGTATTGGTTTCACAATAAATGTTCAATATGGTCACCACCTTCGTTAATGCATAAATTAATATGTCGCAGGAAATTTAAATGTACTCTTCATTTCGAATCCTATTCCACAATTGCTCAACGTTGTCGATTTGAACTTGATAAACTTTCGATTTTAATGCACCCTAAAGAAAGTCTGGGGAACGAGGTTGCCAGTCAATAAAAGTATCTTTACCTCTTCCGATCCATTTATCTGGGTAACTTTGGTTCAAAAAAATTCTCACATTACGCGCAAAATTGGGTGCTGCACCATCGTGCATGAAAAACATGTCGCGACGTAAATTAATGAGTAAGTCTTCCAATAATTCAGGAATAATTTGACGGATAAAATTCAAGTAAATATCACCATCAAGGCGATCTGGTAATCTAAGCGGCCCAATTAAATAGTTCGCAACAAATCCCATTCAGATATTAGTACCGAATTGGCGTTGAAACAGTCTTTGTTGCACAGCAAGTGTTTTTTCTTCAGCGTAAACATGATTATTACGCATATTTGTTATACCACGTCGAGTGAAGCGTGCTTCGTCTGTAAACAGGATTTTAGTGTGAAAAGCCGGAACAGTCGCTACGAGTGTTCGAATAATTTGTGAAAAATGCAAACAGGATCCAAGATCTGTAGGTAAAAGTTCCTGTATGGACTGTATATGAAAGGGAGGAATAATTTGTTGCCTAATGATCCGGTTAGTTGTACTTTTTGAGACTCCAGTTTGACGTTCAATTCAACGAATGCTGATTCCAGAATTATCGTGTACAATTTCAAGGATTTTCTCTTCAACATCGGGTGCTCTAACTTGTGAAGGCCATCCAGCATTATTCCTGATCGGCTTAAATTGCCCAATTTCTCGAAATCGCCTCTCAATATTGGCAAAAGTCTGATGATTAGAAGTCCGACGATGGGGAAATCTTTCGTGATATACGTGAGCACTTTTGCGATCGTTGCCGTTACGAAAACCAAACTCTAAAATCATATCAGTTTGCTCACCAAAAATGTACTCAATACTAATCTAGATTTAAAACACTGTTGAGCTTGAGAAGGGATTAATTCTCGTTAATACTCGTAAAACTTGTTTAACATCTGTCAAAAATTATTTTCTGTCAGTTTTACTACAAGCCAGTTAAGTCATAGAATATATGATATCTTACATCATTACCAGAGTGATTTTTAAGTGTTGCCAAACAACTATACAATGTGAAGAAACGTGTGAAGGATCGCATTTGCGAATTTGACAATGGAATTAAAAAATGGAAACAAACATCTTACTATCTCAGAAACTGTTGCTCGGAGCAACATTTACCAAGAGAGCTTTTTTAGAGAAGAAGACGGAGAATACAAGTATTTAATTAAAAATATCATACAGAGTGGTATAAAATAAGTTATGACAATTTAAAAGTATACACAGTGCAATAAGTGGCGCCCCCAACAATTTTCAACAAAACTGTGAGCTGATTTCGATTCCTCATCTCAGAAAATACCTAGCAGCGAATGTTGTACATATACTACGATTATTAAGAAACCTATTTAAGAAAAACTAAAATAAAAAACTTTGACACCCTGTATCTCAAAAATTACGAATTTTTGGACTAAGATAATTTGGGTTAAATGGTCATATTTTCATCCCAGAAATCCACAGTAACTCTATGTATACGGAATATTGGGACCTCCTGTATATATATATATATATATATATATATATATATATATATATATATATATATATATATATATATATATATATATATATATATATATATATATATATATATATATATATATATATATATATATATATATATATATATATATATATATATATATATATATATATATATATATATATATATATATATATATATATATATATATATATATGTATATATGTATATATGTATATATGTATATATAATATATATATATATATATATATATATATATATATATATATATATATATATATATATATATATATATATATATATATATATATATATATATATTGTGTAAATAAGGAAAGGATTTTTTTGTTTTTGGAATTTTATATCGTAGATCAGTATTTTAAAATTAATTATTTAACTTACCGAATATTTAAACAACATATTATTAGACCAACAATCTCCATGTGCTAAGACTCTGTGTTCTCCAGTATATTTACAGGATTTAAGGTAATTTTCTACAACATTATCTCCTAAATCTTTTATTTCATCATATATGATTTTATCTTTTTCGGAATTTAAGGCAGTAATAGCTGCAGAGACAGCCGGAATAATTAAATTTCCTACATAGTTCACCATTATTGGTAGTAAATTAACGAAATCTTTGGTAATGTTTTGAAATTTTTCTAAATCTTTTTTTCTTAGGACGTACGAAACGGCATGGAATTTCCCATAAATTTTAAAAAGAGTTTCTAAATGTTCTCTGTCCAAATATTCCTTTTTATCGTGCATGACATACCCAAGTGGCTTTAAATTTTCCATAGTAAGGTACTCTTCTTTTAGTTCCAAACTTCCACAGTAAAATTTAACAACATTATCAAATGGTTCTAGTACACCAGCTTCTCTCTGTAAATTATTTAAAACTGGGTATGCCGTCTCATAAAATAAATTTTCATTCTTGAATATTGTATTATAATCAAAGTCCCAAGTTGGTGCTTTTTTTTATAGCAACCCTTGTTATTTCTCCAGTATTTTTATTTCGAATTTCTCCTTCATAAAATTGTCCAACAAATCCATCTCCATAGTTTCCGTCTGTTTCCAATTTTATTTCGAAATTTTCTATATTCTGCGATTGGGCAACTTTTGTCAGAATTTCGTTCAACGATTCTTTAATGTCTTCTACTTTTGGAATTTCTATTTTGACACTTGAAAGTTGTAAAGTAAAGAAGTTCAGTGTCTAGGAGATTATCTTTCTTGAATATATGTCTACCTAAAATATATACAAGAAGTGTTAAAATAACTGCACTAACCTGAAGCTTAGTAGACAATAAGCCGTACAAATTGATATGAGCCAAATTTTGATTTTTTTTTTTGCTTAGAAAACATATAATTCTTATATCGTTAGGACATGCAAGCGGCTAAATTGCTTTTCGGAAAATTTTACTAGAGAAAGTAGCAATTTCATCGTTTAGTTTTCTCCAAAATAATTATCATGTGACACCTTCCAATTATAGAACTAAGAAAAACTGCATATAAATAGCAAGTTAAAAAATATGTATTAAAAAAGCGTCATAATACCGAGACAATATTGTTCAGTATATACAATCCTTGTACCGAATATAACATTAGTAGAATGTCGTAATACTTATAAATAATGCGAGAAGCAGAAAATATTCTTTCCATCAGGCAGTACGAGTATGTTAAATAATAGGCCAGTAGATTTTCGATTTATGTTAGGTAAAATTCTTCTATATCGGCATTCTTGCAAATTCACAGCACTGCTTATAACATATCTTCATGTATTTATACATTGTCACAAATCCTTATGGGAAGGTTATTATATTTTTGATTCGTCAAATGCAAAAGGATAAAATGTTTGAAAAAATTGGTATAATAATATAAATAATCGGTCAAGTGCAAGTTGAACTTGTATGTTGTCTGCTTTTAAAACAAAAATTTTTGTTACGGAGATATAAAATGATCAGTGACCTCACAAAACACATCCCAATATACCAGATAAATTAATAAAGATAATGCACTCGTGATAATTTTCGTTGAATCTACACCCTGTAGAAAAGAGTCTAGAATTTTTTCAAAATTCAGTTCTTTTCGAGATAAGGGTGGAGGACAACGAGTTTTCGCGATTTTTTAAAAATAATACAAAGAAAAGTGTGCGCAAGTATCACATTATATATATTTTTGATCTCGTGTTTTTACAAGCTTTCTTTTGACACCCCATTCGATGACCTAGTAATTTTTTTTTTCCATTTTCGATTTCGCCCCCCAAAATTAACCGCTTAAGTCAAAATTTAACTTCCAAAACTACACGGCTCTTATTGGGCCATCAATTCCTATATTTGTACCAAATTTCAACTTCCTATGTCAAATATTTTCGGAGAAAATCGGGTGTGACAGACGGACGGACGGACAGACATCGAAGTGATCTTATAAGTGTTCCATAAGGAACACTAAAAAACAATTTTTTGTTCCTGCTGTTGTCTAGAAAAATCAAATACTGATTTTAGAGCCTATTATCTTGAAAACTATTGGCATTGCATGTAAAGAATGTTACATAAAAGTTATTTACCTATTTATGTTAAGATTTAAAAATGGAATAAGATAGTACGACGTTTCATTTAAAATTTAAAAAAAATAAAAAAACACGTTTCCGATGAACCCGAAGTGATTATCAACTCTTAATCTATCTGAAATTTGCATCAAATTTCATTTCGCTTCAAAAACAGTTTATTAAAGCTCCGTGCATGGTAGCTCTTAACTACCATGAATTATTTTATGTTTTTTTGAGGTTTTGAAGGCGAGGAGATTATATGATTTTTTTTAGTTTCAGCAAGAATAGTATGAAGAAATTATGTTAAGTTTCAGTTGTAAATATCTCTGACTCACTTCCCCTGCTGGACTTTCTTTATGATTAATATCTCACCATTTAATTTGAAATATCGATTTGTAATACCCGGATTAGGTTCTTCCTTAATATGAGAACGTGAATTTCAGTATTTATTTAAGAACTACGTGCTTGTAAAAGAAGTATGTTACCATGTAAATTACATTTTTCACGATTAAAATGCATCACGCAAAAAATTTGACTCGCTTTGTTGAAAATTGTCACTGACAATGGTGTGGCTGGTAATGTTATTGTACGAAGTTCTTTCAACTTAAAAATTGTCGGAAACTACTTGTAAAATCCCACTATTACTGGGCTTTTTATTTCTCCATATTTCAAATATTGTCTTATACTGTGTGCATTATTTATATATACGAGGGATATGTAAGTTCCTGACCTTAACAAGAAAAAGCATTTTTATTTGTAAAATTTATTTTATATTTCAGCGTAGTCTCCTTTTAGCTCGATACACTTGGTTCAACTCTTTTTATCTTTTATATCCGATCTAAAAAATACGATTTCTCAACTCTTCAAAATAGACGTGTGTTTCAGCAGTCACCCCATCGTTTGAGCCATATTTTTTTCCGCCTAGGCATTTTTTTTATATTCGGAAATAGGAAATAATCGCTGGGCGCTAAATCTGGCGAATATGATCGATGCGGAAGCAATTCATATCCTAACTCATTTCCGCGTTGGAATTCAGCTGTCCAATATTTTATGGTCGGTAACGAAGATGCAGAGTCCCAATAAACTTCGCAGAGTTCCGCTTTTATCTCATCATTCGTTTTCTTTTTCAAAAACAAATATTTTATCACTGCTCGATATTCAATTTTTCCACTGTTGTTAAATCACATAGTTGTTCTATTTAAATGGCTGCCACTCATAAATTAAATCACGCAGCGACTTGAAAATTTGATAAGATTCTTGTGAAAGGTTATGTTTACGAAAAATATAATTTTTTAAATAGTAGTAGCGCTATCTCTGGCCAAGGTCAGGTACTTATCATACAACTCTCGGGTATATATGTATGTATGTATATTGTATGTATATATATATATATATATATATATATATATATATATATATATATATATGTATATATATATATATATATATATATATATATATATATATATATATGTATATATATATATATATATATATATATATATATATATATATATATATATATATAAAATAAATAAATGTAGATTTATCGACCGTACTTTGATAGCAAAAAGGGTTTTTTTTTATTTATCGGGTTTGCGGTCTGTGACAATTAACACTCGATTGCTATTAAACTCTCTATATTTCGTTGTACTTCACAACTTCATCGGGAGAAACTATAATTTTTAGAAAAAAACAGAGTGTCAGAAAATTTATTTGTAAATAAATAGTTATCTTAAAAACGTACCAACTAAGAGATGGTCACAACATTTATAAAAATAAAAGAACATCGACTACATTAGACACATAACAGAAACAAGAAAATACTTATGCACAGTGACAAATAATAGTTAACAATTAACTAATCTAGGCTATACATCAGAAATCGGACTAAAAACGAAAAAACTATCATCAAATACAGTGGTTTAGTTATGCATAAGCTGGTTCAGTTATTGACTTGTAAAATTTATAAGTTTAAAATATTACAATACATTACACTTAATTTACTGGTATCTGCCCTATAATTAATTCAATCCTTATGTTTGTTTATGTGACACATTTCAAGAAACAGCCGATCCTTGTAATTATTTACTCTCTCCAACCTTAACCACCTTATGCATAACTAAACCACTGTATTTGATGATAGTATTTTCTTGTTTCTGTTATGTGTCTAATGTAGTCGATGTTCTTTTATTTTTATAAATGTTGTGACCATCTCTTAGTTGGTAAGTTTTTAAAATAACTATCTATTACCAAATAAATTTTCTGACACACTGTTTTTTCTAAAAATTATAGTTTCTCCCGATGAAGTTGTGAAGTACAACGAAATATAGAGAGTTTAACAGCAATCGAGTGTTAATTGTCACAGACCGCAAACCCGATAAATAGTAAAAAAAAAACCTTTTTGCTATATATATACGAGGCTGGTTTGAAAAGTCCTTGCAAAAATAAAAACTACTTATGTGTTTGGGGTAAACCTTTTTTATTTTTCGACATAGTCTCCTTTTAGCCTTATACACTTCGTCCAACGATGTTCTAGTTTGTTGATCCCTTCCGAATAATAGGATTTGTCCAAGTCTGCAAAATATCCATTAGTGTCTGCAATCACCTCCTCGATTGAATAAAATCTTTGTCCCGCCAGCCATTCCTTCAAATTGGGGAACAAATAGTAGTCCGAGGGAGCCAAGTCTGGAGAATAGGGGGGATGTGAAATGAGTTGGAATCCTATTTCCATTAATTTTGCGACCACAACTGCTGAGGTGTGTGCTGGTGCGTTGTCGTGATGGAAAAGGACTTTCTTGTGGGCCAATCGCGGGCGTTTTTCTTGCAGCTCGGTTTTCAAACGGTCCAATAACGATGAATAATATTCACCTGTAATAGTTTTACCCTTTTCTAGATAGTCGATGAGGATTATCCCTTGCGAATCCCAAAAGACAGTCGCCATAACCTTTCCGGCCGAAGGAACGGTCTTCGCCTTTTTTGGTGCAGATTCCCCCTTGGTAACCCATTGTTTAGATTGTTGTTTGGTCTCAGGAGTATAGTAATGTATCCATGTTTCATCCACAGTGACGAAACGACGCTTAAAGTCCTCCGGATTCTTCTGGAACAGCTGCAAACCATCCTTGCAACACTTCACACGATTCCGTTTTTGGTCAAGCGTGAGCAATCGCGGCACCCATCTTGCGGATAGCTTTCTCATGTCCAAATGTTTATGCAAAATATTATGTACCCGTTCAGTCGAGATGCCCACAGCACTAGCAATCTCACGCACCTTAACTCTTCTGTCATCCATCACCATACCATGGATTTGATCAATGATTTCTGGAGTCGTAACCTCCACAGGCCGTCCAGAACGTTCAGCGTCACTTGTGCCCATATGGCCAGTCCGAAAATTTTGAAACCACTTATAAACTGTTCTAATCGAAGTTGCAGAGTCACCATAATGTTTATCAAGCTCCTGAGGCGTTTTGCCTTTCATAAATTAATGTTTAATCACCACACGAAATTCTTTTTCGTCCATTTCTTGAAAATCACTCGACTTCCTTGATACACACGAATGCCAAACACAAAGAAATAGACCAATACGGCTGAAACTTGGTGTGCGTTCATTCAAGAGATGCTACTAACTAAACATGACCTCGATACGCGCCGGTGGTGCCATCTCTCGGACTTTGCACGGACTTTTCAAACCAGCCTCGTATATATATATATATATATATATATATATATATATATATATATATATATATATATATACATATATATATATATATATATATATATATATATATATATATATATATATATATATATACACATAAATAATACTTTAAAATTCCGGGTTTCAATCCGTTCGTCTAACAACGAATTTGCACGACGTTTCGCCAAAATTTGGCATTTTCAAGTGCTCCCGCTGCTGCTGCTACTCGATACCGTGATCTTGCTGCTGCTGCTGCTGCTGCGGGAAGCTAATCGAGAAACCGACGTGCGGTCGCCGTCTTTTAATAGGTCGGCGTCTACGCAGATTGTAGGCGGGGGGGTCGGAAGTGTTCGTCCGAGCATCGGTGATTGCCGGCTGATTTACGGGTTCCGGAGCTATACTGACTGTTGCCTTCTCAATGCTTTAATTATTCCTTGGTTTAGCTAGTAGACCCTTCCATGTAGTGGAGATATTGAGCGCATCATTTCACTTATTTGGATGTCCATTATTTTCAATTTCCAAGGCTTCTCTATCTATAAGGTGAAATCGAGGCTATTTGTTTAGATCCCTCAAAGTTGATGTTGTGACCAGTATCATGATGGTGCTGAAAAAGAGCTGATGTTGTTTGTTTGTTTTTGATACTTATTTTATGTTCTTGGATCCGGTTGGAGATTCTTCTGTTTGTTTGTCCTATGTACAATTTGTGGCACTCTTCGCATGGGATGCTGCAAACTCCATGGTTTTCCAGTTTTCTCTTGTCCTTGGGGTTACCCAGGATGTCTGTCAGAGTGTTTTGTAGTTTGTATGCTGTGCCTATGTTGTATTTTCTTAGGACTCTCCCATTCCTATCTGTAACTCCTTTCACATACGGTAATAGGACACTACTCTGGTTGAAGGTGCGTTCTTCTGTCCTTGTCTGTGGATGGCGCTGCCTTTCTAATGGTCTCCGTATGGACTGCTCCTTATATCCATTTTGCTTAAGGGTCCTAGTGATTTGTGTAATTTGTTGCTGTCACGTGTTTGGTTCGGTGAGTCGGTATGATCTCGATACGAAGGTATTGGCTACCGACTGGATTTAGGATGGATGGTGGTGTGAGCCAGCGTTTAAATATCTAATGGTGTGGGTGGGCTTCCGGTAGACTGAGTCCTGAAGTTGACCGTTGTTTTTCTGCGTTATGAGCACATCAAGGAAAGGGAGGCTTTTTCCTTCTTCTACTTCCAAAGTAAACTGTATCCGGTGGTGGATTCTATTTAAATAGGTCAAGAAGTTGTCTAATTCATTTCGTCCATGGGGCTGAATTATAAAGATGTCATCAACATATCGTTTCCAGAGTTTGGATTTGAGTGGTGAATTTTTAAGGGCCTCTGTTTTAAAATACATCATATAGAGATTGGCTATTACTGGTGAAAACGAAGATCCTATGGGTGCTCCATCTGTTTGTTTATATATCTGACTGTTGAAGACAAAATAGGTATTTTTTAAACAGTGTTCCGATAGTTTTACAACATGAGCTGGGAAATCCTCGTTCATTGCTATTTTGTCTAGTGCTTTATCCTCTGGAATACTGGGGTAAAGTGAAAAAACATCTAGACTTGCCAGAATGTCATTTTCCTCTAGTTGAATGTCTCCGATTATATTCGTGAGGTGTTCGGAGTTTTTGATGTATGACTCAACACCTTCAACGGTTGGTTGCATGATTTTTGACAGATGCTTTTCTAAGTTTTGTGTAGGTGAGGCCACCGCGCTAACATGGGGTCTAAGGAGGACGTTGAGCTTATGTATCTTTGGTAGGCCATACAACTTTGGGCATCGGCTTGATTTCTCTCTGGGAATTATGAGTCTTTCAACCTCTGGTCCCAAGTTTGCAGCTTTTATTTTGGCCTTTGTAGTTTTTTCTAGATATGTTGTAGAGTCCCTGGTAACTGGCTTGTAAGTATCGTCTTGTAGAATGTTTTTGTTTTTCTTGAGCGCTTGAAGAGCTTTCCATTCTTCAAATTTTAGGTTCGGCTTGGGAGGTCTGCTTGTGCTCAGGATTTGAGTGATATATTGTCTTATTCTTTCAGCATTTTCTTCGGGCATGGTATCTAGGGCAACCCCTACATTTGAGATTATATCTTCAACTAGGATTGATTTTGGTGTTACTGCGTAAATGAAACCTTTGCTTAATACTGATTCTTCGTGGTCTGTAAGGTGGTGTTTGGAGAGGTTATGCACTTTTTTTTTTGTTTCTAAATGTGGGTCAGTGCGTCGCGTATCTTTTCCTCAGATGTTTTTTAGCTTCTTTTTTAGTTTTTCAGTTTTAAAATTGGTATCGGATTCTGCCCGCCAGAATGAGAGTTTATCAATATCAGACCATAGTAGAGGGTGAATATGGATGCTCAGTTGTAGATGAAGGTAGAAAGTTTCTTTCTCTGTGATGGCAATCTGTCTTCGTTTTTCCCGGATTTGTTCTCGTAAAATGGATGTTGCATTTTTTGTTTTAATAGTATATATATATATATATATATATATATATATATATATATATATATATATATATATATATATATATATATATATACATATTCTAAAAAATAAATAAAAATTATAATTAATAATCAGGATGTGCACATTGACTTTACATTACCTTTCTTAGTTGATGTAAATTTTATATTCATGGCTAAGTTATTGCATAATTTGAAAAATATATTTTTTTGTTTGCATAATTGACATTCCTTAAGAGATTATTCATTTTTGCAATTGTATATGAAATATCGGAAACGTTCTCCGAATTGACACTCTCTAATCCCAAGAACCCCAATTTTTCATCTTACCAGAACCGTAAGAGCTTCCATCTCTTATTAATAAAAAAAGTTATGTGTACATTAAAATTTAATTATATAAAACGAAAAATAAATGAGTTTGCGTTTATAGCTTTTTAATTTCCTCCATATTTTTTATTTTATATTGACTTATGACCACAAAATGCTGAAACATAATTCACTAAGTGGCAAAATGTCACACCACTAATATTTGTGAGACAGTTTGACTTGTTTATTCATAATGTAAGATTGAAAATTTCTCCCTCGTTTACCATAATAAAAAAATCGTTTTTTTCGTAAATTAATTATGGAAAATTGATATAAATTCGGAAGGATGATAGGCGGTA
Source organism: Pachyrhynchus sulphureomaculatus (assembly GCA_019049505.1). NCBI lineage: Eukaryota > Metazoa > Arthropoda > Insecta > Coleoptera > Curculionidae > Pachyrhynchus > Pachyrhynchus sulphureomaculatus. Next base: position 61,982,841 of record CM032449.1, read on the forward strand.
AATACAGTCAAGAATGGCATTCTCAAAAACATGTAATTATTCATTGTTCCTAATATTTTATTCTTTTTTAATAAGCAAATACTGATATGGCTCCGTTCTACATAGGAAATATTTTTTTCAAGGAGTAGAAGCTCTGAACGCTATAAATTGTAAAACCGTTTAAATATTATTATGCTTACTTTTGGGGTTAACGAAACATAATATTATTTGTTGTTGTCCTTGGTGTTTCAACAAAATGCGGAATATCTTGCTTTAGTACCGTTTACAATTAGATGTTGTTCTATATATAAGACATAACTTCTATATTGGCATTCTTGCAAATTCGCAGCACTGCTTATAACATATCTTTATGTATTTATACACCCTCACAAATCCTTATGAGTTATTATATTTTTGATTCGTCAAATGCAAAAGGGAAAAATGTTTGAAAAGATTGATATAATGAATACAATTGTCCACAATTTCAAATTTGAATAACTTACATTTGTAAAATTTTAGCTGTTGAACTTATTTCTCTTACTTCGTTAGAGAGTATATCAAAATTAGAATAAAAAAGTATAAAGTACAAAGTATTTTTTTACATTTTTCTATTATTTTAGATAACAAATAAATTATGTCTAATAACAAATAATCGGTCAAGTGCAAGTTGAACTTGCGTAATTAGTCTTCCGTACGTTAATTGCTTTTAAAATAAAAATTTTTGTTACGTAGATATAAAATGATCAGTGACTTTACAAAACACACCCCAAATAAGTTTTCAGCTAAGTTTGTTTCCGATCTTTATTGAAAACTGATGATCTTGAAAATTTTTTTTATGTGTACCAGATAAATTATTAAAGATAATTCACTCGTGATAATTTTCGTTCAATCTACACCCTGTGGAGAAAAGTCCAATATACTGATTTGGCTCCGTTCTACATACGAAATATTTTTTTCAAGGAGTAGAAGCTCTTAATGCTATAAATTGTAAAACCGTTTAAATATTGCTGTGGTTACTTTTAGGGTTAACGCAAAATAATATTATTTGTTGTTGTCCTTGGGATTTCAACAAAATGCGGAATATCTTGATTTAGTACCGTTTCCAATTAAATGTTGTTCTATATATAAGACATATGGCATGGTATGGAATTGTCCTCAAATATACCTCCAATCGAACTCATTTATTACTTTTTAGTGTTCCGTACGGTACACTTATATGATTTCTTCGGGTCTGTCCTTCGGTCTGTCTGTCCGTTTGTCACACCCGATTTTCTCCTAAACTGTTTGACATAGAAAATTGAAATTTGGCACAAATATTGCTAATTGATGACTCAATCAGAACCGTGTAGTTTTAGAGGTTAAATTTTAACTGGGGGGTTAGTTTTGGGGGTGACATCTTAAGTGAAAAAAAAGTTTTACCAAGCCATCGAGTGGAGGGTCAAATGAAAGCTTGTGAAAACATAAGTTCAAAAATATCTAAAATGTTATACTTGCGCACACTCTTCTTTGTATTATTTTTAAAAAGTGCCAAAAAGCCCTGTCCACCCACCATATCTCGAAAAGTACTGATCAAAACATTTTGAAAAAATTCTGGAATATTCTCCATAAGGTGTAGATTGAACGAAAATTATCACGAATGTATTACCTTTAATAATTTATCTGGTATATAGAAAAACAAAAATTCAAAGTTATCACTTTTCAACAAAAAGATCGGAAACAAACTTTGTTGAAAACAGGTTTGGGGTGTTTTGTAAAATCATTGATCATTTTATACCTCCGTAACAAAAATTTTTATTTTAAAGGCAATCACCGGAACATTGGTTGTCCAGTTTGCACTTGACCAGTTTATAATATTTTACCTGACAATATTTTCTCAACGAAAACAATATCGTTTAAAAACAGTTCGGGCCATAGCAATGATACTACCGTGTATTTTTGATTGTCGCTCTTCCGAGACAAGCCTTCAAAGATCTGTCATGCAATTCATGTTCTTAAAATTAAAATTAATCTTTGACAAATCATTGCTGGTCGCTTCAAAAAGACTAGGAGGATTAGTGACGTCGTTATTACCAACTATTTGTAAACTAGGTCGATAGGCTTGCCATTTCATAGTCCTTCCGATACCGTCATAAGCTCCTTGTCAATGAGAACTCGCAAAAGATTCATGATATTTCAATAGATTAATAAAATCTAATTTATTTTGTACTGTAGCCCCACTGAAAAAGTAAAAAAAGTCCTTTGATATTTTGATCTCCGAATTTGTTTTTTTTTAAGTATTTGATAAATCCTGAATTTAATAAATAAACTGAACTTTTGTGAATTAATTATTCAAAAATTTTAGCAAAACTGTCTTACTTTTGCTCTCTATTTTAGCAATAATATATTACGTATGGATGGAGAGTGCCCTGGGTATTTGTCTAATGATGGAACTGGATCGCATTCTGAACATAAAATGTGTAATTCTCTATTAAATCCATGCATATTACTCCTTAGTTCATTTGACTAAAATACGAAGCTTAAGACTTCGCTAGAAAATCATGCCTAAATAAAATTAGCAATTCATTCGTAAAATCGTTCTTGCTTTCAGTCACTTCAAAAATTTCGCATCTGTAATCCAAAAAAATAATAAAAACGAAAATTTTGTATTAGTTTGTATGAGTTATTACTAAATGTATTACAAAATACTTGTCAGTGCTCATCCATTGACTGACCACCGTCACCTCTTTTTTCTCGAAAATAATTTTAAATTTCTCGATAACAAATGTAGTCTTGGGACATTTTTCGCAAGTAGAAAAAAAGCAATTGGACGATGCATTCTTACAAACTGAATTTTCTATGAAATCGTGATATGTATCAGTATAATCAACTTCTTTTATCTTCAGTTCTTGCCGTACACTTTGTATTTTTAATTTCATATTTTAATGTATTTTACACACACATGCATTATGTGTGCCGCTTGTTCTTGCGAGAAAGTGGTGAAAAACGTATTTTCATCAATAATGGTTCTCGGTATTCCAGAAAAGTTCTCTCTTTCATCTAAGCTATCACATTCGAACGTTGGATCATTTCTCTAGACTTGCTCGTAATTTTCTACAGGGTCAATTTCTTCGACGGTGTTTTCATGTGGTGGTCTCTATTCGGGAAGGCCAACTGAAAAGTTCGGATCATCTTTCTCCTCGTAAAGAGATCATCGACAAGTATTACACAAACGTAATCTAAAGAAACTGTAGAATATTACATGCAAGTTTGTAGTTACGATAAATAGATTTTTCCTCATGCACTTAAGCTCATTTTTTTCAACAACACCCTTTGGTACTACTCATTGCGAAAATCACTTAAAATCACTTGAATGTTTTGGAATCAGGTGAGCAGAAAAAAGTATTTTGCGATAATGATATTTCTAATATTGTGTTTCAATCCGTGCCGAGGATAGTGTGTAACTGACAAACTCAGACTCTATAATAAGAACCTTCGTAGTCAAACAATTGGCATGTTCGAACTTGCATAAAATTGTATATACGCCACGCAGGAAAGCAAATGCCTGTCACCGCGCAGCTCACATCGTTTACGTTCCGTTAACCCAGAAAGTGAGCACAAAAATATTAAAAACAGTTTTATAATCTATAGTGTTCAGAGCTTCTACTTTTTGAAGAGAAAATTAATTTTCATAAGGGGAACAGGGCTAAATCAGCATTTGTTTATTAAAGAATAATGATTAATTACATGTTTTTGAGAATATTATTGCTGACCGCATTTATGAAACAACCTCTTTAGCATCATGCACTACTCTTTTCATAATATATATTTTTTTTAATTATTTGCCACATTTTTCTAGTATTGGACGTTTTTAAATTTAGAGGTTAACTAAAAAATTTTGTCAAAAATAAAAAGAATAGGAATAAAGGAAGTACTAATCAAGCGATGTCTATAAAAGTTACTAGTAATACCATATTTTACTTATGTTATCACTTAATCAATAATAATATAATTAAGAAGTAAAGTTTATATGTTTGTATGAATCTCTGAAATTACCAATGCGTTGAAAAAAAATTTACTGGTCTGGTGGCAACAAATATTATTTTAGTAACATTCCTTAATTAAGGTATACCTACTTCATTTAGTTTTGAGTTCTCTGCTATTTGCCCATAAGAGTGTTCTGAAATATCTATTAAAAATTATGTACAATTATTGCATTTCCTTTCACAATTATTACATAATTAATTTCAGTTTGAGATGTGTTTTATTAAGTCGTCCCGTACGAAACTCGTCGATGTCCAGCCGTCTGTCTGCCACTCCCGATTTTCTTTGAAACTATTTGACATAGAAAGATGAAATTTAGAACAAATATAGGACTCGAATGCTCAATTAGAGCCTTGTAGTTTCAAAAGTTAAATTTTAATTTAACTCTTGTATTTTTCGACGCTGGATCTGAATCACTGGTCGAAATTACTCAATCTCGACAGGATTCGTCCTTAACCTCAAGAAATACGTAACTGACGAAAATCTCTTTAAATTAGCAAAGTAAAGATGGAAACTTGATATACCCATACCCTGGGATATCATGATCGAATCGCTTGTATAGGAAATCTTAGTAAGAAATAGCATCAGAATTTTTAAGTGAATTTTATAACTATCAATGGCATTCCTAGCCTCCATCTTAAAATTTTTCTGTCGATTAGAATTCGATTTGATACATGAAGCTTTCATTTCAAAATATACACAACTTTAGATGTCTTCTTATTTTGGAGAAGGTAGTGGGTCCGACTGAGAAAGAATGACCCATCGAACTATATATATATATATATATATATATATATATATATATATATATATATATATATATATATATATATATATATATATATTTACGCCGGGCCCGCGGCTCCGCTCGCGTGGACTTGATTCAGTACTATCGTCACTGCTTATTCCTTATGTTACCCAACGTAATAAATATCTCCCAATATTTCCCCTTATCTCCCAATATTTCTCCTTATCTCCCACTATCTTTACATAATTTCCATTATTTAGGCTTATCTCTGCTCATCTCCCATTATTTCTCCTTATCTCCCATTATTTCTCCTTATCTCCCATTATGTCACCTTATTTCCCATTATCTAGGCTTATCTCGCAATATTTCTCCTTATCTCCCATTATTTCTCCTCATCTCACCATAACTCCCATTATCTAGACTTATCTCTGCTTATCTCCCATTATTTCTTCTTATCTCCCATTATTTATACTTACCTCCCATTGTCTCACCTTATCTCCCATTATCGAGGCTTATCTCGACTTATCTCCCATTATTTCTCCATATCTCCCATTATCTCACCTTATCTCCCATTATCTAGGTTTATATCGAATTAAATAGAACATATGTATAAATTTATAAAAACACGTAAATCGGATAAGTGGTTCTCGAGTGATAAGCGCACTAACGGACAGACAGACAGACAGAGAGACGTTGCATTTTATATATATTATATTCTTTGCTATATGATATTGTTCCATATTTAATGCTTTAGGCAGGGTATTGCAAGAGAACGCGCTAGCGGCAAACTTTTCTCCGACTTGATTCACTATTATCGTCACTGCTTATTCCTTATGTCACCTAACGTAATAAAATACCTGGCCAGAGAACATATGTATGTTTAAAAAAAAGCACGTAAATTGGATAAGTGGTTCTCCAGTGATAAGCGCACTAACGGATAGACAGACAGGCAGAGAGACGTTGCATTTTATATATTTTATAGATATTCTTTGCTCCATGATATTGTTCCATATTTAATGGTTTAGCATGTTTAAAAAAAAGCACGTAAATCGGATAAGTGGTTCTCCAGTGATAAGCGCATAAACGGACAAACAGACAGAGAGACGTGGCATTTTATATATATTATAGATATCCTTTGCTACATAATATTGTTCCATATTTAGTGGTTTAGGCAAGAGAACGCGCTAGCGGCAAACTTTTCTCCGATTTGATTCACTATTATCGATCACTGCTTATTCCTCATGTTACCTAACGTAATAAAATATAATCTATAACCTGGCCAGAAAACATATGTATGTTTAAAAAAAGCACGCAAATCGGATAAGTGGTTCTCCAGTGATAAGCGCACTAATGGACGGAGAGACAGACAGACAGACGGACAGAGAGACGTTGCATTTTATATATTATAGATATAGATTATTATTATTATATAACCTGGCCAAAGAATATATGTATGAATTTAAAAAAAGACACGTAAATCGGATAAGTGGTTCTTGCGTGATAAACGCACTAACCGACAGAAAGACAGACAGAGAGACATTGCATTTTATATATATTATAGATTATAGATATTCTCTACTACATAATATTGTTCCATATTTAATGGTTTAGACTGTATATTGCAAGAGAATGCGCTAGCGGCAAACTTTTTTCCGACTTCATTCACTATTATTGTCACTGCTCATTTCTTATGCTACCTATCGTAATAAAATATAGCCTATAACCTGGCCGGAGAACATATGTATGTTTTTAAAAAAAAGTCTGAAAATCGGATAAGTGGTTCTCCAGTGATAAGCGCACTATCGGACGGACAGACAGACAGACAGAGATACGTTGCATTTTGTATATATTATAGATATAATAAAATATATATTTATAACCTGGTTAGAGAACATATGTATGAATTTAAAAAATCACGTAAATCGGATAAGTGGTTCCCGAGGGATAAGCGCACTAACGGACAGACAGACAGACTGAGAGACGTTACATTTTATATATAATATAGATATAGATTATTATTATTATTATTATATAACCTGGACTAAGAATATATGTATGAATTTAAAAAAGACAGGTATATCGGATAAGTGATTCTCGCGTGGTAAACGCACTAATGGACAGACAGACAGACAGAGAGACATTGCATTTTATATATATTATAGATTATAGATATTCTCTGCTACATAATATTGCTCCATATTTAATGGTTTAGGTTGTGTATTGCAAGGAAACGCGCTAGCGGCAAACTTTTTTCCGACTTCATTCACTATTTTACATCACTGCTCATTCTTTATGCTACCTATCGCAATAAAATATAGCCTATAACCTGGCCAGAGAACATACTCGTATGTATGTTTTAAAAAAAAAAAGTACGTAAAGTGGTTCTCCAGTGATAAGCGCACTAACGGACAAACAGATAGACAGACAGACAGACAGACAGAGAGACGTTGCATTTTATATATATTATAGATATATATATATATATATATATATATATATATATATATATATATATATATATATATATATATACATAATAAAGGAACTTCTGAATTTGGTTCGTTTCTGTGGTAAGCTAAATCACTAGAAACATTTTCAATTTAAAAATTACAGATGTAATAAATCATAAACTTACTGAAAAAGTTTTAACAAAACACAACCGAACATACACAGGTTACGGACTATGATGTAACTATTAATTTAAATAAATATCACTGGTTCTGACACAGATAAAAAATGGAAACCTTCATAACATACCATTTAAGCACACAGTTTGTTTGTTATATTATTTATAAAAGTTTGCCAGCCGATTAGGCCAGAGGCAGCGCGTTATTAAATAAGTTACTAAATTTTAAGAATACATTACAAATATCAGTTTAAAAAGGTGACCATGACAATGTAGTATGTGATCTGATGCTATTTTAACTTTGTTTATTATTCTCGATTATCTCCGAGATTATTCAATCTTAAAAGTTTCTTGAACGAATTGATAGTAAGAAAAATATTAATTAGATTAGATAATCAGCAAATTTTTACAAATTATTTCTGTAACTTGGGTTAGAAAATATAAGGGAATAAAAAAAAATGCCTCGGTCTATCTTTACGTTATTTTAACCTAATGTTGTTTTAACTAGCTTATGCATGGATCAACATTTTCAGAGACGTAGACAGTATAACACTAGGCTATCTAAAAGTGGGATCTGTCCTCACATACACCTCAACATAACTAACTTATCTTAATATAACACTGGTGTAAAGACTATATTTAGGATTGGTTTGTTTTGTAGAATGACATAATATATACAGGATGTTCCATAGTAAAAATAACGAAGCTCATTTCGTTTCCAGCTATACCGGAAGTTAGACTAATATAGTTTTTATAGTCCAGTTCTGCACTTAATTAAACCATATAAATCCTTAAAATTTTAACTTATTAATTAATATATTTTCACTTTCTTTGTCAAAGAAAAATACTGTATTCGTGAAAAAATTACCCTCCGAGATTTTTACTTTTCTTCACAATCACGAGAAATATAGTCAGTCATTTCCGTCAGCAGCATTACGCTTACTTACTGTGTCCGTTTACACGAGCTTGGGCTTTTCTCATAGTCTAAACCAGATCACAAACACGACACAAATACACACATATAGACCTATTATACACTGTTGTTACAAGAGGAGTAAAACATCACAGCATATTATCCACAGGCTTAATACTAACGTGTACGATAACATGCTGAGGAGATGAATGTCCTATCAATCATCGAGAACGCTGACACTAAGCGACCTCCCGAAGTAATCAGCCTTACAACCGTATAGATTAAGGATGTCGATCTTTTATTTCCTCCCTACTCGTGGCAATTATATGGACTTAAATAAAATCATAAAACAGAATGGTGATGAACTCGATGAAGACTCTCTGCTAAAATCTCCAATACCATCGGATGTGTATAATAAGAACACAACGTTGATATCTGCAAGTGGCAGGAGTGATGGCTCAAGATCCGTCAACAAACCTACGGAGACTGCAAGCAAACCTACAGCAGAGTACGGCCCAATCTGCAGTATAAAATTCATATGGGAGTCAACTTAAATACAATCTAGCTTCCTTTAGAAATAACCTTACCAACTTCAAGATGCACTCACTACTAATTTTAAAGAAATTTTTTCCTTTGAGATATAACCATTCAAAAAGGGATGTACTATGGTAAAACAGTAGCGAATCTACGTAGAACTACCAGGAAATTATTTAACAAGGCGAAAACCTCAGATGACTGGTATTGCTACTCTTGGTCATTTACAGAATATAACAAAGCTCGGAGGGAAGCTAATATATACTGCTGAGGAGAAGTGAGTATTCAGTACCGGAAAGAGATAACCTTGACATGCTTCTCCAAGTTCATTTTCCAGAGTCGGAAATTCAATAACCGAAAATAGCTCAGATATAACTGAAACTTAGCGATAAAGCCAAGAGAATTGACTGGGTAGCCGCAAACCGAATAGTCAGCTATGAAAATATCAGGATATGATAGTATGTATCAGCCACTCCTGCAACAAGGGCTAGATCATCTGGTACCGTATTTGTATAGAATCTGTCGAGCATGCATTGAATGAGACTACGTCAGCAAGGGAAAATTTCAAACATAAACCTGGACGAAACCACCGAAGCAAAGGCATATCGACCAATCAACCTTCTGGAAAAATTGATAGGGATCATTGCAGCATATCACTGAGGAGGTAGTTTTAGAGAACCTTTTACATAAAGATTGTCATGCCTATCAAGGAGGGAAGTCATGTGAGGCAGCTTTACATAACCTCATAACGAGGGTGAATAAAGGTAAACAGATAAAAACGGAGAAGGGAATAAAATTCATATTAATACTTTATACGAACATTGTACATTAAAGCACCAAACCCAAAAACGTCAGGACAAATAAATCTTAAATATAAACTGAAACATAAGAAATTAAAATCAAGGAGATTTAGTTAGAGCAAGAGAAATCATTAGATATGTTACAGTTAATAATAATATAAAACGATGTCTTTGAATTGTTGTGGCTGTTACTTGATGGAAATTCATAACGAATGTAATGAAAGACTTGATTTTGTCAAATTTCCACTTTATTTAGTTTCACTGAAACTGTATGACGCGTTTCGCTCTACTATAGCTTCGTCTGATATAAAATGATATTTGAATATTAGTGTTGTTACATTTATACAAATATCTTAAGGTAGATAGGTAATAAAATTAATACTATATGCTAATGAATATTGCTGGGAAATCCATTCTGAATATTAATTGTATAAATTGAGTAAAGGTGAGTTACCATGGGCCAGCCGGTATCTTTTTGTTCGTTTAAGATTAGGTCTGAATTTTTGATTCTATTTATTTCTAAATTTTCTAATAGGTTTAATTTTACGCCTTTGTTTTGTATGTGTAGAATTTTAATGTTAACAACGGATATTCTCCTGACACCTTAGACTCAGTTCTAAACAAAAAATTAAAAAATAAAGCTATGTCTTTAGTATATCCCAAGGAAGAAAACAGGGAAAAAATATAATGTTTTAATCTATTTTGGAAACACGTCAGAGAAAATTAAAAACCACTTAAACAAATATAATATCAACATAGCGTTTAGGACAATCAACTCGTTAGGAAAATTTATTAAAAACGCAAAAGGAAAACAAAACAGATCAAAAAAATCTGGAGTGTATCAGTTGAATTGTGGTTCTTGTCATAAAAGTTACATAGGTCAGACAGGTCGCTCATTCGAAACTCGGATTTCAGAACATAAAAGAAGCTATTTAACAAATAAAAACAACTCAGCGTACAGTAATCATTTAACAGACTCAAATCATCTTTTTGGCGATAAATTTAAAATTCTACACATACAAAACAAAGGCGTAAAATTAAACCTATTAGAAAATTTAGAAATAAATAGAATCAAAAATTCAGACATAATCTTAAACGAACAAAAAGATACCTGTCTGGCCCATGGTAACTCACCTTTACTCAATTTATACAATTAATATTCAGAATGGATTTCCCAGCAATATTCATTAGCATATAGTATTAATTGTATTACCTGTCTACCTTAGGGTATTTGTATAAATGTAACAACACTAATATTCAAATATCATTTTGTATCAGACGAAGCTACAGTATAGCGAAACGCGTCATACAGAAACTAAATAAAGTGGAAATTTGACAAAATCAAGTCTTTCATTACATAAACGATGTCACTCTACTTAATAGAAAATCCAGAAATATCTACTGATTACATAAAAAATACCACATATGTGTCCCGAAAAAGTGATTCTTCCAATTATTATCCCTTTAGCAGTTATTGTTAATATCGAAAAAAAAAAAAGAAAAATTCAACAAATTTTGATTTTCCTTCGACCACTTCACTACTCTAAATAGAGAAGTATCGGTACAGCCAGCACTCTGGTAGCGGTAACTTTATTACACTCTGTAAGTTCTGACAATTAGATCTTTTTTAATCGTTTACTATACTTTCTGAAGATGATGGTTTTATTAGTTACGGTATATTACATGCGTTGTTAGGCAATATCTTATACTTCCTATTTAAGTAATGTAGACGATTCCCATCTATCGAGTTTGATATATTTATTCATTCCAAATTCCATGCCAATATCCCGTATTCTTCAACTACTCTAATTGTTCAAATGTAGTCACGCAAGTCATCTCTGAGTCTATCAGTTCACTGGAAGCGTTCTTGTTCATTGCCAGAGTTTTCATCTAGGAGCATGCGTCCTCCACCATTGCCTATCTTCTCGATCCGATCGAGGCGGGTTATCAGGAGGATCTGCCACATTGATCTTAAGGCTTCATTCATGAATTTACGATGCGTAAATGATACTTTTGAGAATGTAGCTATATATATATATATATATATATATATATATATATATATATATATATATATATATATATATATATATATATATATAGATCTTCGTTCATTCTTTGAATTTGTCCGAACCAAATAAGTTGTTTGGTTAGAATGTCATGTCATGTTGATGACTCTTTCTCTTATGCATATTCCTGCTGGTCCTCTCCAGAAGTCTATTTCCGTTGCTCTTAGCGTGGCTAATGCTCTTTCCTTCAGAGGCCATACTTCACAGGTATAAAATGTGACGCTTTTCATTATAATATAATATATCTTCTTTTTGTTGGTAATTAGCTGTTTAATGGCCTTTCTTCCTGCCGTATTTCTCTCTCTTATTACCCTGTCCAGTTTTCCATCTTCCGAAATTTTTATACCCAGATATAAGATCTTTTGTTGCCGACCAATGCATAAATATTCTGGCTTCTTTATATTGACTGCTAAATCCCAATCTTTGTATTCGTCAAATAGTTTTCTCGTCTCGTAGTTGAGGTCGTGGCGGTCTTGGGTCATTAGTACTTGGTCATACTTTCTAAATATATCTTAAAAAGGGTTAAAGGGTTGGTGATAACCAGCATCCTGGTGTTATTTTTGTTCCCGTTTTAATTTTAGTTATGGGCTGGTCGTATAGTATGTTGACAGCTTTAATTCATTCTATGTTAATATTAGCACATTTCAATGATTGCCACATTTTCTACAGAAAAACGCTGTCATACGCTTTCCTCAAATCAACGAACAGCAAGTGAACTTCTTGATTTCGTGCCATCTTTTATTTATTAATTGAGTTAAGGAGAAAATTTGGTCTATAGTGGATCATCCAGTGCAAAAGCCGGCTTGCTCTTCTGCTTCAATATCTTGATATTCCTTCTCCATTTTGTTCTATAAAACCTTTCCATAGATTCTAGTCATAGTTGCCGAACTGCTATTCCTCGGTAATTATCGCAATTGTTTTTGTCCCCTTTTTTGTGTATAGTGTTTAGGTATGACACTTTCCATTCCTTCGAGATTTCGTTTAGATTTATACATTTCTGAAATAGTTGTCTAAGATGTTCATATAACTTGTCTGTTCCACAGTTAAACAATTTTACCGGGATGTTCCCAGGTCCGGCTGATTTGTTATTCTTTAGCGCTTTACATACGGTTTTTATTTCTTCTGCTGTTATTTTTTATTATTGAATCTATTACTGTAATTCTTTGTTTATTTGGTTCTATATCCTCTATCAGTAGCTTTCCGAAGTATTCGTTCCAGTCTTAAGGTTTTATAGTTGTTATTATTTCTTTATTCTTATCCCCTCTTAGGCTTTTTATCACTTTGCAGCTTTTCATATTTCTAGTTTCTCGTAAATAGATATTTATTCTTCGACAGTTCCTTTCCCAAAAGTCGTTCTATTTCTTAGATATTTCTTTTTTTACTACTGCCTGCATTTCTTTATACTTTATTTTATCTTCAATATTTTGGATATAGATTCCTTTTCTGTTCTATATCTTTTTCGACTTCGGTGTCCCACCAATAAGGTTCATTTGTTCTGTTTCTTGTATAATATCCCAGTGCTTCAAATGCTGCTTCGTGTAAACATCCTTTTAAATGTTGGTATATTTGTTCGACTTTGTTGGAGTATTGCGCCTTTAGCTTTTCATCTATTCTTTTTTTAAATTAGTTTAGAGTACTTTCATCTTATAGACTTTTAATCTTGTATCTTTATTCTTCTATTTTTCCTTTTTTCCATTTTTCTTTATGTCCTCTTGTCTTTCATTATCTTGTTTTCTGATTGAGAAGTTTATTTTCGTGCACAGTAAATAATGGTCACTATCACATGTTGCACTTCCTTGGATTCTGACGTCTTGCATTCCTGATCGTGTTTTTTTATTTCACTACCGCATAATAAATTATATATTTTAGATTCTTTGTCTCTTAGATCTACATGCATCTGTGTATCCGTTTGTGTGAACAGTATCCATTAAAAATTCTAAGTTGGTTCTGATTGCATAGATATATAAATTATTTACCGTTGTTATGGACAGTGTCCTCTCCATACCTCCCACTACTTCATCTCTATCTTTCCTTCTTACTCTACTATTAATGTCTCCCAATAGTATAAGTTCCCGTGATTGTCGTATTTTTTACTTTTTCATGCATCTGTTCAAAGAACGCATCTTTTACGTTGATTGGCTCATCATCATTCATTGCTTATACCCCCATAACTGTCAGTTTATATCCGTGCAAACATATATTTCCTTTAATTAATCTTCTTATTGCTTTTCAAGTCGTAATATATTTCCTCAACCTTCTATGTGTCATCAATGATAGTCCTTATTGGGCTCGGTATTCTTTAGGTACACCGCTGGAAAAGTGATCCAATTTTCCTAAATTTTCTGAACCTTTTCCCTTGTTTTTCGTTTTTGTAATCACTACTACGTTCACTTTAAGTTCTGTTAATTCACATAGTACTTCATTTATTTTTCTTGATAGGCCTTGAATATTCCATGTACCAAGAAATCGTGTCCTTCTTCTATGCTTATGTCGTAGTCCTTATTCCGTCTTGTTCTGAGGCATGTGATTGGATGGTTTATGGTTTTTACAAGTGCTGGAGAGTTGGTCCAATGTCTTAACCCCCAACCTGGAGGGCCAGGAGTTTGATTTCGGAGTCTCTTTCTCCTAGTCAGGTCGCATTCCTCATCGCTAACAATCCCAGCTTGTTGGTCCGCGTAGTGGTATTTTATTTCCCACATACCAGTCGGCCATAGTCGGTTAGGGCTTACCCTTATCCATCATCATTTATATTATTGATGATAATTTAGACATTGTACACAATTAGAAACACCTTCTTTAAAGCTAATACACACAAAGATTAATTAAAGTTGGTCTTACTTGGAATGGGCCTAATACTTGGACTGCTGAGTGCATGGAGAAGCTTGATTTTGCACCTGCCATTTATCTTCTTTCTAGTATTACTGTACAACCCGGCGGACGTCGCGATCCGCCATTGCAAAGAAAGCTTTTCCTGCGTATTGATGTTAGTATAAATGGAACGTTGGAAAAATAAATAGGTCTATTAAAAATATATGAAATGAATGAGCAACTGTACACAACAAGAAATAACTTAAAATTTAGAGATAAAAAATAAACTGGATCTTAACTGCTACTAACTTCAATTCTCCCAAATTTTGAGGAAACCAAAACGACCTTCATAAATTGTTTAGAAAGTATAATTCCATATCTTACACTAATTTATATTACTAATTACTAAACTTCCTTAACAACCCCACATATAATTCTCCGAACATAACACTCCCCATTTTCTATCAACTCAGGTAGTTTAACGTGTGCTGTTAAAATCCGATAGTTTCGACTACCAACTCTAAAAACTGACAAATCTATAAAAAATTGTTCCATTTATCTCCTATCCCACGCTTCATAGCTGTTAAACTCGGTCTTATCAAACTAGCCAATAAAACCTAATCATTTAGTTCGGCTTGGTACCGGGTCTTTACTATTGATCTTTTCAACTATTGAGTTTCTCTGTTTTCAAGCATTGCTGAAACATTAATCGATAGCTCCAGTATCTTGAGAACCGAAATATTTTTTTTTACATTTTACAAAGCACAGTATCGGATTAGACAAGTAATTACTTCAGTAATTGCATCATACATATCTCTAATTATAAACTCAAGTTCCTTGAAATAGAATAAGAGTACACCTCTTATTGCCTTTTTCCTAAAAAAACGAAAAAAGCAGCTCACCAGACACTTTTCCATTATTAATATTAAATGTATGAAAAGGAATTTTTGCCTGAAAGATCAATCTTCGCTTCCTACAACTATTATTTTACCATTTAAACCGTCAAATATTCCGACGAAGATATATTTTTCTTTGTTACTCTCACCGGAATAACATTTTAGATCATAAATATACTGGTCCGTACGCGCAGCTGCATATATATCAATCGGTTTTATAACGTCTTCCGATGCCTAATTTCCACTCCTCCCGGTTTCTCCATCCCTCCTCCTCCAGATCTCTCTCTAGTACTTCCTTGTTGATTCCTGCTCTCCAGCTTTGGCGTGGTCTTCCTCGCTTTCTTTTTCCATGAGGGTTCCAATTTAAAAACTTTTTAGGTAGTCGGTCTTGTGACATTCTCTGTACATGTCCGTACCATACCATACCAACTGTTGGGTTCTGATTTCGTCCACTATATCGTGCTTTATTTCTAAAGCTCGTCTTATCGTGTCATTTGGTATGCGGTCTTTTCTGGATTTTCTGACTGCTCATCTCCAGAAATCCATTTCTGTAGCTTTTAATATTTTTTCTGTTCTTTCCTTCAATGGCCACACCTGGGAGCTGTAAGTTATTATACTTTTCACTATTGAGTTGTAAATTCTCTTCTTATTTTCAGTGGTTATGTTTTTGTCCCATAGTATTCTATTAAGCATTGCAATCGCTTTTCTTTCTTGGATATTCCTCTTGAATATTGCTTCTTCCAGTGTTCCGTCCCTAGATATTCTTCGTTCCCAAATACTTATAACTGGCACAGTGTTTGATGGTGTGTCCTGTGTCCAGTTTCAAGTCCTGCTGTTGTCCTCCGACGCACATGTACTCGGTCTTTTTAATATTGACTTCTAGGCCCCATTTTTCATATTCCTCCATAAGTTTTCGTGTCATGTATTCCATATCATCGATGCCCTGAACGACTACTACCAGGTCGTCTGCGAATGACAGCGTGTACAATGTAGTATCGTCATCCAGTGGTAATCCCATACTGCTGCATTTCTTTTCCAGTTCTTCAGTGCACTCTCCAAATAGATTTTAAATAGCGTTGGGGATATACAGTAGCCCTGTTTGAGACCCTTTGTGACCTGGAACCCTGTTGTCATACCATATTTGGTTTTCACACTACTTCTTGCGTCTTGGTATAAGGATTTTACGGCTTTAATTATTTCGGTGCTTACATTACTCTGTTGTAGTGTTTCCCACAATCTCACTAGGGGCACGCTGTCGTAGGCCTTTTTTAAATCAACAAACAAGACATGGACTTCCTGATCAAATGCGGTTTTCTTTTCTAGGATTTGTGTCTGTGAGAAGAGATGGTCTATTGTGGATCTTCCTGCTCTAAAGCATGCCTGTTCTTCACCTTCTACGCCCGCGTATTCCGTTTCTATTCTATTTTTAAGTATTTTTCCGTATATTCTGGTAATAGATCCTGTAACCGTTATTCCCCTATAGTTATCGCAATTATTTTTGTCTCTTTTCTTATGAATTGTTGATATGTATGATATTTTCCATTCCTCAGGTACTTCTGATGTGTTAATGCATCTTTGGAATAAGTTCCTCAAAGCGCTAAATAGCTTTTCAGTTCCGTATTTTACTATCTCTCCTGGGATGTTTCCTGGTCCTGGAGCTCCACCATTTTTTAGCGTTTTACATACTTGTTTAACTTCTGATGTTGTTATCCTTATTGGGGATCCTCGTATAACTATTTTTGGGTTTCCATGTTGGGTACTTTTGCACTCTGGTCTATCTTCTGTTAGCATATTTGTAAAATATTGGTTCCATTTTTTCTGGTGTTATTGGTGAGAAGATTTCTCTTTTCCGTTCTGTTCTCATATTTTTAAGAAGTCTCCAGCTTTCTGTGCTTTTTCTTCCTCCTATGTAAGTGTTGAGTCTGGAGCATGTCTTTTCCCATTGGTTGTTCTTTTTGTCACTAATCATTTTGCGTACTCTAGCTTGGGATTCTTTGTATTTTACTTTGTCGTTTGTGCTCTTTGAACTTAAGTATTTGTAATAGCTTTTCCGTTTTTCTTCAATTTCGTATTTAATTTCTTCATCCACCAATATGGTTTTTGCTGTTTTTCCCTTTTCTCTTGGTACCCTAATGCTTCCAGTGCGGCTGCGTGTAGGCATTCCTTTATATACTTATATTCTTCTTCTATATTAACAAATCCCGTCCGTTGTATCTTTTGGTCCAGTCTACTCTTGTATAGATTTTCTGATACTTTCATTTTGTAAGCTGTCTGTATTATGTCTTATTGTTGTTTCACTTGTTGTGTGCTGTGTACTTGTATCTTCCAGTTTGCTTTCCCGTGTTGTTAGTGAGGTTATCTGTCCTTTCACAAGGTAGTGATCCCTGCCACATGAAGCCCTTCTTTGGACTTTTACATCTAGGAAGTTTAATCTAGATCTCTGTCGTATTATCATATAGTCGATAATACTTTTTAAATCTCATGTTGTTTGTCTCCAGGTATATTTATGAATATCCCTATGCTGGTAGTGTCCGTTTAATATTGTAAGGTTGTTTTGTTCACATATCTCTATAATTCTTCTTCTGTTGTCGTTAGTAACTTCTTCGCCATATTTTCCTACCACTTTATCGTGTTCTTTTCTTCCTATTCTTCCATTTAGATCACCCAAAAGTAATATCTCTCTTAATGTTCCAATTTTGCGTATTTCCTCATTTAGTTGTTCAAAAAATGAATCCTTGTTATTAGCCAGATCGTCGTCGTTGACAGCGTATACCCCCAGTAAGGTTGTGTTATTACCTAGTATTTTGAGATTCATCTTTATGATTCTTTCACTAATCGGTTCCCAGGTGGATATAAATTTCCTCAGTTTTCTATGTATTAGTATGGATACGCCTTGTTTTGCTCTATCTTCTTTGGGCACTCCACTATAAAAGTGATCATAATGCCCCCAACTTTCGGAGCCTTTTCCTTTCTTCTTTGTTTCCGTCGGTACTGCAATTTCGACTCGAAGATTTTCTAATTCATTTACAACTTCATTTACTTTCCTGGAGAGACCTTGTATGTTCCACGTACCACATATCGTTGTCCTTCTTCTTTGCTGTTTTCGTCTTCGTATATCCGTTCGATTCCGAGGCTTTGGATTAGGTTTTTTAGTAGAGGCTTTTTTTACATAGGGTAGGGAGCTGGCCTACCGCTACAACCCTCCTCCTTTGTCCGGGCTTGGGGGCGGCAGTGACAACTGTAAGCTACTCAATCCACCTACAGCCGCCCCAGACATTTTAGATCATAAATATACTGGTCCGTACTCGCGCAGCTGCATACTTAGATAAAATAACAATAAAATAAGACCTACTCAAGTAAAAACTTAGATGTCATATACTGTTACGTTACCTAATAAGCGAGAAATTTATCCGACCAACAGATTTGAGAAAAAATGGACTACCCTGTATAAAGAATTAACTTACATCGATTTGCTACATAGGAAACTCCCGCAATTGGAAAGTGATAAAATAATATCACGCGTCCTCCACTACCCTAATTTTACTATTTAAAAAAAAATTATTTTGGTTATTCACTCAAATTGTTAAGTATAGCTATATCTAAAGTAATATTATATAATAATAATATTTTTTTTCTAAAAAGTTTCTTCCTTTATATTAAATTTTATGTGTAACAGGAATTTCCGATATTCTGGTAGTTATCTAACGATAACCAGCGTTTAACCTGACCACTATTAATAAGTTTTTTTTAGGAAATATAAAATTTAGTTATACACACATAAAGTGCGGAAAAAGGTTTTTACAGAATTGATAAACAAGCTGAAAGTTTGTTTCGTAATCGACACAATAGTGATTGCCGGACATGACATGTCATATTTATTTTGTGAAGACGTCAAAATTTTTACGAATGATACATTGACAGAACTTTCTAATGAAATTATACAAAACATAGTATGATAAGGATTATTTCTAGAATAAAAAAAAAGAATAAAAAGTAACGAATTCACAAACTGAGAACGCTCACCTTTATTTGTATCCATTGCTGTGAAAATCATGTCTAAAATTCAGTGGCAGGTGATTTGACAGAAATATAATTTGAACAAATTTTTTGTAAGCTTAAGGAACATGGGTTATTTACCCTTATAGTCAGGATGAGAGAGATCATAATCGTTGTTTTCTTACAACTCACGCTTTTCTTACTTTTTCTGTTTCATGTGTATTTTTAAGCAATATGTAATATATTGACGCCATATTTATAATCCGCCAAATTACCGAAAAAGTCATAGAGTTTAATAAGATAGCCTTTATATGTTTCATTGATCTTACCCAGGCATTCGATAGGATACGGATAACTGATGTCATAACCCTACAACAAAAAAGGGGAATTCACCCGAATATAATAAAAACTATCGAAGAGTTGAACATCAACAACCAGACATATGTAAGAGTGGCAAATAGATTAAGGAATAAAATATCTATGATAACCGGAATCAGACAAGGATATAGCTTAAGCCCAATCTAATTTAACATCATAAACGAAGTAAAGAAAACTGGGGAAAGGATATCGACTGGGAGACAAAGAAATAAAAATAACATGCTACGCCGATGATGCAGTAATCGTATCAGAAGACAAAGATAACTTACAGAGACTCCTACGTAAGTTCCAACAAACAGCAAAAGTGTTTAATATGCAAATATCTGTAAAGAAAACAAAATCCTTTACAATATCTAAAGAACCGAAAAGATGCAAACTCGCTATTTATGATCAGAGTGTAGAACAAGTGATGTCCTTCAAATATCTAGGGGCAAACATAACAAGTACCAGAAACCTTAAGGAGGAAGTAAAAACTCAAACAACAAAGGCGTCATGAATACTTAAGAGATATAATTTGGAGAAACAAATATATGAGCACCGGGAGCAAGGTAAGAATATACAAAACATGCGTAAGACCGATCATGTCGTACGCGATAGAAACCAGAGCGGAGAACACAATAACAAAACGACTCCTAAGAACAACAGAAATGCGAACACTTAGATCGATAACAGGACATACCTTATTTGACCGGAAGAGATGTGAGGAAATAAGGGAAATGTGCGAAATACATAATGTGGTGAGATGGGCAAGGAATAGGAGAAGAGAATGGAGAGACCATGTGGACAGAATGCCAAATGACCGGTTGGCTAAGGTTGCAAAAGAGAAGTGACCAAACACACCTCGACCGCTTGGAAGACCGCCAATAAGATGGTATGAGAGCTGGTCTTCATCATCGCAATTGTTTCTGGGAAACCTTTCAAGTGAACACAGGACATGGTCCTACGTAGGAAGAAGAAGAAGATTATATATATATATATATATATATATATATATATATATATATATATATATATATATATGTATATATATATATATATATATATATATATATATATATATATATATATATATATATATATATATTGTATATGTATATATATATATATATATATATATATATATATATATATATATATATATATATTCGAGTAAATAATAAAGAATATAACCATGTTTCCTAGAATTACTCTCTTATGTAGTTGAGCAGAAGTAATTTAATTAACTAAGTTTTTAGTGTTTTTCCCTAGCCATTGTTGAAGTTTTCCCTTTTAAAATTACAACTAAATTGCTTGCTTCCATAAATCTTTATTGAAATAATAATAATAAGGATTGCAAGTGAGCCACATAAGTTTTCTTACAATTTCAGTACTTACATTTATTACATAATATATGTATACAATTTCGTACATAGACATTTTAATTAATCCATTAATATAAAATACTATATTTATATGTATATATATATATATATATATATATATATATATATATATATATATATATATATATATATGAATACATATATACATACATACATACATACTTGTTGTTTACCTGCATAAACGTGTACTAACGTGAACTAAATTTGTTCTACTCATATAAGTTTTTATTGAAAAATAATAAAAATTAAAAGTAAACCACATAAGCTTTTCTGCATTTTAAGCAATAACACTTATTACATAATATATGTATACAGTTACATATACAGACATTTTAGTTAAGATATTTGCATCTACGTTGAGATTTTAGAATCTTTGCACAATGACACTGCACACAACACCATACTCTTTATTTTGTCACTCGATACGCGTTTTCAGATTTACTAGCATTAACGAAACATGCGTCGAGTTTAAAAATAAAGTATCTGGTGTGGGAATAATTTTTGGGTAAAACATTTGCATAAAAATGTAAATATTGTCGGCATAAAAACATATAGTTCTTTCATTTTAATATTCATTTCATTTCTCCTCTTTTCTTTATTTTAATCTTATTGTAATTATTTATATCATTCTCAAACGCAATTAATCAAATATCATTTGTGCTTGGCCTGCATAAATATTTCCTAACTGGAACTAATTTTTTTCTTTCTAAAATCTTTATTTAAAAAATAATAAAGTATTAAAAGCGAGTAACATAAACTTCTCTGCGCTCTCAGCAGGGACACTTATTACATAATATATGTATACAGTTATACACACAGTTATTATAGTTAAGCTATTGTTACATTATATATACACATATATATATATATATATATATATATATATATATATATATATATATATACATATATATATATATATATATATATATATATATATATATATATATATATATATATATATATATATATATATATATATCTGTCTGTATTAAATTTTACCTCTATTCTTTATTTATTAAAATCTTATTTTTATTAATAACACCGTAGTCAAAAGCAGCTCTTAAAATATCACTCGTTCTTTGCCTATATAAATCTGAATTATGTATCTCTTGTAGACGTGCTGCAAACATTTTCATACCTTCTTCCAAAACCGATGCTTGGAGTTTTTGTAGACTTTGCATTAGGGGTTGTAGCTCCGGTAAATTTGGTAGATTTTCCATGCTTTGTAGATTTTGCGGGTTTTGTAGGTTTTGAAGAATTTCCGGATTTTGCATTAGATTCTGTAAGTCTGGGAATTGTTTTAAGGTTTCTGGGTTTTGTATTAGGTTTTGGAAGCTATTACCCATACCTGACATCATTTTTGCAAGTTCTTCTTTTGGTGTGAGTTTCAACTGATATAAATAAATAGCAACACCCACCCCCCAAATGGCATATTCTTTCCAGTCATTTTTCAATTCTTCTAATGAAAATATATCGTTAGGACCGGCACCAAGCTCCTTTGTAAAACCGGAAAAACTGTTATAGTAAATTTGGAGATAATCATCTAGTTTATCAAAATCTTGTTTTGATGCACCAGAATAAAACAAATATGATAGATCATGAACCGGTGAATTAATCCGAGATTGCTGGAAGTCAATAATTTTTACATCCAGTAGGGCTCCAGTTTCCTAAAACAAAAATTATTTATATTAGTGATTTAGCTTCATCTGGCCTCCAGAAAGCAACAACTATTTGTTCCAGTAAAAATTAATCTTCTCTATTTTAGGCAGATTTTTTTATAACATATATATAATATATAATATATATAAATATATATATATATATATATATATATATATATATATATATATATATATATATGTATATATAAAATTATCCTCTAAATTTCATTACCGGTACTTTAAAAGAGTACATTTTAACAATAAAATAACTTTTTTACTTTGTTAACTAACACTAAATATATTTTTTTTTATAAAGATTTACAAATGCGTTATCGCGATTTCGTAGTACAACTACATTTTTAAACTACGTATTCAAACAGTCTTAAGCGTTTGAAAATGTAGTTGTACTATGAAATCGTGATAACACATTTGTAAATCTTTAAAATATATATATATATATATATATATATATATATATATATATATATATATACATATATATATATATATATATATATATATATATATATATATATATATATATATATATATATATATACATATATATATATATATATATATATATATATATATATATATATATATATATATATATATGTGTGTGTGTATAGTGTCAGTTAATCAAGTAAATAAGTTATTTTATTGCAATACTTCTTAATCTATAAGCAAAATTCCAATAACAGATTGTGGTTGTTGAATTTAAATACAATTCTATATATTCTATATATATTTTTATTTGTTCTAAACCGTCTTTCTAAGTTTTTTAGTGTATAGTACTCGTTGCTTGAAAGTTATTAAAAATCTCCCATATCCATCGGTTTTCGCAAATCTGATAATTATTCAAGTAGTAATAAAACATTCGAAATCTGGACTCTAAAGAATGACCTCACTCCATAAATATGATTTTTTTTTTTCTAATAATTGGTTGCTGAACAACATAGTATAATTTGAATAAAATTAGTGGCGGTTGCTTCCTGTCTGCATAATTTTATTGAATTTCGAGTCCTTTAATCATAGGATTTTTTCCAAAATAAATTTTAGTTTAGTGCATCCCCACGATAACTATATGTTAAATAGCCTAAAGGAGACTTATGTAAGTAATCTGTTAATGTCTTGTATTTTTGGCTAATTTCATCTTTTCTATATCTATTAACTCAAAATCTTAATACTAATTTTGCCTTGTGGGTCTTTAAACTTGCAAGTGTTGTCTAAATAAATTTTTGATGTATTTAATATATAAAATTTCATGATTTATTTCTTTTCTAAACTTTTTACTTACGCAGTAAAAATATGTCAACATTTTTATTGTTACAGTTGGTTGTAGAATATGTACTATAGATAAAATCATATGTGAAATTTTTTCGTGAAAATTTTGTTTACAGATACCTAAATTGCAATAGAAACGGTGTACGGGCAGAGATACCAATTTACGTTAGTCTTGACTAGCTGCCGTTTGTACTAAGCTCGCAATATAAAATACTTTTTAAAAAAGGTAGAATGAACTGACAAATTGAACTCCATACGCATTAACCGAAAACTTCCCAAGACCGTATTTGTATAAGAAACTCAAAGAGCCAACCTTTCTTCAATATTTTAAAAAATCAAAGTTTCTGATGAATTCTAGATCCCCAAATAGCGCTCTCTAGACAGCATCTAATAAGTTTAGAGTATCTTTAGAAGCAGTGTCCTAAGTATCAGAGCAGTAATTCATCGATATGGGCAAGTACTGTATCGATGAAGGAATTTGTTACGAAATTATATCCCACCTAACAAACAGTATGATCAGGAGAGAACATATTCGCTCCCAGGTTAATGCCTAGCAAGCTAAATGACGATGCTAGTCAACTACATCAACCTGAAGAACGAATGTCGTTATAGCCTTTCTTAAGATGTAAAATTTCCTTATCCCTGCGTATATTTGTATCGGTAACTAGTGTTTGAATACCTAAAAATCCATCTTGTTAAATCAAGGCTACGTGGAAGCTAATTTATTTCAGCTCTTTGAAAAATCAATTTATTCTGAAAACATTTTCGAAAAGCTGATAACGATGCGTTTTAAAGATGTGATATCACCCCGTTCTTCTAAAAAACAGTTTCTCTGGTTATAACCGTCAAGATTTTGTAAAGTGTTGGTAAGGATCTTCTGAAGCATCTCCTCATGTTGCTCCGAAGTAACAGAGCGGTCTCTATCACTCTTAAAGAAGAAGTAGCCAGGTATCAACATTGCAATCCAAGCCATCCCTTTGGGGAATACAAAGGTTTTTGATACCTTTGTTTTGTCAGACTTTAATAGGGACTATTCTGTTGATTGACATTCATATAGAAACAGATACAGCTTGCTCAAAGTAATGAACACATATTTTTTTATTTTACTCTCACTCTCGCTTCTGCCGGAGATTGTCCAAGCAAAAGTTTAACAGAGGAAATCTTGGCAAGGACACTGTCACGATTTGCCAAAATTAACGGTATGCAGTGCAATTAGTATTAATCAACCCACGCATATAAAAACCAATATTACGAGTAACTAACAAAATTGAACAGAATCCATATTTTAACAATTATTACGGTTCTACATTCTGTTGAATTATCTCTGGATACATTTCGTCGTAACAGAACTTATCAACCAATCTAAAAAAGCACTTATCGTCGTACTAGCATAAGATATCATACATATTTGCTTTTTACCTGGGACCGTTCAAGCCACCGACTGCCAGAGGAGACCTTTCTAAAATAATAGCTGAAAACCCAGCATGCCTTGACCCTGGACAACATATTAAATAATTTAATTGTAAGTCATTGAACGTAATGTAACATAAATTTCCATGTTTTTTCAGGAAAAATAACCGAACTTACTGTACATGGATCCCTGGTTTTGTATACAAATTTAGAGTACTACTAAATTTTGATTTACTTGTTAGTCTGACAAAATATCGCTTTTCTATCTTTTCATGCAAGTAGATATTAAAACACACAGTGATCTGAATAATTGAAGGTCACTCTATTACGAAAGTATTTGAGATTAGTGGAAAACTTACCGAATATTTAAAGAGCATATTGTTAGACCAGCAATCCCCATGAATCAGAACTTTATCTTTTCCATTGTAAACACCCATTTCTAGAAACACCTTTAAAGCATGGTCTCCAAAATCTTTTATTTCATCTAATACAATTTTATCTTTTTCAGGATCTAAGGAATTGACTGCTGCAGAAAGAGAGCAATGCTCATAGGTTTATCCATCGCGGCTGACATAAATTGAAATAAATCAGCGAAAATTTTTAGTAATGCTTTCAAACTTTTCAGAATCTCTTATTCGTAAAACATAGGAAAGAGCATGAAATTTTCCGTATACTTTAAATAACATCTCTAAATGTTCTTTATCAAAGCATGTCATTTTGTCAAACATTTTAAACCCAAGGTGACTTAGGTCTTCCATAGCAAGATACTCTTTACTTGGTTCTAGACTTCCACAGTAGTATGTGGGTAAATTATCAAATGGTTTCGAAACATTGCTTTCTTTTTGAAAATGGTTCATAGCTTTATATGCGGTTTCATAAAATAAAATTTCATTAGAAAACAATGCCTTAAAACCCATGCCAAACTTAGGTGCTTTCTTTATAGCAACATTTATATCTTCACCAGTATCTTTATTTTTAACTTCTCCCTTAAAAAACTCTGCCACTATTCCATCACCAAAACTTGGCTTTGTATCTGCCGTCACCACAAAATTTCGTATGTTTTGTGATTGTGCAACTTGGGTTAATACTTCGTTTAATTGTTCTTTCATTTCGTTTTCAGCTGGTGCCTGCATTTTGTCACCTAAAACATATAAATTATGGGGTCAAAATAAAAAGAAAAAAACATCTTTTATAGGAAACTTAACTTCGCTTTCACAGTAAAATGCCATTTGGATATAGAACCCTTTTTAATATACTCGTTATCACTCTAGCTTTATCAAGAGTAAATGAACAAGATGGAAAATTTATTATATATATATATATATATATATATATATATATATATATATATATATATATATATATATATAAGATCCCTACAGGTAAAATACAATAATGTTGGAAATCCCTAATTGTACTATTATAAAGAATTTATATTATAGGTAACAAATTAATTAAGTATGGTATTATTGAAATATATTTAAGAGAGGTGAATTATTTAATTCTAATTGGTCATTTAACAAATAATTAGTATTTTTAAGTTTATTGATTTCTAGAGATTCAAGCAAATTTAATTTATACCCCTTATTTTCAACATATAAAATTTCAAAGTTTTTATTAAACTGATATTCTGATTCTATTAAATGGTTAGCGTAATTTGAGTCTGATTTACTAGTTATAAAAGATGTAAAATGTTCTTTCATTCTTTTTTTTTAAATTTCTTCCTGTTTGACCAATATAAGTACAATCACAATTTTCACAGTTAAGTTTATAAACACCTGATTTTTGCTCTTTGTCTGTTTTTGATTTATTATTTTTATATATTTGCTTAGGGTATTTATTTGTTTTAAATGCTACATTAATATTTAATTTTTTTGTTAAGACATTTCTAATTTTATTGCTAGTCACACTTATGTATGTAATAACACTATAGAGTTCTTGATTCATTTTTTTATCTAGGAAAAATTAGTTCTGATGCTTTTTTATATTTTTTTCTTTTTTAAAATCTTGTTGACTATATCTACATTATATCCGTTATTTACTGCAATTTGTTTTATTATGTTTAGTTCTTTAAGAAAATCTTTTTCATTTAATGGAATAGCTAGTAGTCTATGGACCATACTATGAAAGGCAGCTAATTTGTGTTGGATTGGGTGACATGATTTATTATGTATTATTGTGTCAGTATGCGATGGTTTGTGGTAAATAGAGAACGTATGTTTATTATTATTCTTTGTTATAGTTAAATCTAAAAAGTTTATGCTATTATTAGTTTCTTCTTCTGTAGTGAATTTTATGTTAGCATGTAAATTATTTATATAATCACAAAAAAATTTTGTGATGCTTTAATAAGTTTCCTGGCTAAGTGGTACTTTAAGTTTCAATATTCTATTATTTCTTCGTATTTTAAGTTTTTAATGAAGTAGAATATTTTAGGTGAGAATTTATACGTATTTTTATCAGAAACATTTATTTTTTCGTTCATTATTAGAACACAGAAAAAATGATGATGTATTTAATTTTACCTCTGTCTGTCTTCAGTTTATATTCCATCATATATATATATATATATATATATATATATATATATATATATATATATATATATATATATATATATATAATATATATGTGTATATTATATATATATATATATATATATATATATATATATATATATATATATATAGTATAATGTCTTTTTTGTGCATTCACATTATAATTACAAAATATAGTGTCAATAACTTGAACACACAAAAGGGGAAGTAGAAGCTAGGCTTCTTCACTTAACCTACTTATCATAATATGCAGTATAACTAGACTTACGACCTAGATAACAGTTTTTCCTTAACTCTATTTTGCAGAGGGCAAATATATAAGCCGTACTATTTGTAAAACAATCACTTAGTATTAGAAATCAGACTCAACAGAGCGGCATTGCGACCTAGGAGAGTCTAAGTATTCATGTGGAACAAAGATGCTATGCTAGAGGTCGAATGGAATTTTTGAAAATCTAAGACGGGACATTTTTCAAATTCAACGGGACCAAATTGTATTTTTTTTTGCGAAATTTTATAGCTGAAAGATCTTTTGTATAGAGTTGTTATGTAGAAAGGTGGAGTGATAGTAAATTTGTGCCTCAAATCCAACGCATGTGCATCATATCTGATTTTTGATATAAATGTGGCGGGCATTTTAGAAAGATTATTTTATTATACAAAACTAAGCTATGAAACTTCCTTCTTTCTTTCATATTAAACCAGCCAATATCTTTCAATTTTGCACTCACCCCCCTTTCGTATTTTCTGATCCCACCTATCATTCGCACACAGCAGTTTTGTATCAACTGGATGCGCCTTGCATCTTACCCCAGTAAGCATGGCCCGTACAAAGTGTCAGAAAAAGAGAAGTGTGAGAAGACTAGGCAGTCACATAATTTTTCTTGAGGTTCACATCCAAAAGGTGCCTTTGATTAAAATTAGTTTTAAGTTAGCAAATGCCTTTCTTCACAGCCGTTAATATTTTCAGAAAACCTCAAGTCAACATCAAGCAACAGACCGAGATTTCTAGCCACATTCGAAGTAACCAAAGCTTCACCATTTAGACTATTGTGGAGTGAATTCTTGAATTGATCCCTAACATGCACAAGTCCAAAAAGAAGTATCATACTTTTCTTGGGGTTAAGGACTAAACAATCACCAGCTGAGTTCCGCTGCAGCCGTTGAAGATCATTCATAAGCATGTTATTAGCCACAGCAATTTTTTCCGGTTTAAAGGACAAGTATAACTGAGTATTATCCGCATATAAATGCACTGTAGCGTACCTAAGATTTCTAGCTAGTTGTGAAGTATGTAGAGTAAAAAAGAGAGGACCAAGAATAGCTGCGAGACGCCACATGTGATATCCAGTGGACTCGATAGTATGTTATTACTCCTGACAGATTGGTCTCTTCCAGAGAGATAGCTTCCAAGGAACTGACAAGCATGTGACTCGAAGCCAAGGAAATGAAGAATTGCCAGAAGCAGTTGATGGTTTAGCGTGTCAAAGGTCCTGGAATAGTCAAGAAGGATTAAGGCAGTAAGCTGACCAGAGTCAGCTGCCTCCAAGATATCATCCGTAACATTTAAGAGAGCAGTGAAGCAGCTGTAATCTTTACGGAAGTCGGACTGATACGTCGGCATTATGTCATAGGACTGACAATATTTCCGAATCTGCCCCTCCAGGACCGATTCCAAGACCTTCGACAAAGTGGGTAGAATGCTTATAAGCCGAAGATCTTTTAATTCAGCCCGGACTGGAACCTTTGGTATCGGAATTAAGAAGGAACTTTTGCATATCTGCGGAAATGTAAGAGTTTCGATACATGAGTTTATTAGGTGTAAGATAAGTGGCAGGATATATAAGCAACACAAACTTATCATAGATAGACGAATACCATGTGTACCAATAGCCCGTGACTCGATAGAAAAGAGAGCCGATTGGACCTCATCACTGGTGACAAGTCTAAACTGAAACGATCCGACCCTCTGTTTTTTGTTATGCAAATAGTAATTCAAGATATTTGGATCAGAGGCTTTAGGAATAACAGAGTTAACAAAATACTTGTTGATATCATCCACATTTCCCAAATGAACAGGGACTGATTTAACCTCCTTAGAATAGACACCCATATCTCTAAGTAACTTCCAGTTATTTTTCGTATTTTCTCTGCGGAGATTTGTTTGAAGGTAAGCCCTGTTTTCGTTTTGCAAAGCTGTAGTTACATAATTGTGTACCTGCCAATATTGCTCCCAATTTTCTGCCGTCCCCGACCTTTTCAATTTGAAGAGCGCTTTGTCCCGCTTCATAGACAATTTAATATTACAAGTAGTTCAGGGTGCTATATATATATATATATATATGTATATATATATATATATATATATATATATATATATATATATATATATATATATAAAGATATATTATGGGTAGAGCATACTTGCTGCAGGGAAATCCATAAAACGCTACAGGAACGACGCACATGGGGAAAAAGCGATTCACGTTTGTCTTGAATCGCTGTAAATTGTACTCGGTGACGGCCCGTGGCTCCCTGACGTAGAAACTTGCTTGCGATGCCGGAGGTCTCGGGTTCCAATCTTGGCAGGTCGATATACTTTATTAATTAATTTATTTAAGTATATTTTGGCATAGGCAACAGTTTTTGTAGCGTTAAATTCTACTTGGTTAGTGTCACTCCAAGATAGAATTTCTTCCAGGTCTTTGTTAAGTTGAACGACTTCCTGCTGTCTGTGGATATTTGCATGAGTACCCGATGTTCGAGCCTTTAAAATGAATGAAACAAATAAGCGTACTGTCATCTGCAAAGCTGCCTATTGGATTCCTGGTCCTTTCCAGCAGATCGTTATTATGAATGAGAAAGAGAGTAGGAAATAATATGGAGCATTGGGACACGTTGATAGTGAAGATATTAGAAAGAATTGCATCGACTGTCACTCGTAAAGGGCGCTCTCTGAGGAAACACAACACAAACATAACTTTTCAAACATACCGTGAGAGCGTAGCTGAGCTAGCAATCCATCGTGTTAAACACTGTCGAATGCCTTGGATATGTCAAGAGCAACCGCTCGAGATTCTCCTAAGAGATTTTCCAAGTGGCGTTGTTTCAAACCTATGTTATATAAGTTAGAAGATTTGATTTTTGCTTACAACAGCCTTCAAAATATTTGAGAAAATGCAGATTGATAGCCTCCTTTTCCATGACTTTTGATTTTTTAAATTTTATATGCTATTATATGTATGTACTTTACTAAAAGTAAGAATATTAGTAATGAGTATTCATGTTATAAGAGAAAAGTCTGAAATACCACAAGCAAACAAATGAATGAAGGGAGATATCAAATAATAAAACTTATAACTAACGATAACCAAGAGATCGCACAAATCAAAGAGACAGAGAAATATTATCAAACACTATATGACACGAAAATATCGCCACCGCCCGGGAAAGAAGAAGGAAATAGAGTGATAGTAAGAAATGTAGGATCTGAAGAACTTCCCGATCTAATAACGGATGAAATAATTAACGCCCTACAACATATGCACAACAACAGAGAACCAGGAGACGATGAAATAACTATAGAAATAATAAAGTATGGAAGGGCATCGATAATACAATCTCTCTCTATTTAACAGGTGCCTCATAGAAAGTAAAATATCAACACCTTGGGTAAACGCCTTGATTGTGCTTATATTTAAAAAGGGAAACAAATTTAAATTGGAGAATTACAGACCGAACAGCCTGTTATCGGTACTATACAAAATTCTCACTAGAATCATAACATATAGATTAACGAACAAATTAGGCAGTTATCAACCACGTGAACAAGCGGAATTTAGACGAGGATACAGCACTTTGGACCATCTTCAAACAATTAGATTACTAGTGGAAAAAGCAAATGAATATAAGGTCACTTTGTGAATAGCAATGTTTGACTACGAAAAAGTATTTGATTCAGTAGAGACATAGGCTGTCCTTAACGCCTTAAGTAACAGCACAGTCAGTAAAAGGGACACAACTCTTCTTGAATACCTATATAAAAATGCCACATCACAAATAATGCTTGAAGAAAAAAAACAAATAAAATCAAAATTAAAAGAGGAATTAGACAAGGCGACTCGATTCCCCAAAGCTGTTCACTTTGACTCTAGAAGACATTTTCAACTCGCTAAAGGGTGAAAATCAAAGGAATACTATGGACGGTAAACAATTAAAATTTAAGGTTCGCAAATAATATCACTCTGAGCGCCAACATATAATACAGAATACTTACTGGAAATGCTGATGGAACTTAAATAATAGGTCTCGAGAAAATAGGTCTAAAAATAAAACTTCACTAAAACCAAATATTTGAACAACGAAAGTGAAGATAACAGCCAAGAAGAAAGGTGAAAGAATAGGAAAGGTACAAATATTCATATATTTAGGACAAAAAATCGAATTATCAAAAAATAATTTGAATGCTGACTTGGATAGAAGTTCTGAAGGTTACAATCTACATTTAAATTGGACATCCCAAATACAATAAAAGCCAGAGTATTCGTTCAATATGTACTGCCGGCATGAACATATCGCACTGAAACGTGGGCTTTAAATAAAAGTATAATAAATAAACTCCAGATGACCCAAAGAGCAATGGAGAGGAGAATGCTAAATATTAGACTCCAAGATCGTATTCCTTATATCGAGATAATGAAGAAGATCAAAAGTGACAAATGTAATGCAACGAATATGTATATTAAGGTGGAATTAGGCGGGGCATATCACAAACGCTGAATTTTAACAGATGGACACGCCGTATAGTCGAATGAAGGCCTAGAGAACACAAAAGATGCAGAGCTAGACCACAGACAAGATGGACGTACGACATAAAAAGATTAGCAGGACACGACTGGATGCAAAAAGCAAACAACAAAGCTCACTGGAGACAACTCGGGATAGCTTACATCCTAAGCCAACGATGATGATGATTCATGTTATTGCTGTAAAGTCACTATACAGATTTAAAAAATCCTTTAACAATAAGGAATTCGTATGTAAAAAAGAAATATAGTTATGTAGATTAAAATTTTGCTGTAAGGTATATACAATAATGCAAGTGAAAGTATTGTATGTTATTTCGGAATGGTTAAAAAGTTAATAGATATAAAAACTGATTAATTTTTTATAGAAGTCTAGAATATTCTTTGTGAATTAGTCAAAATGATAGGTTTTCACATATCAGACCAAACATTATTTTTATGACGTTCTAAAACCTAAGAATGACTCGAAGTATACCATTAATATACCAATAAATGTGCGAGATGAGAAAAATTGTACAAAATTAATATATTTTTAGAAATTTCTGAAATGTTCTATAAGAAAATCTGCTGCAACTCAAAAATTTAATTTCTAGATCAGGTGAAGTACATTTCAGTAAAGCTTTAGGCAAGACCCACTTACAATAAACATCGTTTTTATAAAATTCTGGAATGTTCTCTGTAAAACTTTATCAAGATATAGCTCTAGAATATTCGATTTAAAAACCAGACGATATGCTTAGTCACAGTCCTTCCCCCCCTTCCCTATAGAAATTTCTCTCAATCCATAATTTATAGAAAATTTTGGAACATTCTGTGTACAACTCAAACAAAAACATTTTTTGAATATATTATATGAAAATAAGCCAAAATACACTTTTTTAAGAATTTAAGATTTACATGAATAGAATGCTTGATTTGCGATTCTAATTTCTTCTTCTTCCACATCGATATTAAAATTGTATATTTCGTCTCATTTCTACATAGAATATTCTAGAAGAAGTAAGAATATTTTGATCTGATATGATCTGCAAGTAAATTCTGAACCATTATAAAAATTAAGTATTTCAAAGGATGCCTACATAGACCCTTAAGGATTGTTATAAAAAATACTACTTATTCTGACTTAATAGAGTTTGAGAATTTTATTTCGTTTATAAACAGCGTGCTTTAGAATATCTGTGTGTAAGTGTGTACCTTCAGGTATAAGCTGAAAACGAAAAATTTAATTTTCATGCCGTTGTAAATTTTCCAGCACTTTTAATAAAAATTGGTTTAGAAACAATGAAAATATCAGAAAAATATTACAGAAGTATTTCCTTTTCACAGTTATTAACATTACTTACATATTGCGACATCTAAGAGGATGTTTTAAAATCAATAAACAGAAACGCTGAAAAATATAATTAAGTTGTGACATCTAGAAAAGAACTTCGAAAATTTATAAAATGTTGAAATAAGTTTATCAAGTATGATATAGAAGCCGAATAGTCGAGTGTGACAATTATCTTTATACTTAACAGCTTCACTTCGGTCGTAGAAATTTACTTATGCAACTCTTATTGCAAAATATTTATATAGTAACACGCCGGGAGGTTAGTTTGAGTTAAAGTGGATAGATAATGGAATGTCTGTGACTTTTTATTGCTTGTCTTACTTGAATGATGGAATACGAGTGGAACTGCGAGTACATGCTGCTAACACAGGACCACAAAAAAAAGTTTTGTAGTTGAAAGGTGAGATACCATACCGTATGTTTTTTGGTGTGCTGAAAATGAATCAGAGGTCAGAATTGACTAATTAGTCAAGAATTTTGACATAACCTCAAAAAACAGTTCGAAAATGACCAAAAATAATTTTAAAAATAAATTAAAAAATTTAAATGACCAAATCACCATATCTATACGTAGTTTGGGATGCTAAGATCGAATACAATTCACCCATCACGTCAGCAGTTTGACATAATCTCAAAAAAACCCTCAGAAATACGTCTGTAAGTAAATTAAAAAATAATTGAACAGACCACCAGATATAAGTATTTTGGGGTGTTTAAACCAAATATGCCAAAAGAACTGACTTAATAATTCAATATCTTGAAATAACCTCAAAAAGTCCACTTCTTTCATTTACAGGTCGCTGGATTAAGGTGAGTCCCCCCCGCGCTGGATCTTTTATTAAAGTGATTCCAGTTGCACATCACCTCACGATGCTGGATAACAGTGAGTCCCCTCGCCTCTCACCCCAATGAAAGAACTTTACAACCAGAATTCTAAACCTAACATAACCTAACAAGAACTATACACCAAAAACGCTAAACCTAACATAGCCTAATGTAAAAAAACGTACACCAAGAGCTTTACACCAAGAAATCTAAACTTAACATAGCCTAATGCAAAAAACTTACACCAAAAACTTTAACACCAGGAACCTAAAACACAACCTAATGCTAGAAACTTACACCAAGAGTGCAAAATCTAACATAGCCTGATTCAAGAAACTCACACACCAAGAAGTTTACACCAAGAACTTTAAACCTAACCCATTTGCAACCTGCTATGTGTTGTAAACTCTTTTTTTTATGCAAGTTTCCGTTTTTAGTCGAACTTGGTATATTTTGAGCACTTTTTATATTCGCTTCAGGTTAATTTAATAGGCATTAGAAAAAAAAAATACATTTTTACAAAAAGTAATTTTAAAAAATCGCTTTTTTAAATCTAAATAAAATATTTAAGTAGGCATTTCAGAAATTTCTAAATTGCATATTTTGAAACAGTGCACTTGAAAATAGTCCAAGGTGGGCTTTTTATATTTATCGTATAAATATGACTTACAGTTAGTGTCCGTAAACTGAGATTTTGGACGTTAAAGGGTTAAAGTTATTAGGATTGGGCTATGCTAGGTTTGGCGATTTTAGCACAAAGATTTAAGGACTAGACCATATTAGATTAGGTCGGGCATAAATCGTCTATTTTTTAACATCGTTATTATTTACACTGTAAATTCAGTTCAAGTGAACCTTAGCTGTTAACTAATTGATGTATTGTCATAAAACTGTAATATAACTGCTCTTAAATGTGTGCCACTAGCTAAAGTTGAAATAATATTTCTGCAATAAAAGTATTTGTTATCAAGATTTTTTGATTTCCTTCAGAATTTTAATAAAGCAAATTAATTGATTTCTCATTCATAATTACTCTAACTTTAAAAAAAACCTTTTTAAATAAGAATTTTGAAATAAGTGTGTTAATTTTTTTTTTAGTTTTTTAACTTCGTAATCAGTAATGCAAATAAATAAATTTTACGGTTCAATTACACATACTATAAACACACGACTAGCATCTTGCGAAGTTTTTCGATCAATTGATAAGTGGGGTATAAGAATTTACCAACAAATTGCAATATTTATTTTATAAATAAACGTTAATTTCAGTTTTTATTTAGTACATGGTTTCTGCCTTATTTATATTGGACGAATTAAGTCATTAGTCGTATCATAGTTCGAGGTGAATTTAATTAAAAAAATTTTTATTATCGTCACCACACACAATTGCTTAATTTAATAACAAACTAATAAGCTAACAAGTATAAAAATATTATGTCTACTACTTGTAATAATTCAGACTCTTTTTGTTATGTCTGTGAAAAACTTGATGTGACTAAATATCGAAGAAAATTGACAATTATGATTACAAATATATGCTCGTACTTCAAATGTCTTTCGATTCCTGTTTCAAATCAGGACGATGATTGAGTACCTCATTTTGTATGTAATAACTAATATGCATCATCGATTTGATAGAATCGGGGGTCCGTTGAAGCTATAAAATTTAAAGTATCTATGACGTGGAGTAAGCCGCAAAATCATGTTTTCTGTAGAACACGCAATGGTTATAATATAAAAAACAGAAATAATATTCCTTATGCAAAGGTTACGTCAGTAATATTTTCCTATTTTTAAAGCTGATAATGACGTTACAGGAAATAGTGCAGTTTAATTCAGGATAACTGATCTGGAAATACCTGAATGTAAGAAGTCTCGGAAGATGAAGCTGATTCTAGTGAAAGTGAAGAAGCAACTTTACAGATGTAAATAAATCTAAAATCTCTCAGCAGTTTAGCCAAATGAAGTTGAATGATCTTATTAAAGATTTAGGATTGTCAAAGAACTTGCTGAAATATTAGCTTCTAGATTGAAAGAAATAAATAGTTGGTGCCACAACACAAAGAGAAAAAATTTTCTAGAATACTTTTCAGAAGAAGAGTCTCTTGTGTATTGCCAAGACATACTTAGATTATTCAATGAAATAAAACCAGCTTCTTATAATGGAGGTTATTTATCGATTTATCGAAGAGAAGTCTTAAAGCAATCTTGTTGCACATCACAAATGTCTTAGCTCCAGTACCGATTACTCATTCTTTAGTATATAAAGAAAATAGGCGTGATGACAGTAACGATGAATCACCCAAATTATGACTTTAAATAATGAAATAGATTAAAAAAAATTTCTAAAAAATGTTCTTATTCTTATATTAAAAGTGAGATTAATATTATTTTTATTAGAATAAAAATGCAGAATACAGCAATCGGCCATGTTATGTGGAACAACAATAACAGCGAATGACGTCACGCCTCAATAAACATTATTTCGGTCGAACTTCTCTTGTGTTAACGATAATCTCTGCACCGTTTATCAATTAATTTGTGGTTTTAAACTATCGAGTGGCCTAGTTTTTGTGTTACAAAAACTAGAACCAAGAAACGTTAGCAATGGAAGACGGATTTATCAAAGCAAATAGCTCTAATTTACCTAGAATTGATTTGTTGATGCTTCGAAAGTTTCTTGCGTGAAACAAAGACTTTTGCTCAGCAGAATTTAGAAATATCAAAACTTCTATGTAGGCATATAAGTAATCTGTATTAAAATCTACAATTTAAAACCTAAAAATCCATAAAAACTGCACTTATTTCTACGTCATGGTTTTATTAGTTTTAGGTTAGGTTATGATTGTTATGAAATTGTTGATATGTCGAATCGTACGTACTAATTAATTTTATTTATTTTAGGTCCTCACGTCCATCGTATGGCGAT
The DNA here is from genome assembly GCA_019049505.1 of Pachyrhynchus sulphureomaculatus. NCBI lineage: Eukaryota > Metazoa > Arthropoda > Insecta > Coleoptera > Curculionidae > Pachyrhynchus > Pachyrhynchus sulphureomaculatus. Next base: position 62,020,801 of record CM032449.1, read on the forward strand.
GATGCTGTAAGCTATGTACAGCTTAAACGTGATGAAAAAAATGTCCATAGTGCAATGTAAAATTTGCCCAGAATATAAGGTCCATGCAAAGTTATATGCAGTTACGTTAATAGACAATGAAGAAGAAGCAATTATTTCCTTGCAATGCCATGACTGTGTTACCTCTCAAGGTGGCTGCAAGCACGCCATAGCATTCCTAATGTGGGTCCATCGCAGGAGTAAAGACCCGTCCTGTACTTCAGTGAAATGTTACTGGATGAAATTCAAACTGTCTAGAGTTGGCACTAGCCCTAAAATATGTACATAACGGCAAAGCAATTATCAAATGGTAAGCCTAGTTTGCCATCAAATAATAGAGTTCTTGAAAAGTTTTTGGGAAGAAAAAGAACTCTTAACAACTGTCAAAATAATGAAATATCATAGTTATATTTGTGATAATACAGAAAGTGTATCTATGCACCAATTTGTGCTGAAATATAAAGAGAAATCCTGTGACACATTTTTGGAGAAGCTCGTTCTGACTAATACTCATATTTTTAAACTGAAAAAGAGACCAGAGAAACAGCACCAAAGTAGTCCTTCGTATGAATTGAGATATGGCATTAAATAAACGGTAGTGGATGATAACATTAAAGAAATAATACCTAACCTCAATAGTGATGTGACTATTTAAAGGTATTATTTAGATAATTAACAATTTCTCAAACAAGATTATTACGACACATCTCATTTATAATACTAAATTATTAAGTTAAAACTTACATTAAAATGGTCTTCACAGAAATAAATTGAAGAATTTGAAGAAATAACTGCTGGGTCTCGCCGTACAAGAGTTAGCCACTTATTTCTTATTGTTTTCTTGTTTGGAACCGCACACACTTATACACAAAATTATTGTATAGACACTGTATACTTCAATGTTATTGACATGGAGTTTACAAAGGCGTGACGTCACGAGCAGACGCCATGACACCTGCGAGCGTTTTGGCGTGAAATTCAAAATTAGTTTTAAAACGGCCAATTTTATGCTAGGAAACCTGTAATTTCTCCAGAAATATATATTTTTTTGAAAATAGTAGTTCCGTAGGAACATCGTGGAATGGTTTTTCAAAATTAGTCGTCATGCCTATTATGAAAATATACCCAAAGTCCTTGAAAAAATCAAATACAAAGATCATAAGTGGCAAGCTTGTGGAGATTTAAAGATTCCCTAAAGCCTGGAACAAAGAATGTTATCAATGAGAATTTAATTAGTCGAGATAAGGTGTTACACCCACCTTTACGCATTAAGTTGAAACTAATAAAGCAATTTGTGAGAGCACTTGATAAGAAGGATGCATGTTTTCAATATCTGACTAAAAAACGGCCTCAAATTTCAGATATAAAATTGCAAGCTGAAACTTTCGATGATCCGCAAATACGAAGACTCATGAAGGATAGTGAATTCACTAATCATATGAATAATATTGAGAAAGAAGTTTGGACGCGTTTCAAAGATGTTACTAAAAAATTTTTAGCTAATTTAAAGACACTGACTACAAAAACAAAGTAGACAATATATTATCGGCATTATTTCCCATATATTTTAGGAGATTTCAGCGAAGAGCATGGGGAGTGTTTTCAACAGGATATAAAAGACGTAGATACTAACTACACATGTTGGCGGATTTTTGTTGGCCGCATAAAAGAGATACAATAAATAAACATAAACGTAATGTAACGAGGGAATTCACTTAAAAAAAGGACCCCGAGGGTGATAGGCGAGGAGAATTACCATAATAAGGCACATCGTGGGTGAGAGGCAATGGGACTCATTTTAATAAAGCAACCCTAGGATGAAACGCGAAAGAACACATCATAATCCTGTGAATGAAAGGACTGGACTAATTGAGGATATTTCAAGATCCTGACGTAATAGATAAATTCTGTTGACATATTTGCTTTCAACGACCCAAAATACGTATAGATATGGTGGTCTACTCGTTTTTTTTTGCATTAGGTTATGTTGCGGTTATAGTTTAACGTTCTTACTGTAAGTTTCTTTTATTATGTTATATTATGTTTAGAGTTCTTGGTCTAAAGTTCTTGCATTAGGCTATGTCAGGTTTAGAGTTTTTGGTGTAAGTTGCTTGAATTAGGAGATGTTAAATTTAGTGTTCTTGGTATAAGTTTCTCGCATTAAGCTGTGTTATGTTTAGATTTCTTGGTATAAGCTTCTGCTGTAAATTTCTGCAAATTACTAATACAACCGTATGACTTCATCATATCTCAAAAACGATATGAGACTTTATACAATATATATATATATATATATATATATATATATATATATATATATATATATATATACATATATATATATATATAATATATATATATATATATATATATATATATATATATATATATATATGTATATAAAATATATAAATAAATATATATATATATATATATAATATATATATATATATATATATATATATATATATATATATATATATATGTATATAAATATATATAAATAAATATATATAAATATATATATATATATATATATATATATATATATATATATATATATAATACATTAAAATTCCGGATTTCTAACAATGAATTTGCTCGACGTTCCGCCAAAATCATCTCAGTTGGCATTTTCAAGTGACCTTGCTACTCAATACTGTAATCTTGCTGCTGCTACCACTCGAAGCTAACTGAGAACCGAGGTGTGGTCGCCGTCCTTTATAGGTCGGTGCCTACGCAGATTGTGGATGGAGGGGGGTCAGAAGTGTTCGTCCGGGCATCGGTGTTTGCTGGCCGGGTGATAATTACGGGTTTTCGGTGCTATGCTGACTGTTGCCTTCTCGATGTTTTGGTTAGTCCTTTCTTTAGCTAGTAGACCAGGGGTACTCAAACTTGAACTGCTGGCGATCTACCTCAATATTGTTAGACTACGATCGATCGACTCTGAGAGGCTGCAAGTAAGTGGGATGCAGGATTGTCATCTAGGTAGGGTGTATCATGGCATAGATATTAGTTTTCCGCACAATATGCATTTTTTTAGTCAAGGTAAGTGTAGTGTCAATGAAAAAACTCATAATTATTCAAAATTGCGAGTTTATTGGTTCTTACAAAACAAACGTGTTCTAGTGTCTAAACTTAACTAAAGAGTGACTTTGGATGTTGAAGCGTGGCACTGCATGTCCTCAGCATACTTTTCATAAGATGGTACGTAATTACCGAGTGCTAATCGCAAGCATGATGACATATGTTCGTCAGTTAGTCGATTGCGATATTTTGACTTAATTATCTTCATTTCAGAAAATGCAGACTCGCACAAGTAGTTGACCCAAACATTGCCGTCAGTTGAAGGGCGATTTGCCTTAGATTCGGATATTTATCTTCAGATATAAAACACCAGAATTTTGTATCAGATGCTGTGGCTTTTGAGATGTATATCTACTGTAATCTGCACTAACTCATTTTCAACAGAACATGAGTCCATGTTAAACTGACTTGCTATTTCAGTAGCTAATTCCTCAATGTTTTTACACGAAAAAGGATAATTCATAAATGATGCGATATTTGCCAATTTACTGAAATCATAAAAACGTATTTCGAATTGGCCCAAAATATTTGATAATTCTGCCTCATAAATATCATAATTCAACTGAGGAATTCTTGCTTTCAAAGACGGAAAATTTTTCAGATCCTTTCTTTTCAGTTGATCTATCATAAGTTGCAATTTACTTTTGAATGCGTTTATTGCGCTAATCATCTCAATAATAGTTTTTCCTTTACCTTGAAGCTCCAAATTAATGGTGTTTAAATGCCAAATCAGTCAGCCATTTTCCGTTTTTCAGCATCTGAGTGTCATCACCTCTTTCGTCCAGAAAAGCTGTTATTTCGGGCAATAATTCTTGAAACCTTTCTAGGAATTTTCCGCGACTCAACCACCTGTCGTCCGTGTGAAGAACTAAATCAGTGTGTTCAGCTGACTCACTATCTTCCAACTGCAATTTAAAGAGCCGTCGTTGCAAGCTACGTGCACGGATAGAATTCACAATTTTTATTGCAATGCCCATAATCTCCTCCATGTTTTAGCACTTTTGAACACAAAACTTGTTGATGTATAATGGAAGGAGAAAAAATGAAGGGAAATCATCATTAGCTCGACACAATGCCACAAAATCGTTTTCGTTTCCAGTCATTGCTGGTGCTCCATCGGTTGTAATGCACACTAGTTTATATATTGGTAGCTTGTAGTTTGTTACAAAATTGAAGAAAACGGCATATATATCTTCGCCACAGGTCTTTTCTTTTAGAGGAATCATTGTCAAAAACTCTTCCTTAGCCGACATGTCATTGAATACCATTCGAATAAAAATACACAGCTGGGCAGTGTCTGTCATACTGGTGGATTCGTCGAACTGTAAAGAAAAGTATGTACATTCCATGATATCATGTTTTAGTTTATCTGCCATGTCCTGACGACTCATGACTTCAACACGCCTTGTCACAGTCGGACGAGATAACTGCAGTTCTCTAATAGCAGATATAATCTCTGTTTTATTTTTAAAATTTCCAAATAAAGTCTCACCCCGCTTCAATAAATGCTTACTTCACAACCAATCCATCATCAAATGGTTTCTTGTGTTTCGCCAATATATGAGATATTTTAAATGACGCGATCGTTTGCAGCTTTTGATTATTTGGCTGGTCTTGTAAACATGGTTTGTTCTTTTTTCAAACAAGTTATCAAATCACGTACTTTTCGTTTTCTTAATTCACTCTGTGGCGGAAAATCATTTTCATAGTTTTTATGAACCGTTTTATGATGCCTCTCTAAGTTCCCACGCTTAGGTATTGCAACTGACGCACGGCAAATGAGACAAATGCACTTATCCATTACCATACAAAAGAAAAATTCGTCCTCCCAATCGTTATTAAAATGATAAGTTTTACTTTTCTTCGCCGCACTCATTTTGGACTATTATTAATAAACTTTGTATCGATGTATCGACTTCAAGTTACAACTCAGACTGACCCTATTCTTGCAGGCGCAACATTTATATCGGCGCGAATGAAGTCTCGAATGTCAAACACGCCGCCCGGAGTTTCTAGAAAAATCGGCGGGAATCAAAAACGCGGCTTTTCTTTGACAAGTACCGCGCGTTCCTTTGATAAAGCCGCCTTTTGCCGCTAGCAGGGGTTATTACGATAAAAGAAAGTGATGAGGGGGTTATTTTGGCCTAATTGTGGATAGAATAAATTTTAGTAGTATATTCATTACATTTTGTTTTAGTTGCCTAAAACAAAATCTGTGAATAGTTCTATATCTGAATTTTTTTCTCGAGATCGACTCAAAAAGCACTCGCGATCGACTTGTCGATCGCGATCCACCGTTTGAGCATCCCTGTAGTAGACCCTTCCATGTAGTGGAGATATTCAGCACATCATCTCGTTTATTTAGCTGTCAATTCTTTTCGATTTCCAAGGCTTCTCTAACTATACGTGTTTTATAATGTGAATTCGAGGCTATTTGTTTAGATCCCTCAAAATTGATGTTGTGACCAGTATCATGATGATGCTGAAAAAGAGCTGAAGTTTTTTGTTTAGTTTTGATACGGATTTTATGTTCTTGGATCCGGGTGGAGATTCTTCTGTTTGTTTGCCCTATGTACAATTTGTCCCAGTCTCCGCATGGATTGCTGTAAACTCCACGGTTTTCCAGTTTTCTATTGTCCTTCTGGTTACCCAAGATGTCTGCCAGAGTGTTTTGTGGTTTGTATGCGGTGCCGATGTCGTGTTTTCTTAGGACTCTTCCAATCTTATCTGTAACTCCTTTCACATACGGTAACAGGACTCTACTTTGGTTGAGGTCCCGTTCTTCTGTCCTTGTCTATGGATGACATTGCCTTTCTAATGCCCTCCGTATGGACTGATCTTTATATCCATTTTGCTTGAGTGCCCTAGTAATTTGTGTAATTTCTTGCTGTCTCGTGTCTGGTTCGGTGAGTCGATATGATCTCGATACGAGGGTGTTGGCTACCGACTGGATTTGGGATGGGATATATATAGATACGAGGCAAGAATTGGCCATATCGAGTAGAAAAATATACTAAATCACTTTAATACGGAATGGTTACAATATATATTATTTGCAAGTGAAGTCGTAAGTTGAGGTTAGAATATCTTGCAAAGTATTAAAAAATATTAAAAAAACAAAAATAGTAAAAATACATAAAGATGAGCTTAATATTGTTATCGTTTAATATTGTAACAGTGCCAGCCATCAGTGATTAAGCCCTATTAGCGGAACTTTGCAATGCAATGTTTTAAAGCCTTTTTTAATATTTCAGAGCCAAAATTAGCAGCATTAACAAAAGAGCGGTTATCTTTAATTATTAAATAAATATACCTGATAAGTATTATATTTTTAGAATCATTGGAATAATAATTTTAGATAATCCTGACTCCTTACTCGTAACAGCAAGCAAATTTGTATTCGCAGAAATGTGTATATTATTGTATTCTCAGAAATGTTTATATGATAGTATTCGCAGAAATATATATATATATATATATATATAATATAAATATATATATATATATATATATATATATATATATATATAGATATAGATATTTCTCCTGTAAGTGAACTTAAGTTTTTAACAATATTTAATGCGCAAATTTGGAGACTATACAATAATGACAACAAAAAAATACTCTCCTTTCAGCTGTAGTTTAGAACATTTTGTACCTTACTGCGTACGTCAAAGATATGTTGTTTGACTTAAACATACGTACGTAAAACATTTTCACCCAACTGACAAGAACTTTAAACTGTCTATCATAGACACAAATAAGCTTGCATATGTAGATTTTTTATTTTACATTCTTACTCGACTTTATATTTTAAATAATATAGTTCATATCAGGAGGACAGTCCTTATGCCCTTACAAGCTCTATATTTAAAAGCCAAAAACTATCATACATGTTCTTCCTGTATTACCGGCAGCATATTGCCGAAAATGAATGTAGTACACAAGAATAATTACTCTCCTACATATTTCATAAAAGTGTCAAATTTCTAAAATTCTTAAATTCAAGAAGGTGGGCCCAATATGGTGGAAACTGAAAAAGGCAATCTACTATATTGGGTCCGTCATCTTGGGTTTTGAAAATCGAACTTGTGATTCGTAATCGGCGACCCCAAAAACCCCCGTATAACAAATTTGGTACAAATCGACAGATTTTCGAAAATTTTCATCCGCCATCTTAGATCCGCTATCTTGAATTTGGCAAATCAGACCTCGGATTCGTGATCAGCGACCCCAAAAATCCCCATTTACCAAATTTAGTGCAAATCGGTTCATTTGCGAAAATTCGGCCACCATATTGGATTTTTGACCGCCATATTGGATCCACCATGTTGGATTTTGTCAACTTACCACCCCCCAATTTTTTGGGGCGGCCATCAGCTACAATTTGAGCCAAAAAACTACCCAAACAGTTGCGAATTTTTATTTTTACAAGCTCTTTTTGCTGGACACTTGATTTTTCTCCGGCTACCGGCCGCTATATTGGAGCCGCCATATTGGATTTTTCAAAGGCGCACTTGGCATTTGAAAGTAGACTCTCTAAGCTTTAAAATGAGCCCTTGGTCAAGTTTTTTGGTTGCTTCTAATTTTGGTCGTAGCTCTGATCCGGTTAACGCGGATCGTCCCATATATATATATATATATATATATATATATATATATATATATATATATATATATATATATATATATATATATATATATATATAAGGTGCGCTTAAATCCAGACAAATTAAACATTTTCTTAAAAGAAAATTTTATTCGTCAAAACATCAAAATGAAATCCTTTTGAATGTTAGCTATGTGACCTATCCAGAGTGGAATTATTCCATGTAACCTTCCTCAGCCGCAGTGACCGCCTCTATCCTTGGCCTGAAGCGCTCGAACGCTCTCTTTAAGGCAGGGCTGTCCATATTGGCAAATGCTGCTTCGATATCAGTGCGTAAAGATTTCACATTAGGGTATCTAAAACTTGTTAGTAACTCTTTCTATTATATAGTAGTCGAGTGGGTTTAAATCCGGACTATTGGGGGCCAGAATTCTTTAGATCAGAACATGTCCACGCTATCCGATAGCCAGTTTTGGACTAAATGGCTCGTGTGTGCAGGTACACCATCCTGTTTATACACATATCGCCTCCCCGAGGCCACAATTTCCATCCACGGTACCCGAAAGAGCGAATTATTTCAGTCGCTGACCGCCCAGCGCCAAGACTTTCGATAATCGCGGCTCTTCAGTTGTACTTCGCTCTTGTTCGCAATGGCTCATTTTGAAGTTGTGACTGGTTACCACAAGTATGTGGCTTTCATGAACGTCAACAACGTACTATAGAGGAACTACTATATGGCAGAAAATTAATTAAAAAAATGTGTTTCGAGAACATTTTTTGCCATCAATATATTCTTGGGTGTGCTAACAACGGGGCAATTACTTCAGTAAGTTATCCAATCGCCTCCTGCCTCAATATCGCCTGGCATCTTTTCTATGCATTCTGTCGACGAGATTTTATGTGTATTCTGCAAATTTTTTGAATCTCGCGGGACAACTGAGTCAAAGTCCTCAGAGTCTTTCCTCTGAACTTTCTCTTTACAAGGGACTAAATGTTTTTAATAGGGTTGACGGCGATTGTGAGGGCCACTCTAGTATCTTACCATGGGCACAAGCGAGCCGCTTCGCTACGTGATTTTACTTTTTTTTACTATGGAATTTGACATCATAAGTACGAAGATGTTGTCGATTAGTCTCATGGGATACATTCAAATCCGATTTTGTTAATTTTACCGCTTTGACGCATCGTCAATTTCGGGGTCCCGTGAAAACAAGACACCATTCGTTTTCGACGTTCAGTTCATTGGCCTACTGAGCCACGTTTAATATATTTAGGGGCCGCGGAATGTGCCATTTTAGGCCCCTTTGGATGGGAACATTGAAAGACTGCCTAGAACCGATGCGTAAACAAGTGAGTTATTTTGGATTTTACGTGATTCCGACGAAAGTTCGGAATCGACTGATAATTTTACTAAAATCCGTCGTAGACAAAGGTTCCCTATACCGATTTTTTGTTAAATTGCTAGAATTACATCTACCAGAAATGAATTATCGCGGACACGTTTTTACTTGACAGACTATATATACGAGGCATGTTTTTTAAGTAAGTACCGTTTTGCGATTCCGCCGCCGCAGCGATACGGTCGGCGTTCCGCGCATGCGCGCTGGTAACCTACATCTCATGTCTACGCACTGACGCCATTACAGTCTGATTCTTCATTGTATACGTTGTTTACTGAGTGTTTAAGATGCCTCCGACAATCGTGAGTCCCGCCGATTGTGAAGTACGGGCTGTTATACGATTTCTTAGTGCTAAAGGCGTAAAAACCGATCGATATTCATCGTGAGATCTGTAAAGTTTACGGACAAAACATTATGAGTGATGGAATGGTAAGGAAATGGGTGAGAGCATTTAAAGATGGCCGCACAAATGTGCATGATGAAGAACGGAGTGTGGGCGCGTCCTTCGTCGTTAATGAGGATTTGGTGCAGAAAGTGGACTACCATTTGTTCCTGCACTTGAAGAAGCACCTGGGTGGTCAGCGTCTTCAAGACGATAACGAAGTCAAAACATTTGTGATACAGTGGTTAACAAGTCAGGCGGCAGAATTTTATGAGGAGGGTATTCAAAAACTGGTGCCACGTTATGACAAGTGCCTCAATATTCACGGAAATTATGTAGAAAAGTAGATTAAGGTACAGGCTTTCATGTAAAAATAAAATTATAGCGATATCTTTGCACGTCTTTTTTTAATTCCAAAACGGTACTTACTTAAAAAACATGCCTCGTATATATATATATATATATATATATATATATATATATATATATATATTTATATAATATATATATCCATAACTACGTATAGGTGAAGAAATTTAAAACTTAGAGGCCTACCAATCGTCTATGATCCTAGTACTATGACGTAATCCAGAAATAATTTTGAAAAAAAGATACGCAGCAATATATTTCGCACTATTAAAGAAACACTTTACTTTAATACTTTGCTGAGAATCAAGGTTATTTTAATTTCCACTAACTATGCTACAACAGCGTTATTTACTACAGCGAACCGGCGTATATTTTATTCGTCTCGCTCGTGAAAAGAAAATTGAAGTTTTTTAATTTTAAAATTAACACATACTGGTTGATTTTCAAAAGTCACTCAACTTTTTATGTAAGATGAAATTAAGTAAAAAATGATGACATCCGCTACAGCTTGACCTTACACCTTGGTAAAGGTAGCTACTTTCCAACGTTGCGTTGTTTCGGACCACTACTACGTATGAGAGAAAAGAGAAAATACCTTTAGTACCAGATTTTACATACAACATGTTACTGAAACGTGGTAGATCTCTTAAAAAGCACTGTTGATAAGTAGGTTGAACAGAGAAGACTGTTTTAAATTTTTTTTACGTAATTACATTTTTTTAAAATTTAAATTGCCTGCCTAACTCTTTGTATGGCTATACTTCACTGCATCAAAAAGATTATTTGTGATAATTATTTAAGACGTCTGTTTCTTACGTTATTAAATCCTACTTTAATCAAGAAATTTGCTAATCACTTAAGGGTACAAAGGGGATACTTTTTGAAAGTAAATAATTAATGACTTGTTAAATGGGAAAACTCGCTTCGGTAAACAAATAGTCCACTATGGGGTGAGTCTGGTGGCCAAAACTTTGATTCGTTTCTCTTTTGCCCTAGCAACCACATAACGTTCTGAGGTAAACGGAACACACTCACTTGTATTTTTCTCCTACAAAAACGTATGTTCCTTTTATAGGGTTTATACGGTATTACATGTAGAACATTTAATTTATTTTTAGTGTTTCGTACGGAACACTTATAAGATAACATCGCTGTCCGTCTATCTGTCCGTCTGTCTGTCTGTCACCCGATTTTCCCCGAGACTATTTGTCATAGAAAGTTGGTAATAATATAGGAATTGCTAGCCTCATCAGAGCCGTGTAGTTTTGAAAGTTAAATTTTGAGTTAAGGGGTTAGTTTTGGGGAGTGAAATCGAAGAAGTGAAAAAAAAAATTTTTACTAGGTAATCGAGTGTGGTGTCAAATAAAAGCTTGTGAAAATACGAGTAAAATATATATTTATATATATAGATATATATATATATATATATATATATATATATATATATATATCTATATAAATGTAATACTTGCGTACACTTTTCTTTGCATTATTTTTAAAAAATCGCGAAAAATCGCTGTCCCCCCCACCTTATCTCGACAAGTACTTATCAAAAAATTTTGAAAAAATTCTGGAATATTCTCCACGGGGTGTAGATTGAACGAAAATTATCAGGAGTGCATTACCTTTAATAATTTATCTGGTATATAAAAAAAAAACAAGGTCATCAGTTTTCAGTAAAGATTAGAAACACTCTTTGTTGAAAACTCATTTGGGGTGTGTTTTGTGAAGTCACTGATCATTTTATACCACTGTAACAAAATTTTTTATTTTAAAAGCAATCACGTAGGGAACACTAATTGTGCATTTTCAACTTGCACTTGACCGGTTATTTGTAATTCAATAGCATATTTCCCAGCGCATAATTTAAATTCTAAATTGAAATTCACCAAAAAATTTCAGCATTTATTGGTAGGCATCAAAAAAGACTTCTGACGACGGGGAATTCATTAATATCATTTTCCTACAGATGATTCATATTTCAAGGTACCCTTAGGGTACCTTACTTACTTAACATGATGATAATATCGTGCTTTTAGTTAAAAACCATCCCTTATATTTTTTTTAAAACATTTTATTTTAACTGATAATTAGGCTAGCGCAGAACGTTGTTCCGTATTGTTTTAAATCATAACAATATGTATTTGTAATACCGATATATCAATAAGAATCTCAATATTTTATATCAATTTTTTTGAAAGTGCGACTAGGCTATAGGTCCAAAAAAATTTAAGGAAAATCTGAAATTTAGTATCAAAATAATACCGTCATAATAAATAGGCCTTTCGTAAGAAAGTTTAACCCAGTTTCGACCCTGCTGTTTAAATTCACCTGTTGCTTTCATAGTTTCAAACATATTACTGTAATAAGCGTAGTAAGGCCGTATCAAAAAACAAATCTTTATAGTAACTTACCGTTGTTTCTGTTGAGTAAAAATATACAACTACACCGAATAAAGTATTTTAATTTAAGAAGATAATTACTTTATATACTTTTATCAATATTTACAAACTGTTTTGATAACAGATATGGTTCGAAAATACAATAGTGAAACCAAAAATACTACCCGGATCTAATATATTCCAACACTCAAGCTATGCCGAATGTATGTTATTTTTAACAATTTAGTCTGTGTGCTGCGAGAAGCCGGTGCGTCGTCACTTTACTAAATTACATAATTGTGTTACAGAACTTCAGCGAGAAAAAGCCATCTGGACATCATTAGAACACATTGAAAACAGTTCCTTTTTATATGATACAGCTCTATAACTATATTATCGATTCAACGTAAATTAGGGTGTGACTGAACTCTGAACTCGCGACTGCTGCATTGTTACTTATTCTTTTCGGCAGGTTTTGCATAATACTAGACCCATCTGCATGTATATACCATATATATAGATATATATATATATATTATATATATATATATATATATATATATATATATATATATATATATATACCATATATATATATATATATATATATATATATATATATATATATATAATATATATATAATAAATATATATAAATAGTATACTTATTTATTAATTTATTTAAGTATATTTGGCCTGGCCACGTACGAGGCTGGTTTGAAAAGTCCGTGCATAGTCCGAGAGATGGCACCACCGGCGCGTATCGAGGTCATGTTTAGTTAGTAGCATCTCTTGAATGAACGCACACCAAGTTTCAGCCATATTGGTCTTTGTGTTTGACGTTTGTGTGAATCAAGGAAGTCGAGTGATTTTCAAGAAATGGACGAAAAAGAATTTCGTGTGGTGATTAAACATTACTTTATGAAAGGCAAAAACGCCTCAGGAGACTAAAGAGAAGCTTGATAAACATTATGGTGACTCTGCACCTTCGATTAGAACAGTTTATAAGTGGTTTCAAAATTTTCGGACTGGCCATATGGGCACAAGTGACGCTGAACGTTCTGGACGGCCTGTGGAGGTTACGACTCCAGAAATCTTTGATCAAATCCATGATACGGTGATGGATGACAGAAGAGTTAAGGTGCGTGAGATTGCTAGTGCTGTGGGCATCTCGACTGAACGGGTACATAATATTTTGCATAAACATTTGGACATGAGAAAGCTATCCGTAAGATGGGTGTCGCGATTGCTCACGCTTGACCAAAAACGGAATCGTGCGAAGACCGTTCCTTCGCCGGAAAGGTTATGGCGACTGTCTTTTGGGATTCGCAAGGGATAATCCTCATTGACTATCTGGAAA
>CM032449.1:62034506-62092006 GCA_019049505.1 Pachyrhynchus sulphureomaculatus
CTGATGCTAATGAAACTAACAGTGACTATGAGGGGACGTCATCAGTTCCTCAACGCTTCAATCAAAATGAATTAAATGATCTCACCAGGGATCTCAATTTATCGAAAAAAGCTTCTGAAGTACTGGCTTCTAGGTTGAACGACAAAAATTTACTGGAACAAGGAACCAAAATTACCTTTTACCTTACAAGAGAAAAATATCTGCTACCATTCTTTTCTCAAGAAGACAATCTTGTATTTTGTCACGAAATTAGGGGACTCATGAAAGAAATGGGACTTTCTTAATATATTCCAGATGATTGGCGCCTATTTATTGACAGTTCAAAGCTAAGTTTAAAATGTGTCCTTCTACATAATGGGAATAAATATGGTTCAATACCACTAGCTCACTCAACGAAACTGAAAGAAGAATATAATACCATAGCTTTGGTCTTGCAGAAGATAAAGTATTACGAACATCAATGGATGAATTGTGTAGACTTAAAAATGGTAAACTTTCTTCTTGGGCAGCAAAGTGGTTACACGAAATATCCGTGTTTCTTGTGCCTCTGGGATAGTAGGGACAAAACACACCACTGGGTTAGAAAAGTTTGGCCTCAGAAAGAAAACATGGATGTTGGGGAAAAGAATGTCATTAACGACGCTTTGGTTGAAAGAGAAAAAATCATACTTCCTCCGTTACATATAAAGTTGGGCTTAATGAAGCAATTTGTAAAGGCTCTTGATAAGAATGGGTCTTGTTTTGCATATATAGGGGTAAAAATGCATCAGTTGAGCACAAAAAAACTCAAAGCAGGGATATTTGACGGCCCACAAATAAGACAATTAATTAAGGATCCTGCCTTCATAAATTCAATGAATCAAGTTGAACGAGAAGCTTGGACATCATTTGTTGCAGTTGTAGAAAATTTTCTAGGCATACATAAAGCTCAAAACTATGTTGAAATGGTTAACAAGATGCTTAATAGTGTAACTTGTGAACTTGCCCGCTTTTTGAGGCGTCATTTTGTAGCCTATGGAAAAGTGTTTATTTGCGCCCCACGTAGACTGCGTCATTTTGTACCGTGTGAAAATTGTTTTTCCCACGCTTGGGCGCAATTTTCTTGCAACCTCCTTTTAATTTCTGATAATGAATTGAGTGAATCCTGATTTTAAAAGAACTAAAGAAATTAAACACACACTAGCTCAGTTTTCTTTGGTAGAGAGATATGGGTAAGAGATAATTTTTGTACGTCTTTTTGGAATTATTTTCTATTTTTAAAGAAATCTCAGCTGTACGACTTTTTGGGCACCATTCATTTTAAAATAGAAAGGATCTAACTTCAGCTAAAAAAATGAAAAAATACTGAAAGGGTGTACTGTTGGTAAATAAAAAAATCAGTTTGGTACAGCCGTTCTTATCCTGAAAAGTAAGGTAGGTATTCAGTGAGACACTAGCTTTAATCAACAAAAAGAAAATTTATTCATGTTTTTAAAAATAAAAAGTTCTAATCTTTGCAGTTTTACAGGATTACTAAAAATTTTAGCCTAACAGGTAGTTATGACATTTAAATTCTAAACTCTGACTACCCCCGAAGACGAAAAATAGTGCTTTTCACTTCACTTTTTAGTCAGTTCAAATTGCTGTTAGGGCACTACTCAGGGATAAGTCTATGGAAGGATGTTTTGGTAACTTACTGTTTTTATTTCGGCTTCGATGGAACACGACCGATGTCACACTTTTCTAGTAAACACTTAGAGAGCCCACTACGGCTTTTCGTTAAAAAAACTTGTGCTTTATTTAGCTCTCATGATTGTTGTTATGAGCCTTTACTGCAGCTCTGTAGAAGGAAGCCTACTTGGCGGCTCCGATGAAAATTAGCCTGGCTGCGGCTTGATGGTACTCAGCCTCGATCCCTGTCCTACCGGACCCTTAAATCAGCCGTGGGCCTTCTCTCGGTCATATCGCGACGCCGGAACCAAAAATCCGGATACACATTTTCAACCATTCCCGGCGTGCCGAAAGATTCGGTCAGAAACCCGCACAGCACACTAATATACCGAACGGCTTGGAATCTCTTATTAATATACCGTTCGATACAAAAATGAAAATAAATACAATTTGAAGTGAAAAATCAGTAACATTACATGGTCTTAAAATCTAGGAAAAAATGAATGTTACAATAGTTTCAAATCCTTAGGGTGCAATATGAGTAATAAAATACACTATTTACACAGCCACTTAGACCGTTTTCCAGAAAATTTAGGAGATATGAGTGAGGAACAAGGTGAAAGATTTCACCAAGATATTAAAGTTATAGAGGACCGCTACCAAGGAAGATGGGACATGCACATGATGGCAGATTACTGCTGGAGTTTAAAAAGGGACTGTTTAAAAAAACATTCAAGAATGTCGCGGAAAAGAAGCTTTCCAAGTGTTGAGTGACTATTTCATTTCTTCAATGTTTTTTTTTGTTTGTAAGTACGACATAATATTGTATTTTGTATAACTAAAATAAAAATTTCGTATCTACTTTTGTTTACTACACTTACGGATTTGAGTTACAATAATGTAACTTATATTTCTCTAAAATTGTATATCTTAAAAATTTGAGCTCCTAGGTACAAATGAATACGTTATTTGAATTCAGGACATCAAATTGATATAGAATCAGCTCAAAAAACCTCGACACCAAAACAGCTGTTCCCCTGTGTTATAGATATTCTCTGCTACATAATATTGTTCCATATTTAATGGTTTGGACTGTGTATTGCAAGAGAACGCGCATAAGCGTGATAAGCGCACTAACGGACAGACAGACAGACAGAGATACAGTCAGAGAACATATGTATGAATTTAAAAAATCACGTAAATCGGATAAGTGGTTCTCGAGGGATAAGCGCATTAACGGACAGACAGACAAACATTGCATTTTTTATATATATTATAGATATAGATTATTATTAGTATATAACCTGGCCAAAGAATATATGTATGAATTTAAAAAAAGACAGGTGAATCGGATAAGTTGTTCCCGCGTGATAAACGCACTAATGGACAGACAGACAGACAGAGAGACAATGCATTTTATATATATTATAGATTACAGATATTCTTTGCTACATAATATTGTTCCATATTTAATGGTTTAGGTTGTGTATTGCAAAGGCACGCGCTAGCGGCATACTTATTTCCGACATCATTCGCTATTTTACGTCACTGCTCATTCCTTATGCTACCTATCGTAATAAAATATAGCCTATAACCTGGCCAGAGAACATATGTATGTTTTAAAAAAAAAAGTACGTAAATCGGATAAGTGGTTCTTCAGTGATAGGCGCACTAACGGACAGACAGACAGACAGAGAGACGTTGCATTTTATATATATATATATATATATATATATATATATATATATATATATATATATATATATTGTAACATTCATTTTTTCCTAGATTTTAAGAGCATGTAATGTTACTGATTTTTTCGCTTTATATTTTACTTCTTTTCATCTTTGTATCGAGCAGTGTATTACACTGGAATGTCTAGCCGCTCGCGGTACAGTGTGCAGTGCGGGTTTCCAACCGAATCTATCGAATTCGTGGTACTCCGCGATTGGTGAAATGTTTGTTTTCCGGAAGTCGGCCATTTTAGAGACAGAGTTCTCACGGCTTATTTAAGGGTCCGGAGAACGCAGAGCGAGGCTTATTTCCATCGAGCCGCCGAGAGGGCTTTTTTCCATCGAGCCGCCGAGAAGGCTTTTTTCCATCGAGCCGCCGAGAAGGCTTATTCTCATCAAGCCGCAGCCAGGCTTTGTCCATCAAGCCGCAGTAGAGGCTTCTGACAGTACTTTCGAGAGCCAAGTTAAGTACGAGTTTTTAACGTAAAGCCGTAGTGGGCTTAGTGTGTTTTTTCTACATGGAGTAGCCGAAGTAGGCTCTTCTCATCGTGAAGTCATACTGAAAATAAGTGATGGAATGTGTGAAATCGGTTTTGTGTTCCATTGAAGGCCTAGAAGCCCGTAGGAAAACCGTAAGTCACCAGAACATACATCAGTAGATCTATTTCCCGCAAATAAGTGTTTTTAACAGCAATTTGAACTGATAAATCGTGAAGTGAATATCACGACTCTTCGATTTCGGGTGTAGTAAAGTTTTAGAAATAAAACGCCTGATTTAGGAACTCAACTTTTAATAACTACTTTTTAGGCTAGAGTTTTTGTAATTCTTAAAACTGCAAGGGTTGGAACTTTTATTTTAAAATCATGAATAAATTTTCTTTTTGTTGATTAAAGCTAGTGTTTCACTGTACACCTATCTTTCTTTTCAGGATAAGAAGGGTTGTACTAGACTGATTCTTTTTATTAACAGCTGTATAATACTTCAGTGTTTTTTCATTTTTTTAGCTGAAGTTAGATCCTTTCTATTTTAAAATGAATGGTGCCCAAAAAAAAAAAAATAGTACAACTAAAGTTTTTAACCATAAAAAAAATAATTCCAAAAAGACGTACAACAATTATCTCTTACCCATATTTCTCTACCAAGGAAAACTGAGCTAGTGTTTGTTTAATTTCTTTAATTCTTTTAAAATCATTATTCACTCAATTCATTCTCAGAAATTAAAAAGGGGCTGCAAGAAAATTGCGCCCAAGCAGGGACAAAAAACAAATTTTCACAGGGTACAAAATGATGCCTCAAACTGAGGGCAAGTTAACACGTTACAAAATGACGCTGTCAACGCGGGGCTTTTGGAATTTTATTTTTTAAGGGGTTCAGTGTACTAGCTTTCGAACAAAGTAAAAGCTCTAACTTTTCAGATATTTTTTATTTCATAAGGTTTATTAAACGAAACTACACTATAGCAATAAGACAAAAGCAGAAAATTTGAAGGAATATTTATTTCAATTTATCTGATGGTGGTATAGATATTTGAATTTTGTTAATTGACTCTAAGTTAAGTGATTCCTACTTTTTTCTTAAAAGCTAGCTTTATAGTTCAGATTGGCGGATGTGCTGGTCCACTCTAATTTTACACTGTTAGATTTATTTACTTTGCGGTTAACTGAAGAAAAAACTGTACGTTTTTTCTCACCTAGATTTTGCATAAATATTAAAAATACTTTGCTGATACGAAACGGTATTTGGAGATTTTTTGTTGAAAATTCTTAACATATTTAGTAAAGGAATTTTAATAGAAGGCAATACTTAGAAATTTTTTTTGAAATTGTTGAAGATTTTTTAAATGTTTGGTAAAGAAGTTTAGATATTTTAGTTGTCTTTACATATTTTTATTTTGACTATTGGGAGCACAGGAAAAAATATTTTTACGACTTTTTAAACAATTCTTTTTACATTTATCATGGAAGCCTTCAATTTTAAAGTCAATCACCTACTGGAATATGAATTAGACTATGAACTGAAAATCCGTCGTACTTTCTCAGAACGTCCGGTCGCGGATAAAAGAAAGATTCTAACGAGGATCTTAAGTAAAGAAATATTCCAATAGATCAGATTGGACTAAATAGTTACAAAAAGTTTCTGATTTTTTTTAAGTCTAATAAAAGTTTTCCTTCTCAAGTTAAAACTCCTGCTTCTCCAAATGGTCACATGTCTCCTTTATTCGTGCATAAATATTTAGATAATAGACCGCATATAGAGATAAATCTATTAGGTGCCAATTTCTCGGCTTTATTTGACTCTCGTGCAAATACCTCCGTTGTAGGTCAGAATGGTATTAAAATTTTAAGTCGTTTAAGTATAAAAATATGCCATGTCAAAAATAGAAGTGTTACCACTGCAGATGGCAGCCGTCTAAAAGTTTTAGGTACGGTTGAGTTGCCGCTAGTCTGCAATGGTCATTGTTTAGTAATCTCTGCTCTAGTAGTACCTTCTCTATCACATACTTTGGTTTTAGGATGTGATTTTGCACAAAAATTCGGAATTTTAGTAAATTTTAAAGATAATTCGTGGTATCCACAGTCCCTAGAAGTCAATTCTCATACAAGTTTTAAAGATTGTTATTCAGAAAGTTCTTTAGAAAACCTTTTCTCGCGTCTATGTACCCTAGATGATCTCTCGCGGACGGAACGCTTAAAGGCAGAAAAAGTAATAAGCACTTTCAATGAAATAAGTAGTAAAGATAGGTTAGGCCGAACGAATAAAATCACCATGTCTATAGATACGGCTGATGCCAGTCCTGTAAAGACAAGGCCCTTCGCCATGTCTCCGTACATGTCAAAAGTATTAAATAAGGAGTTAGACGAAATGTTGAAACTCGGAGTGATATCGTCTATGCTTTGACGGAAGAAAGCTCAACGAGGTCAGCTAATTTGATAACTATCCATTACCGAACATCGACAGAATTTTTACATCACTCAGGAATGCTAAGTATGTATCCTCGATAGATCTTAGAAAGGCTTTCTGGCAAATTCCTTTGGACAAATCCTCTAAGGAAAAGACCGCTTTTGCAGTAGTAGGCCGAGGTCTATTTCAGTTCGTCACTATGCCGTTTGGTCTAAAGAACGCTGCTCAAACTCAGCAACGTTTAGTGGACGCTATATTTGGTCCGAAATATGAGCCACATATTTTTACCTATCTCGATGATATTTTAGTAACATCGAAAGACTTCGAATCGCATATTCGCTTACTTAAAGAAGTAAAAGATAAATTGAAAGAGGCCGGACTGACGATAAATTTGAGCAAATGTGATTTTTTCAAAACTTCTCTAAAGTTTTTAGGCTATATTGTAGGCTCAAATTCCTTGCGTACCGATCCGGATAAAGTAGCAAGCATGGTTAATTATGCGAGACCTACTAGTACTACGGAAGTTAAGCGTTTCGTAGGAATGTGTTCATGGTATAGACGTTTTATTGAGAATTTTTCTACCCTGTTGTCGCCTATTAGTGATCTTTTGAAAGGACGAAAAAAAGGACAATCGATAGATTGGACAAAGGCAGCAGAAGAATCTTTTATAAAGATTAAAGAGCTATTGGTTTCAGCTCCAATTTTATCCCAACCAGATTTTTCCCAACAGTTTTATATTTCTAGTGATGCTTCTAATACCGGTTTAGGGGGCGTCCTAACACAGAAAATCAATGGTGAGGAAAGAGTGATAGCGTATGCCAGTAGAACTTTATCAAAGGCTGAACGTAACTATTCGGTTGTTGAAAAAGAATGTTTAGCAGTACTCTTTAATATCGAAAAGTTTCGACCTTACATAGAGGTGTTCCTTTCAAGGTCATAACAGATCATTATAGTTTATTGTGGCTTAATTCTATTAAAAACCCTAGTGGTAAACTAGCGCGTTGGGCGATTAGGCTGAGACAACATACGTTTAATTTAATTCATAGAAAAGGGGTCCACAATGTTATTCCTGACGCTTTGTCAAGAATCCCAGATCATACAGTGGACGAAAACAGTCTTAATGCACAGATTGGCGTAAGAATTGATACAGTTGATATAGATCGCATTGATCCATGGTACGATAATTTACGGCAGCAAATTAAAGAATTTCCTCAAAATTTTCCGCAGTGGAAGGTGGAAAATGATTTCGTGTACAAGTTTATCCCAAACCAGTTGCCTTTAAAAGTTAATGTACCCGAGTGGAAAATACTAGTTCCTAAACCACAGAGAGAGGAAATTATAGACATGTGTCACACTCCTCCTACTTCTGGTCATTTTGGTTTTTATAAAACTCTTCACAGGGTTCAGGAACAGTATTATTGGCCAAAAATGCGCTTTGATATCTTAAAGTTTGTGAGGACTTGTGAAGTATGTGGAGCGCAGAAATCTCCAAATACACCACCTATAGGACTGATGGGAAAAAGAGAAAACGGTTAATTACCCTTTTCAAGTCATAGCAGCTGATCTAGTAGGCCCATTCCCACGTTCAAAAAAGGGAAATAAATGGCTTCTCGTGGTTTCTTGCTGGTTTACAAAGTATACTATGCTATTTCCCTTGAAAAGCTCTAAAGCTGAATATATAGAGAGAATTTTGGAAAATAATGTCTTTCTAATCCACGGTGTTCCATCGCTCTTGATATGCGATAACGGTACCTCTAAGAGTTTTAAGAGCTTAAGTGAAACTTATGGTTTTAACATCCGTTTTAATCCCGTGTACTCTCCGCAATGTAATTTTGTTGAACGTAATAACCGAACAGTCGGGACCGCTTTAAAAAGTTACGTTGATTCACATGACACTTGGGATAGCGACATTTCCAAAATTCAACAAGCTATAAATACCGCAAGACACGAAGTAACAGGGTTCACACCGTCTTTCTTAGTTTACGGCAGACATATACCTCTATCTGGATCGTATTATAAAAATTTAGATTTGGATGTCAATGTTGACAGCGAAATAATTCCGAGTAACAGGGGTGCGTACGCCGAAAATTTAAAAGGTTTAAAAGATATTTTCACCGACGTGCGTAGTAGGATACATAAGGCTTATGAACGGAACAGTAAGTCTTACAACCTTAGAAAAAGGGATTTTTCCTTTAATATAGGTGATCACGTTTGGCGAAAAAATAAAATTCTTTCCAGTGCAGCTGACAAATTCACATCTAAGTTGGTACCTAAGTATGTGCATTGCGTGATAAGAGAAAAGATTTCAGATTTAGTATATGGTTTGGTTAATTTAGATGGAACTAAAGTAGGACAATGGCATATTAAAGACTTAAAACCATTCACTGGACCTAGCCCTAGTGAAAGTTTGTCAGAAGAAGAATAATTTTATATTTACATTATCTTAATTGCTTTACTTTATTTTTTTGATGTTGCTCTGTAGAGGTGACGACCTCGTTTTTTGACTGTTATAAAAGTTGAGCAGAGTATAGCTTACTTTTATAGTTTTTTGCTAAGGTTTTGGGTACTGATCATATCCAAACTTAGGTTGATGGCGGTTGATGTTTAGCATCGACTCAGCTGTTGCGAGCTTGCGAAGGAGTCTCACTCAGGATATATCATAAGACTGGTATGTCGGTGGTCACGGGATTTGATTTGTTTATGACCCCAAATAATATCCAGTTCTTGACACTTGGAAGCGAAATTTTGATTAGAGGCAATCCAAAGTGATCTTGAGTTTGGACAAGCGCAAGATGGAGCTCGCGTGGTATGACGTTGAGTCAAAAGATTTTATGAGCAATTTCAAAGTTTGTTACCCGAGTGGGTGTATTTTTATTACCTTAATGGTATATTTTCGGTGCAATTAAGAGTAAATTGATTTTGGTTTATCCAGTAAGTTTAAGACTTGGATTAATTTGATTTAGATCTTCTTCTGAATTGACAAACTGAGGGTATTTTCTATTCTTTTCAGGGCCGTTTAAACGTTACCTTTGAGTCACTAATTTTTTAAAATTTTTTGCATAGACTCATAGGCGTATGATGAGTTTTTTTCGGTTTACTATCAGATTGATAGGAAATTGAAGTCCTGCAGGAGAACTAAAGGCTGATCATTTACAGGAGATGAGAGCAGAGTAAGACAGTCGTTTCACAAAGAAATGATCAAAATCTGATACCGAGATGAGAACCTTGTCAAGAGTGGCTAAGCGCAGTGAAGGAAGATTCCTAACCGAATTTTTAGATTTCCAGTAGGTAATCTAGAAGTTTGGGCTGACAGAAAACGGTTATGCCTGATGCCTGTAGCAGTTTCTTCTAGAGGCTATTGTCTAGGGAGACGATTAACACCATGATCGAATATTTTAGCTGTCAACGATGTTTTCTTCTTGTTTCTGATTAAGCTGGAAAAGCTCTTGTCGTCTTCAAAAGTTTTGTTGCATTGCCACCGAAATATTGAGAAGTTTTTGCTTCATGTAGCTTTTTAAGCTCATTTTCGTTTTTTAGAAATTTCCGTTAGAAGCTTGGTAAAGTTAACCTTATAAACCTTTTAGGTTGTATCCCATGCGTTATCTGTTTTTACAGGCTGTGATACACCGGGTGCTAACAGATGCCGTTACGACGTTTGGCAGGGAGTTAGTCTTCCTGAGGAACAGACTGATTGGAAGGGTAGTCTATGGGGGGCGCACGTTTGACCTTTGGGACCTTTAGAGGTTTTGTTACCCAATGGCTATTTCTATTTGAGCCAAAGGAGAGCCTAGCTACTGTAGTCGACCTCAGCTCCAATTAGCCTATTAGTGGTGACAGGCTGTTGGCAGTAGTGTGTTTCGGAACACCCTATTGATTAATTTTTTTGACTTATGGTGGTGTGGTAGACACCGTTTTAGTTTAGTGGATGCTATAATCTACTCCCTTTTGTTGGTGGACACCAGGGTCACCATTTCCGTATTTTATTGTCTCCAGCTTTCAGTATATCGTGGTGAGGTGTTTGTCTCCTGTTATGTGGGATGGATTAAATTTTTTTTCGTTGTTGTTCTAGGGCGAGACCAGTACACGAGGGTTCTTCATGCAACTTGAAGAGGCGCAACGCTGGTTAAGTTTTATATCTCTGTGTAGCCATCCTGAAGAATGACGGAGGGCGTTTTTTTTTTTTTCCGGCTCATGTTTCTAGGCAGATTTGCCACTTTGGTGCGATGTGCCGAAGATTTGTTTAGCTTTTGCTAAGAGCTTTCACCAAGCTCAATAAGGAGTTATCATAACCAAGAGTTTGGGATTTGAACTCCTGTATATGTTTCTGTATATATTTCGGTGTGTATTGGTTGCCTGAGGGCATGTGCTCAAAATGAGTGATTTTGAGTCGTTTTGTTTATGGACTCCTATATATAAAATTGTGATTTTAGGGAGGTCCTATTTCGAGACTTGCTGTCTCATATAGTTATTTTGGGAATGTTTCCTCGAATGTTAGTTGCGCGCGGACTAATCATTCTGTTCTTTGTGCACATTGCTTTTTGAAGCAGGATCATTCAGTTTGGTGAATTTTAGCTTTTATAGCTATTCACTGTGTTTAGGGTGAAGTTTAGCTTTTATAGCTATTCACTGCGCCTATAGTGATATTGTTAGCTTTTATAGCTGCTCACTATGTTAATGGCGAGATTGTTCTTTTAGAACGCGGACTTTGTGTGGTCTAGGACTACTTACAGAGTGTTTTCTTGGCGAGGAGCCGAGGTTTTTTCTGGCGATATACCAGAGTGTTTTCTTGGCGAGGAGCCGAGATTTTTTCTGGCGATATACCAGAGTGTTTTCTTGGCGAGGAGCCGAGGTTTTTTCTGGCTATATACCAGAGTGTTTTCTTGGCGAGGAGCCGAGGTTTTTTCTGGCGATATATCAGAGTGTTTTCTTGGCGATGAGCCGATGTTTTTTTTTGCGATATACCAGAGTGTTTTGTTGGCGATGAGCTGACGTGTTTTCTGGAGATCAACCAGAGCGTTTTCCCTGGCGATTTTTGCATGTCTGGATGTCTCAGGACGTCGACATTGCGCGATGTAGCGTTTTCCCTGGCGATTTTAGCATGTCTGGATGTCTTAGGACGTCGACATTGCGCTGTAGAGTGCGATTATTTTCTGATGCGACTAGTAGTGATACTAGATTTAGAATGTTCTCTTAGCGGTGAGCTAGAGCTTTGATGGAGATTTTTCCCGAGCGTTTGTCTGGAGTTTCATCCAGATGTTTTTCTTAGCCTTGTGCTAAATGGTCTTACAAGACTTTCTCCTTTTAGTGTTAGTGTTTGCACTAGAATCATTTATTTTTTATTTTTCTTTATTTAAGAATTTTTCTAAATTTCTTTTGCTGAAATAGAAAATTTTCTGACAATCCTTAAACTATTTTAAGGGGGGTGTTCATATTTTGTTTCAGTTCACTTTTTTTGATTTAGACAAGAGTCTCGACAAAGATATATTTTTTGTTTGTTTTGGTAACAATAACAGAGCTGATTCTTTTATATAAGAAGACCGCGATTGTTACTTTGGAAAGGTATTTCTTATGTTCATGCAAGGATTTTTATTTACTTTTTGATGTACTTAACCTTAGTGCTTAATTAAGTTAAGTCTAGTTATAAGATTCTTGTGATCATGCAAACATTTTCATTTATTTTTCATTGTACTTAATATTAGTGCTTAATTAAATTAAGTCTAGTAGTAAGGTCCGAAGATTGTAATTATGTTTTAAGTTTTGACCTTAGTATTAAGTGACAATGTAGCACTTTGTACCTTTTTTGATGAATAGGCTTAGTTTAATAGACTAGTGTAGTCTATTTCTTTTTGGAAGGGGGTAAATGTAACATTCATTTTTTCCTAGATTTTAAGAGCATGTAATGTTACTGATTTTTCGCTTTATATTTTACTTCTTTTCATCTTTGTATCGAGCAGTGTATTACACTGGAATGTCTAGCCGCTCGCGGTACAGTGTGCAGTGCGGGTTTCCAACCGAATCTATCGAATTCGTGGTACTCCGCGATTGGTGAAATGTTTGTTTTCCGGAAGTCGGCCATTTTAGAGACAGAGTTCTCACGGCTTATTTAAGGGTCCGGAGAACGCAGAGCGAGGCTTATTTCCATCGAGCCGCCGAGAGGGCTTTTTTCCATCGAGCCGCCGAGAAGGCTTTTTTCCATCGAGCCGCCGAGAAGGCTTATTCTCATCAAGCCGCAGCCAGGCTTTGTCCATCAAGCCGCAGTAGAGGCTTCTGACAGTACTTTCGAGAGCCAAGTTAAGTACGAGTTTTTAACGTAAAGCCGTAGTGGGCTTAGTGTGTTTTTTCTACATGGAGTAGCCGAAGTAGGCTCTTCTCATCGTGAAGTCATACTGAAAATAAGTGATGGAATGTGTGAAATCGGTTTTGTGTTCCATTGAAGGCCTAGAAGCCCGTAGGAAAACCGTAAGTCACCAGAACATACATCAGTAGATCTATTTCCCGCAAATAAGTGTTTTAACAGCAATTTGAACTGATAAATCGTGAAGTGAATATCACGACTCTTCGATTTCGGGTGTAGTAAAGTTTTAGAAATAAAACGCCTGATTTAGGGACTCTACTTTTAATAACTACTTTTTAGGCTAGAGTTTTTGTAATTCTTAAAACTGCAAGGGTTGGAACTTTTATTTTAAAATCATGAATAAATTTTCTTTTTGTTGATTAAAGCTAGTGTTTCACTGTACACCTATCTTTCTTTTCAGGATAAGAAGGGTTGTACTAGACTGATTCTTTTTATTAACAGCTGTATAACACTTCAGTGTTTTTTCATTTTTTTAGCTGAAGTTAGATCCTTTCTATTTTAAAATGAATGGTGCCCAAAAAAAAAAAAAAATAGTACAACTAAAGTTTTTAACCATAAAAAAATAATTCCAAAAAGACGTACAACAATTATCTCTAACCCATATTTCTCTACCAAGGAAAACTGAGCTAGTGTTTGTTTAATTTCTTTAGTTCTTTTAAAATCATTATTCACTCAATTCATTCTCAGAAATTAAAAAGGGGCTGCAAGAAAATTGCGCCCAAGCAGGGACAAAAAACAAATTTTCACAGGGTACAAAATGATGCCTCAAACTGAGGGCAAGTTAACACGTTACAATATGTGTATATATTTATATATATAAAATATATATATATATATATATATATATATATATATATATATATATATATATATATATATATATATATATATATATATATATCCCCGTGGGGGAGCGGGATAGAATATCTCCCTCGGTATGTTCTGCCTGTCGTAGGAGGCGACTTAAGAAACAACCTAGATGGTAGATGTCCAGAACCCACCAGCATCGCCCGGTGTAATACCATCGCATCGGCTTAGGCTGCGTGAAGATGCTTAACGTTTCGTGGCTGTGCCGATGTCCCGGACTGTGGGACCAAATAGCATGATGAGGCACCTAGATACAAAAAATTCCGGAGGTAAAACAGGCCACCGTTCGGATCTTCAGGTTAGTTCAGGGGCGTCGACATGCAGAGATCAGAATTTCAAAATGGATTTTTGCAACATACGACGTTTTAAACAGGAACATAAATTCAGTGCACCAACACCTGCAATCAAATAAACCTCATGTACTCGCTCTCTGTGAAACTAAGGTCAGTTCATCGGCCAGCACAGTAAACTATCTTTATCCTGGTTACGACTTCTATTCCCGATTTAGGCGTAACTTTGGAATCTGTCTTGGCTCTGGAGCCCCCAAACATTGATGTTATATGGTTAAAAATAACAACTCAACCAACCACTAGGTTCATCTGTATTCTCTATCGACCAATCAATGACAGAGAGGTGCCTAAACCGCTCAAGATTTGGCTCTACAAGTCTGCTAAATGGGAAGATCTCATGAAATATTTTCGAACTTTCCCTTGGTTAGACGTTTGTTTTCGATCCGACGACCCATCTGACTGCGCCAGGGAGGTTTTGATGTTATTTTGGCCGGTATGGAGGCTTACATCCCTTTTTCGAAGAAATGCCCTTCCGACGGCAAGCCTTGGTTTGACCGAAAATGCAAAAAAGCTGTTGCTTCTGAACATCTTGCATACCGACAATGGCGTGAAAACCCTAACACCATAAATCGTAACACATTTGTTCGTGCCAGGAACAGATGCAAAGAAATTATCGACGAAATCAAGGAGGTACACAATCAACGGATTGGAAACAAACTTCTCTCTTGTCCCGACAATTCCAGGTTCTTTTGGTCGGTCGATAAGGCAGTTAGTCAAAATTTTTCACCAAATCCACCATACCACCACTCACACGGCAATTCTATTGCAACGACACCTGTTGAGAAAGCGAACTTGTTGGCTGAACTCTTTGCTTCACATTCTACTGTCGATTTCCAAGGAAAAACACCACCTACTATTCCCATAGTGCAGTCAAGGATGCCCGATGTTGTCTTCAGACAGCGTATTATAAAGCGTATTCTGATGAAGCTAGACACCAAAAAGGCTTCAGGCGCTGACGGAATACCTGCCATAGTTCTTAAAAACTGTGCGAGGGAACTAACACCAGTTTTCTGTAGACTTTTCAACCTATCCTACAGAAAGGGAATATTTCCTTCCTGCTGGAAATGTGCTACAGTTCAGCCGATACCTAAAAAAAGGCAAGAAGACCTTGCCAAATAACTACCGACCAATCGCACTACTTTCAATAATATCGAAAGTCATGGAAAAGGCATCTTCTAAAATATCTTGAAGGATTCAACATTATTAGCGATCACCAATAGGACTTTCGTAAAAATAGATCAACAGGAGATCTTCTGACTTATGTTTGGAACAATGCAATTGAACACTTAGGAGAATCTCGAGCGGTTGCTCTTGACATATCCAAGGCATTCGACCGTGTTTGACACGATGGGCTGTAAGCTAAGCTACGTTCCTATGGTATGTCTAAAAAGTTCTGTTTGTGGCTCTCATGTTTCCTCAGATAGCGTTCTTTACGAGTGGCGGTCGACGGATTTCTTTCTAACACCTTCACTATCAACGCCGGTGTACCTCAAGGCTCCTACTCTATTTCTCATTTACATTAACGATCTGCTGGAAAAGACCGAGAATCCAATCTACAGCTTTGCAGATGACAGTACACTTATCTCTCCATTCACTTTGAACACTCGGACATCGGATACGCAGACGAATATCCGCAGACAGCAGGAAGTCATTCATCTTGGGTGACAGTAACCAAGTGGAATTTAACGCTACAAAAACCCAGGCGGCAGTTTTTTCTAAAAAAGTTAACGTTACTAAACCCGACATAGTTATATCGATGCACTCTATTTCTCTAACATCGTCACTCAATTTGTTGGGCGTTAATTTGGGAGCAAATATGTCCTGGCATGAACATGTTGCAGGCATAGCAAGAAGAGCTTCTCAAAAGTTGGGAATATTATTTCGAACCAGAACGCTTTACATTCCACAACAACTGTTAATTCTTTACAAGGCTCAAATTCGACCAACTATGGAATAGTGCTCCCATGTTTGGAGCTCCGCTCCCAAACATACACTGCATTTGTTGGATTCTATTCAGAAAAGAGCTGTCCGTCTGATTGGAGACCCGGAACTGACCGTCGGCCTTGGTTCTCTGGAACATCGAAGAACGGCTGACGACTTGAGCCTATTCTACAAGTACTTTCATGGAAAGTATTCGAAGGTTGTGGCCCGCTTAATTCCTCCCAGAGCGGTGCATGTTAGAAGTACACGTCGCCCTAATTCTTCACATCCGTATGAGGTTCAGCTTGCTACTCCGCGTACAACGCTTTTCAAGCAGTCTTTTATATGGAGAACATCATCTCTTTAGAATAATTTGCTCAGCGCTGTGTTTTCCACCGAGTACAATTTACATTGATTCAAGAACAACGTGTATCGCTTTTTTTTCCGCACACATGCCGCTCCTGGAGCGCTTTAGGGACTTCCCTGCAGCACGTGTGCTAGACCCATAAAAAAAAATCCGTATGAGGTTCAGCTTGTTGCTCCTCGTACAACGCTTTTCAAGCAGTCTTTTATATGGAGAACATCATCCCTTTGGAATAGTTTGCACAGGACTGTGTTTCCCACCGAGTACAAGTCTACAGCGATTCAAGAACAACGTGAATCGCTTTCTCCGCACACGTGTAGCGCTTTAGGGACTTACCTGTAGCACATGTGCTAGACCCATAAAAAAAAAAAAAATATATATATATATATATATATATATATATATATATATATATATATATATATATATATATATATATATATATATATACATATTTGGAGAATGAAACAAGGGATATGTACAGAATATTTACCAGTGGTTAAATAAAAGTCAAGGTTAACGGGCATATAAAAAAACTTTGTAGAAGGCAAGAGAAAAACCCCATCTTACCTAAAACAGTGTTTAAATACAAGGAAACGCCTGTATAAAGAAGAAATAACTGCGACGAAGAAGAAGTGAATTTTTTGTCCTTTCAAGGTACCTCACTGTAATGAAATTAGAGCGGAAACCAATATTTAGTATATTTGGAAAATTCAGAAGGTTCTATAATAGATGCAGTTGAAGATTCTGACAAAACATATTAAAAAATTTACAATATTCACAAAAATAATTATCAATTATATAGAGTTTTATCACTGAAGTATTTAACCTCGAAAAACAAAGAATGGCGTTTAGGCTTTTGTCAAGAAGTAATACAAGCTATGAAATAACTTTTAAAATGATACCACTAATGACTTAAATTTAAATTGTTCTGTAAATAGTTACTTGTTGGGAAATAAAGCTATTCAATATTCATATCATTCAAAAAGCTATCCGGAATATCCGAAAGTATACTTAAACCAACACCACTTTGTAATTTATGTACTGTGTTTTTCAGCAAGTAAGACTGACGAATATATGAATTATATAATACACTGTAAATACGTTTAGTCTCTATATTTTCGAAGTAACATTCACTATTCTCATAACTTTTTATATTCTGCATAAAAAATTTACTCAATTTATTTTAAACTTAATTTATTATTAACATAACAGATAAAAGTGAGTTATACTAACATATTAGTTCGTTTTTCTTACAATCGTATCTCTAGTAATAACACCATACTCAAAAGCATGTCTTAAAATAGCAGTGGTTCTTTCTATGCATCTTTCATCGCTGTGAACTTTGTTTTGAAGTATTGTAAACTCCTTCCAACTATCTTCCACAGACGTTACTTTCTCCTGGTTATCATTGTTGCTACCCATTACATCTGTGATTTCTTTCTTTGGGATGAGTTTAACCTGCCATAAATAAATACCCATGATAACTCCAAATAAAGCATTTTCTTTCCATTCATTCTTCAAAGCTTCAAATGACAATATTTCATCAGTGTTGGCACCAAGTTCCTTCGCAAACTCGACAAATGTTTTATGGTATATTTGTAAGTAATTATCTAAATTATCAAAATCTTGTTTGGAAGCACCAGAGTAAAAAAAGTATGATAAATCGAGAATTGGTGAGGTATAATGACACATTTGAAAATCTATAAGTTTTACGTCCACTAATCTGCCAGAGTCCTAAAAAAAAAAATTAGCTTAAAAATCTATACATAGATGTGCAGTTGGAATTCCTTCAATACCGTATTTGACTAAACTGGTTTTTGAACCATTATTTTTTAATTATTTATGTAACACGTTACCAAATGGTTGTTAAGCCAGGTATATCGAATTTTACTTAATAACTTTTTCTAATTTTACAAAAATATTTATTTTCAATAAATAAAATTATTAATTTTAGGGTTATGTTGGAAAATATACTAACTAATTATCTTATATAGAATTTTTCAATTGTTTATTTATGAAAATTAATAACAAAGAAATTGTTTAAATCATTTTTTCATACTTGCCCCCACAACTTAAAAAATTTTAAAAAATCATTATATTCGCTATGTTTTATTCTAAAAAATTCATAATTTTGAAAAGGTAGGTCGGAAAATATTAAATAATTTCAAGTACGTCAGTCGCATGGTTTTCTAATGGAGTTTCGTTCACGTTTGTGCTCATTTCTTGCTTTTGAAAGGTCACCCTTTTATATCAGTACTTCTATATGAAATTAATATATACATTATCCAAAAAACGAACAAGTAAAAAGTGATCCTTATTATTAGATTAAATGTTCAAATGCACACTCATCGAAAAGTTAGAAACGTAATTATTGAATACTGAGACAGAGACTAACTGAAATCGAGTATTAAGATTTTTTTTTTGGTAGAAAACAATCGGAGTATTAAAATAAATCAAGAGACTATAAAATATTATCAGTACATTTATTTGAAAGGATATGATATAATGATATATTTAATATAATTTTCGTCGATATGTTACAAAGTAAGTAATTATTTCATAACTTCAACTTCAGTTGCACATATTCCTGCAAAGAAAAATGCTTCACTTTTAGTTTTTTTTCGTGATTGATATCATAGAATGATATGTCAACGTCCCTTTTATAATTAAAGGCATTTTAAATCTTTCCTCTAATTCTTTTGATTTTTCAATATCCTTTACAAATTTCAATGACATGTTAGGGAGAGACTCAGTTGCCTATTCAAATAATTCTTTTGGCGTTTGCATTGGGATGGTTACTCTTTGAAGGCTGGTTCTAGCAGCCAACCTTTTTAAAGTTCCACCAAAGCCATCGCACACACCCTTACCATAGGACGTTGGAAAAAAGTGCCTCTCTCCAGCTAAACCAAAATCTTTCAGATGATGAATGAGATTGATATTTTTTTTGTTTCTGTATTGCGCACTTGCCCCATCAGAAAAACATGTAAATTTTTTAAAATTTTGTTGAAGTTTTTCTTAATAAAGTCTACTAAATGTTTTTGGAACACATGAACGGTCATTATATCGTGATGCAAACATTCAGATATAATTACGAAACTTTTCATTCAAGTACATACATACATATATAACCAACGTATACCCTTGGGGGGCTGATAAGCCAGCTCATAACTACAGAATATGTAAATATGACTTTAGTGAAAAATCGTTAAGTTTTGGTATATTGACACTTTTATAAATTTCCTGAAAATCTACACCTCAGTTTACCTACAACTACAAATTTTCGTATTCTAAGATTCTAATTATTGTTACGTAGTTCTGAATAATTCTGCTGTTGATCACAGTTAAGAATAAAGCAAATTGTGCTAAGCCTGTGAGGAAGGATTAAAGTTAGCTAATTAAAATGTTTTTACTCATGATACTTGCAAAAATGTTTTTTGTTCTTCACACAAAACATAATCATTTGGTTATCTCAGACAAAAATACAAGACCCTAATCAGCTTATCTCAGGTACACGAACTCATTTAATGCTAGCTTTTATCTACAAGAAACAATCAAATATACACCAATACCTTAAAATTATTACAGTTTAACTATTACTAAAATAAATACCAAAAGGGAATATATGTTAACATTTGTCATGTTGAAGATAAAATATGCTTAAACTAGAAAGATGAGTACAACTACTGGGATACAAAGTATCCCAGTATTCCGTGTACATAAAATTACTGTGGATTTTTGGGATGAAAATATGACCATTTAACCCAACTTACCTTAGTCCAAAAATTTGTAATTTTTGAGATACTGGGTGTTAAAGTTATATTTTTATTTTAGTTTTTCTTAAGTAGCTTTCTTAATAACTACTATTTGTACAAGATTCGGTGCTAAGGGGTTTTCTGAGATGAGAAATCGAAATCAGCTCACAGTCTTGTCGTAAATGGTAAGGGGCGTCACCACTCTGTATGATATTTTTAATTAAATATTCGTATTCTCTACCTTCTCCTGTCTAAAAAAGCTCTCCTGGTAAATGTAGCTCCGAGCTACAGTTTCTGAGATAATGGGATGTTTGCGTCCATTTTTTAGTTCAATTGCCAATTCGCAAATGCGTTCCTTCACATTTCCAGGCTTAGGACAAGTCCAAAAGAATAGTCTTTGAAGTTTGGAGCATACTTAAAGGCAAACAAGCTAACAACAATAATAAATTTAAAGATCAACAGGCCAACAACAGTAAGAATGTAAAAACCAACTGGCTAAGGGCATAAAAGATTACCCACAAAGTGATAAATTCGAAAAAAGTTTAATCGCTCAACTGAGAAAGTACGAGTATTGGTTTCACAATAAATGTTCAATATAGCCACCACCTTCGTTAATGCATAAATTAATACGTCGCAGGAAATTTAAATGTACTCTTCATTTCGAATCCTATTCCACAATTGTTCAACGTTGTCGATTTGAACTTGATAAACTTTCGATTTCAATGCACCCCAAAGAAAGTCTGGAGAACGAGATTGCCAGTGAATAAAAGTATCTTTACCTCTTCCGATCCATTGCCAGAGTGATTTTTAAGCGTTGCCAAGTAACTACACAATGTGAAGAAACGTGTAAAGGATTGCATTTGCGAATTTGACAATGGAATTAAAAAATGAAAAAACAAACATCCTACTATCTCAGAAACTGTTGCTCGGGGTAACATTTACCAAGAGAGCTTTTTTAGAGAAGAAGAGGGGGTATTTAATTAAAAATATCATACAGGGTGGTATAAAATAAGTTATGACAATTTAAAAGTATACACAGTGCAATAAGTGGCGCCCCCAACAATTTACAACAAAACTGTGAGCTGATTTCGATTCCTCATCTCAGAAAATACCTAGCAGCGAATGTTGTACAAATACTACGATTATTAAGAAACCTACTTAAGAAAAACTAAAATAAAAAACTTTGAAGCCCTGTATCTCAAAAATTACGAATTTTTGGACTAAGATAATTTGGGTTAAATGGTCATATTTTCATCCCAGAAAACCACAGTAACTCTATGTACACGCAATACTGGGACCTCCTGTATATATATATATATATATATATATATATATATATATATATATATATATATATATATATATATATGTATATGTATATATATATATATATATATATATATATATATATATATATATATATATATATATATATATATATATGTATATATATATATATATATATATATATATATATATATATATATATATGTATATATATATATATACATATAATGTGTATGTATATATATATATATATATATATATATATATATATATATATATATATATATATATATATATCAGAAAAAAGAGATTGTATAAATAAGGAAAGAATTTTTGTTTTTGGAGTTTTATAACTTAGATCAGTATTTTAAAATTAATTATTCAACTTACCGAATATTTAAACAACATATTATTAGACCAACAATCTCCATGTGCTAAGACTCCGTGTTCTCCAGTATATTCACAGGATTTAAGGTAATTTTCTACAACATTATCTCCTAAATCTTTTATTTCATCATATACGATTTTATCTTTTTCGGAATTTAAGGCAGTAATAGCTGCAGAGATAGCCGGAATAATTAAATTTCCTATATATTTCACCTTTAGTGGTAGTAAATTAACGAAATCTTTGGTAATGTTTTGAAATTTTTCTAAATCGTTTTTTCGTAGGACGTACGAAACGGCATGGAATTTCCCATAAATTTTAAAAAGAGTTTCTAAAAGTTCTCTGTCCAAATATTCCTTTTTATCGTGCATGACATACCCAAGTGGCTTTAAATTTTCCATAGTAAGGTACTCTTCTTTTAGTTCCAAACTTCCACAGTAAAATTTAACAACATTATCAAATGGTTCTAGTACACCAGCTTCTCTCTGTAAATTATTTAAAACTGGGTATGCCATCTCATAAAATAAATATTCATTCTTGAATATTGTATTATAATCAAAGTCCCAAGTTGGTGCTTTTTTTTATAGCAACCCTTGTTATTTCTCCAGTACTTTTATTTCGAATTTCTCCTTCATAAAATTGTCCAATAAATCCATCTCCATAGTTTCCGTCTGTTTCCAATTTTATTTCGAAATTTTCTATATTCTGCGATTGGGCAACTTTTGTCAGAATTTCGTTCAACGATTCTTTAATGTCTTCTACTTTTGGAATTTCCATTTTGACACTTGAAAGTTGTAAATTTAGAAGTTCAGTGTCTAGGAGATTATCTTTCTTGAATATACGTCTACCTAAAATATACACGAAGTGTTAAAATAACTGCACTAACCTGAAGCTTAGTAGACAATAAGCCGTACAAATTGATATGAGCCAAATTTTGATTTTTTTTTGCTTAAAAAACATATAATTCTTATATCCTTAGGACATGCAAGCGGCTAAATTGCTTTTCGGTATATTTTACTAGAGGAAGTAGCAATTTTGTGTTTCATCGTTTAATTTTCTCCAAAATAATTATCATGTGCCACCTTCCAATTATAAGACTAAGAAAAACTGCATATAAATAGCAAGTTAAAAAATATATATTAAAAAAGCGTCATAATACGGAGACAATATTGTTCAGTAAATACAATCCTTGTACCGAATATAACATTAGTAGATTGTCGTAATACGTAAATAATGCGAGACGCAGAAAATATTATTTCCATCAGGCAAACTTAGATTACAGACATTTAACTATAACACGAAGGCTGGTTCGAATGGATGTTGCCAGATTTTCTCAAAATGACGTACAAACATAAATTCTAAACTTTACCACGTAAAGGTAGACCAAACCCTAATAGTATCCTTTGCCCGTCTGTTATTACAAAGTCAAGCTAGAATTATATTCCCAAAAATTAGCAAACCCAATAAGATAGTATCATCTATGTTATGTGCGCGTGTTTCTGTAGTGTATTCACCACCATCACCGTGTATTTCTTACTCGGATCGGATTGAGTTTTTACTAGTAATCTAACAAATGAAAACAGCGTCATTTAAGAGCCTTGTTGACTAGTTGCCGGCCGAAATGAATCTTTATAAAGACGAGTATATTAAATAATAGGCGAGTAGATTTTCGATTTATGTTAGATAAAATTCTTCTACATCGGCATTCTTGCAAATTCGCAGCACTGCTTATAAGATATCTTCATGTATTTATACATTGTCACAAGTCCTTATGGGAAGGTTATTATATTTTTGATTCGTCAAATGCAAAAGGATAAAATGTTTGAAAAAATTGATATAATGAATACAATTCGCCACAATTTCAAATTTGAATAATTCGTATTTATAAAATTTTAGCTGTTGAACTTATTTCTCTTACTTCGTTAGAGAGTATATCAAAATTAGAACAAAAAACATCCCAAATGAGTTTTCAGCAAAGTTTGTTTCCGATCTTTATTGAAAACTGATGATTTTGAAATTTTTGTTTTTTTTATATACCAGATAAATTAATAAAGATAATGCACTTGTGATAATTTTCGTTCAATCTACACCCTGTAGAAAAGAGTCTAGAATTTTTTCAAAATTTTTTGATCAGTACTTTTCGAGATAAGGGTGGAGGACAGCGAGTTTTCGCGATTTTTTAAAAATAATACAAAGAAAAGTGTGCTCAAGTATCACATTATACATATTTTTGTTCTCGTGTTTTTACAAGCTTTCATTTAACACCCCATTTGATGATCTAGTAAAATTTTTTTTTTTCACTTCCGATTTCGCCCCCCAACACTAACCCCTTAAGTTAAGATTTAACTTCCAAAACAACACGGCTATTATTGGGCTATCAATTCCTATATTTGTGCCAAATTTCAACTTTCTACGTCAAATAGTTTCGGAGAAAATGTGGTGTGACAGACGGACGGACGGACGGACAGACATCGAAGCGATCTTATAAGTGTTCCTGCTGTTATCTAGAAAAATCAAATACTGATTTCAGAGCCCATTATCTTGAAAACTATTGGCATTGCATGTAAAGAATGTTACATAAAAGTTATTTGCTTTTTATGTAAGATTCAAAAACGGAATAAGATAGTACGATGTTTCGTTTAAAATTTAAAAAACAAATAAAACACGTTTCCGATGAACCCGAAGTGATTAATTATCAATTGTTAATCTATCTGAAATTTACATCAAATTTCATTTCGCTTCAAAAACAGTTTATTAAAGCTCAGTGCGTGGTAGCTCTTAACCACCATGAATTATTTTATGTTTTTTTGAGGTTTTTAAAGGCGAGGAGATTATGTTATTTTTTTCAGTTTCAGCAAGGATAGTATGAAAAAATTATGTTAAGTTTCAGTTGTAAATATCTCTGACTCCCTTCCCCTGCTGGACTTTATGATTAATATCTCACCATTTAATTTGAAATATCGATTTGTAATACCCTGATTAGATTCTTCCTTAATATGAGAACGAGAATTTCAGTAATTATTTAAGAACTACGTGCTTGTAAGAGAAGTATGTTACCGTGTAAATTACATTTTTCACGATTAAAATGCATCACGCTAAAAATTTGACTCGCTTTGTTGAAAACTGTCTATCACTGACAATGGTTTGGCTGTAATGTTATTGTACGAAGTTCTTTCAACTTAAAAATTGTCAGAAATTACTAGTATAATCCCACTATTACTGGGCTCTTTATTTTTCCATATTTCAAGGCTAAAATTAAAACATTGCCTTATACTGTGTGCATTATTTATATACACGAGGGTTATGTAAGTACCTGACCTTAACAAGAAAAACCAATTCGTAAAATTTATTTTATATTTCAGCGTAGTCCCCTTTTAGCTCGACACACTTAGTTCCACTTTTTTTATCTTTTGTATCCGATCTAAAAAATACGATTTCTCAACTCTTCAAAATAGACGTGTGTTTCAGCAGTCACCTCATAGTTTGAGTCAATTTCTTTTCCGCCTAGCCATTTTTTTTTATATTCGGAAATAGGAAATAATCGCTGGGAGCTAAATCTGGCGAATATGGTCGATGAGGAAGCAATTTCCGCATTTGAATTCAGCTGTCCAATGTGTTATGGTCGGTAATGAAGATGCAGAGTCCCAATAAACTTCGCAGAGTTATCTCATCATTCGTTTTCTTGTTCAACAACAAATACTTTATCACTGCTCGATATTCAATTCTTCCATTGTTGTTAAATCGCATAGTTGTTCTATTTAAATGGCTGCCACTCAGAAATTAAATCACGCAGCGACTTGAAAATTTGATAAGATTCTTGTGAAAGGTTTTGTTGACGAAAAACATAATTTTTTAAATAGTAGTAGCGCTATCTCTGGCCGACGTCAGGTACTTATCATACAACTTTCGTGTATATATGTATGTATGTATATATATATATATATATATATATATATATATATATATATATATATATGTAAGGTGTGAACTTACCCGCTTTTTGAGGCGTCATTTTGTAGCCTATGAAAAGGTGTTTAATTGCGCCCCACTTTAATTTCTGATAATGAATCGAGTGAACCCTGATTTTAAAAGAACTAGAGAAATTAAACACACACTAGCTCAGTTTTCTTTGGTAGAAAGATATGGGTAAGAGATAATTTTTATACGTCTTTTTGGATTTATTTTCTATTTTTAAAAAGCTTTAGCTGTACGATTTTTTTGGGCACCATTCATTTTAAAATAGAAAGGATCTAACTTCAGCTAAAAAAATGAAAAAATACTGAAGGGTTTTATGGGTATTACTAAAAAGAATTAGTCTAATACAACTTATCCTGAAAAGAAAAATAGGTATTCAGTGAGACACTAGCTTTAATCAACAAAAAGAAAATTTATTCATGTTTTTAAAAATAAAAAGTTCTAACCTTTGCAGTTCTACAAAATGATTCTAGCCTAACTAGTAGTTATTACATTTAAATTCTGAACTATGACAACCCCCGAAGACGAAAAATAGTGCTTTTCACTTCACTTTTTAGTCAGTTTTAAATTACTGTTAAGGCACTACTCAGGGACAGGTCTATTGAAGTATGCTTTGGTAACTTACTGTTCTTATTCCTGCTTTG
Source organism: Pachyrhynchus sulphureomaculatus (assembly GCA_019049505.1). NCBI lineage: Eukaryota > Metazoa > Arthropoda > Insecta > Coleoptera > Curculionidae > Pachyrhynchus > Pachyrhynchus sulphureomaculatus. The sequence continues at coordinate 62,060,694 of CM032449.1, forward strand.
ATGGAATACGACCGATTTCACACTTTTCTAGCAAACACTTAGAGAGCCCACTACGGCTTTTCGTTAAGAAACTGGTGCGTTACTTAGCTCGCATGATGGTTGTTATGAGCTTTTTCTGTAGCACAGTCGAAGGAAGCCTACTTGGCGGCTCCGATGCAATTAGCCTCGCCTACTCGGCGGCTGGATGGAAATTCGCCAAGACAGTTGTTTCTCGGACCCTTAAATAAACCATGCAAACTCTGCCGGTAATATGGCGACGCCGGAACCAAAACTGCGGATACACACATTTCACCAATCGCGGCGTAGCGGTAGATTCGGTCAGGAACCCGCACTGCACAGTATATACCGAACGTCTTGGAATCTCTGTTTAATATACCGTTCGATACAAAAATGAAAATAAGTACAATTTGAAGTGAAAAATCAGTAACATTACATGGTCTTAAAATCTAGGAAAAAATGAATGTTACATTTACCCCCTTCCAAAAAGAAATAGACTACACTAGTCTATTAAACTTAGGCTACTTATGAAAAGGTACAAAGGGTACACTATCACTTAATACTAAGGTCAGAACTTAAAACAAAAGTACAAACTTCGGACCTTACTACAAGACTTAACTTAATTAAGCACTAATATTAAGTACAATGGAAACCAAATGAAAATCTTTGCAAGTACACAAGAATCTTATAACTAGACTTAACTTAATTAAGCACTAAGGTTAAGTACATCAAAAAGTAAATAAAAATCCTTGCATGAACATAAGAAATACCTGTTCAAAGTAACAATCGCGGTCTTCTTATATAAAAGAATCAGCTCTGTTATTGTTACCAAAACAAAAAAAAAATTAACTTTGTCTAGACTCTTGTCTAAATCAAAAAAGTGAACTGAAATAAACTATGAACACCCCCCTTAAAATATTTTAAGGATTGTCTGAAAATTTTCTATATCAGCAAAAGAAATTTAGAAAAATTCTTAAATAAAGAAAAATAAAAAAATGATTCTAGTGCAATCACTAACACTAAAAGGAAAAAGTCTTGTAAGACCATTTAGCACTAGGCTAAGAAAAACATCTGGATAAATATCCAGACAAACGCTCGGGAAAAATCGCCATCCATGCTCTAGCTCATCGCTTAGAGAACATTCTAAATCTAGTATCACTACTAGTCGCACTCGGAAAATAATCGCACTCTATCGCGCAATGTCGACGTCCTAAGACATCTAGACATGCTAAAATCGCTAGGGAAAACTCTACATCGCGCAATGTCGACGTCCTGAGACATCCAGACATGCAAAAATCGCCAGGGAACACGTCAGCTCATCGCCAACTAAACACTCTGGTATATCGCCAGAAAAAAAAAACCTCGGCTCCTCGCCAAGAAAACATTCTGGTATATCGCCAGAAAAAAGCCTCGGCTCCTCGCCAAGAAAACACTCTGGTATATCGCCAGAAAAAACCTCGGCTCCTCGCCAAGAAAACACTCTGTAAATAGTCCTCGACTACACAAAGTCTGCGTTCTAAAAGAACAAACTCGCCATTAACATAGTGAGCAGCTATAAAAGCTAACAATATCACTATAGGCACAGTGAATAGCTACAAAAGCTAAAATTCACTCTAAACACAGTGAATAGCTATAAAAGCTAAAATTCACCAAACTGAATGATCCTGCTTCAAAAAGCAATGTTCACTAAGAACAGAATGATTAGTCCGCGCGCAACTAACATTCAAGGAAACATTCCTAACATAACTATATGAGACAGCAAGTCTCGAAATAGGACCTCCCTAAAGTCATAATCCTAAATATAGGAGTCCATAAGCAAAACGACTCAAAATCTTGCATTTTGAGCACATGCCCTCAGGCAACCAACATACACCGAAATATATACAGAAATATGTACAGAAATATATACAGAAATACATACAGGAGTTCAAATCCCAAACTCTTGGTTATGATAACTCCATACTGAGCTTGGTGAAAGCTCTTAGCAAAAGCTAATCAAATCTTCGGCACATCGCACCAACATTCAATCCATCCCACATAACAGGAGACAAACACCTCACCACGATATACTGAATGGTGGAGACAATAAAATACAGAATTGGTGACCCTGGTGTCCACCAACAAAAAGGGAGTAGATTATAGCATCCACTAAACTGAAACGGTGTCTACCACACCACCATAAGTCAAAAAAATTAATCAAAAGGGTGTTCCGAAACACACTGCTGCCAACAGCCCGTCACCACTAATAGGCTAATTGGAGCTGAGGTCGACTACAGTAGCTAGGCTCTCCTTTGGCTCAAATAGAAATAGCCATTGGGTAACAAAACCTCTAAAGGTCCCAAAGGTCAAACGTTCGCCCCCCCATAGACTACCCTTCCAATCAGTCTGTTCCTCAGGAAGACTAACTCCCTGCCAAACGTCGTAACGGCATCTGTTAGCACCCGGTGCATCACAGCCTGTAAAAACAGATAACTCATGGGATACAACCTAAAGGTTTACAAGGTTGACTTAACCAAGCTTCTATCGGAAATTTCCAAAAAACGAAAATGAGCTTAAAAAGCTACATGAAGCAAAAATTTCTCAAATTTTTGGTGGCAACGCAACAAAACTTTTGAAGACGACAAGAGCTTTTCCAGCTTAATCAGAAACAAGAAGAAAACATCGTCGACAGCTAAAATATTCGATCATGGTGTTAATCGTCTCCCTAGACAATAGCCTCTAGAAGAAACTGCTACAGGTATCAGGCATAACCGTTTTCTGTCAGCCCAAACTTCTAGATTATCTGGTGAAAATCTAAAAATTCGGTTAGGAATCTTCCTTCACTGCGCTTAGCCTCTCTTGACAAGGTTCTCATCTCGGTATCAGATTTTGATCACTTCTTTGTGAAACGACTGTCTTACTCTGCTCTCATCTCCTGTAAATGATCAGCCTTTAGTTCTCCTGCAGAACTTCAATTTTCTATCAATCTGATAGTAGACCGAAAAAACTCAACATACGCCTATGAGTCCATACAAAAAAATTTTTTAAAAAAATTAGTGACTCAAAGGTAACGTTTAAACGGCTCTGAAAAAAAATAGAAAATACCCTCAGTTTGTCAATTCAGAAGAAGATCTAAATCAAAATAATCCAAGTCTTAGACTTACTGGATAAACCAAAATCAAATTACTCTTAATTGCACCCAACATATACCACTAAGGTAATAGAAATACACCCACTTGGGTAACAAACTTTGAAATTGCTCATAAAAATTTTGACTCTACATCACACTACACGAGCTACATCTTGCGCTTGTCCTAACTCAAGATCACCTTGGATTGCCTCTAATCAAAATTTCGCTTCCAAGTGTCAAGAACTGGATATTATTTGGGGTCATAAGCAAATCAAATCCCGCGACCACCGACATACCAGTCTTATGATATACCCTGAGCGTGACTCTTTTCGCAAGCTCGCAACAGCTGAGTCGATGCTAAACATCAACTACAATCAACCTAAGTTTGGATATGATCAGTACCCAAAATCTTAGCATTAAACAATAAAAGTAAGCTATTCTCTGCTCAACTTTTATAACAGTCAAAAAAACGAGGTCGTCACCTCTACAGAGCAACATCAAAAAAAATAAAGTAAAGCAATTAAGATAATGTAAATATAAATTATTCTTCTTCTGACAAACTTTCACTAGGGTTAGGTTCATTGAATGGTTTTAAGTCTTTAATATGCCATCGTCCTATTTTAGTCCCATCTAAATTAACTAAACCATAAACTAAATCTGAAATCTTTTCTCTAATCACGCAATGCACATACTTAGGTACCAACTTAGATGTGAATTTATCTGCTGCACTGGAAAGAATTTTATTTTTTTTCGCCAAACGTGATCACCTATATTAAAGGCAAAATCCCTTTTCCTAAGGTTGTAAGACTTACTGTTCCGTTCATAAGCCTTATGTATCCTACTACGCACGTCGGTGAAAATATCTTTTAAAACCCTTTAAATTTTCGGCGTACTCACCCCTGTTACCCGGAATTATTTCGCTGTCAACATTGACATCCAAATCTAAGTTTTTATAATATGATCCAGATAGAGGTATATGTCTGCCGTAAACTAAGAAAGACGGTGTGAACCCGGTTACTTCGTGTCTTGCGGTATTTATCGCTTGTTGGATTTTGGAAATATTGCCATCCCAAGTGTCTGTGAATCCACGTAACTTCTTAAAGCGGTCCCAACTGTTCGGTTATTACGTTCCACAAAATTACATTGGGGACAGTACACGGGATTAAAACAGATGTTAAAACCATAAGTTTCACTTAAGCTCTTAAAACTTTTAGAGGTAAACTGAGTACCGTTATCGCATATTAAGAGCGATGGGACCCCGTGGATTAGAAAGACATTATTTTCCAAAATTCTCTCTATATATCCAGCTTTAGAGCTTTTCAAAGGAAATAGCATGGTATACTTTGTAAACCAGCAAGAAACCACGAGAAGCCATTTATTTCCCCTTTTTTGAACGTGGGAATGGGCCTACTAGATCAGCTGCTATGACTTGAAAGGGGTAATTAACCGTTTTCTCTTTTCCCATTAGTCCCATAGGTAGTGCATTTGGAGATTTCTGCGCTCCACATACTTCACAAGTCCTCACAAACTTTACGATGTCAAAACGCATTTTTGGCCAATAATACTGTTCCTGAACCCTGTGAAGAGTTTTATAAAAGCCAAAATGACCAGAAGTAGGAGGAGTGTGACACATGTCTATAATTTCCTCTCTCTGTGGTTTAGGAACTAGTATTTTCCACTCGGGTACATTAACTTTTAAAGGCAACTGGTTTGGGATAAATTTGTACACGAAATCATTTTCCACCTTCCACTGCGGAAAATTTTGAGGAAATTCTTTAATTTGCTGCCGCAAATTATCGTACCATGGATCAATGCGATCTACATCAACTGTATCAATTCTTACGTCAATTTGTGCATTAAGACTGTCTTCGTCCACTGTATGGTCTGGGATTCTTGACAAAGCGTCAGGAATAACATTGTGGACTCCTTTTCTATGAATTAAATTAAATGTATGTTATCTCAGCCTAATCGCCCAACGCGCTAGTTTGCCACTAGGGTTTTTAATTGAATTAAGCCACAATAAACTATAATGATCTGTTATGACCGTGTGAAAGGAACACCTTCTATGTAAGGTCGAAACTTTTCGATGTTAAAGAGTACTGCTAAACATTCTTTTTCAACAACCGAATAGTTACGTTCAGCCTTTGACAAAGTTCTACTGGCATACGCTATCACTCTTTCCTCACCATTGATTTTCTGTGTTAGGACGCCCCCTAAACCGGTATTAGAAGCATCACTGGAAATATAAAACTGTTGGGAAAAATCTGGTTAGGATAAAATGGGAGCTGAAACCAATAGATCTTTAATCTTTATAAAAGATTCTTCGGCTGCCTTTGTCCAATCTATCGATTGTCCTTTTTTCCGTCCTTTCAAAAGATCATTAATAGGCGACAACAAGGTAGAAAAATTCTCGATAAAACGTCTGTACCACGAACACATTCCTACGAAGCGCTTAACTTCCGTAGTATTAGTAGGTCTTGCATAATTAACCATGCTTGCTACTTTATCCGGATCGGTACGCAAGGAATTTGAGCCTACAATATAGCCTAAAAACTTTAGAGAAGTTTTGAAAAAATCGCATTTGCTCAAATTTATCGTCAGTCCGGCCTCTTTCAATTTATTTTTTACTTCTTTAAGTAAGCGAATATGCGATTCGAAGTCTTCCGATGTTATTAAAATATCATCGAGATAGGTAAAAATATGTGGCTCATATTTCGGGCCAAATATAGCGTCTACTAAACGTTGCTAAGTTTGAGCAGCGTTCTTTAGACCAAACGGCATAGTGACGAACTGAAATAGACCTCGGCCTACTACTGCAAAAGCGGTCTTTTCCTTAGAGGATTTGTCTAAAGGAATTTGCCAGAAAGCCTTTCTAAGGTCTATCGAGGATACATACTTAGCATTCCTGAGTGATGTCAAAATTCTGTCGATGTTCGGTAATGGATAGTTATCAAATTTGCTGACCTCGTTGAGTTTTCTTCCGTCAAAGCACAGACGATACTGTCCATCGGCCTTTTTCACCAATAAGATTGGAGAACACCAAGGACTGTTTGATTCTTCAATCACTCCGAGTTTCAACATTTCGTCTAACTCTTTATTTAATACTTTTGACATATAAGGAGACATGGCGAAGGGCCTTGTCTTTACAGGACTGGCATCAGCCGTATCTATAGACATGGTGATTTTATTCGTTCGGCCTAACCTATCTTTACTACTTATTTCATTGAAAGAGCTTATTACTTTTTCTGCTTTTAAGCGTTCCGTCCGCAAGAGATCATCTAGGGTACATAGACGCGAGAAAAGGTTTTCTAAAGAACTTTCTGAATAACAATCTTTAAAACTTGTTTGAGAATTGACTTCTAGGGACTGTGGATACCACGAATTATTTTTAAAATTTACTAGAATTCCGAATTTTTGTGCAAAATCACATCCTAAAACCAAAGTATGTGATAGAGAAGGTACTACTAGAGCAGAGATTACTAAACAATGACCATTGCAGACTAGCGGCAACTCAACCGTACCTAAAACTTTTAGACGGCTGCCATCTGCAGTGGTAACACTTCTATTTTTGACATGGCATATTTTTATACTTAAACGACTTAAAATTTTTATACCATTCTGACCTATAACGGAGGCATTTGCACCAGAGTCAAATAAAGCCGAGAAATGGGCACCTAATAGATTTATCTTGATATGCGGTCTGTTATCCGAATATTTATGCACGAATAAAGGAGACATGTGACCATTTGGAGAAGCAGGAGTTTTAACTTGAGAAGGAGGATTTTTATTAGACTTAAAAAAAAATCAGAAACTTTTGTAACTATTTAGTCCAATCTGATCTATTGGATTATTTCTTTACTTAAGATCCCCGTTGGAATCTTTCTTTTATCCGCGACCGGACGTTCTGAGAAAATACGACGGATTTTCAGTTCATAGTCTAATTCATATTCCAGTAGGTGATTGACTTTAAAATTTAAAGCTTCCATGATAAATGAATAAAATTTAAAAGAACTGTTTAAAAGGTCTTGAAAATATTTCTCCTGTGCTCCCAATAGTCAAAAAAAATAAAAAAATATGTAAAGGCACTTAAAATATGTAAACTTCTTTACCAAACATTAAAAAAAATCTTCGACAATTTCAAAAAAATTCTAAGTATTGCCTTCTATTAAAATTCTTTTACCAAATATGTTAGGAATTTCCAACAAAAAAATCTCCAAATATCGTTTCGTATCAGCAAAGTATTTTTAATATTCATGCAAAACATCGGTGAGAAGAAAGAACAGTTTTTTGTTCGGTTAACCGCAAAATAAATCTAACACTGCAAAAAAAAAAATTAAAGTAAACCAGCACATCTGCTAATCTGAACTATAAAGCTAGCTTTTAAGAAAAAAACAGGGATCTCTTATCTTAGAGTCGATTAACAAAATTCAAATATCTATACCACCATCAGATAAATTGAAATAAAAAATTCTACAAATTTCCTGCTTTTGTCTTACTGCTATAGTGTAGTTTCGTTTAATAAATATTATGAAATAAAAATATCTGCAAAGTTAGAGCTTTTATTTTGTTCGAAAGCTAGTACACTGAACCCTTTTTTAAAAAATAAAATTCCAAAAGTCCCGCGTTGACAGCGCTATTTTGTAAGGTGTGAACTTACCCGCTTTTTGAGGCGTCATTTTGTAGCCTATGAAAAGGTGTTTAATTGCGCCCCACTTTAATTTCTGATAATGAATCGAGTGAACCCTGATTTTAAAAGAACTAGAGAAATTAAATACACACTAGCTCAGTTTTCTTTGGTAGAAAGATATGGGTAAGAGATAATTTTTGTACGTCTTTTTGGATTTATTTTCTATTTTTAAAAAGCTTTAGCTGTACGATTTTTTTGGGCACCATTCATTTTAAAATAGAAAGGATCTAACTTCAGCTAAAAAAATGAAAAAATACTGAAAGGTTTTATGGGTATTACTAAAAAGAATTAGTCTAGTACAACTTATCCTGAAAAGAAAAATAGGTATTCAGTGAGACACTAGCTTTAATCAACAAAAAGAAAATTTATTCATGTTTTTAAAAATAAAAAGTTCTAACCTTTGCAGTTCTACAAAAAGATTCTACCCTAACTAGTAGTTATTACATTTAAATTCTGAACTATGACAACCCCCGAAGACGAAAAATAGTGCTTTTCACTTCACTTTTTAGTCAGTTTTAAATTACTGTTAAGGCACTACTCAGGGACAGGTCTATTGAAGTATGCTTTGGTAACTTACTGTTCTTATTCCTGCTTTGATGGAATACGACCGATTTCACACTTTTCTAGCAAACACTTAGAGAGCCCACTACGGCTTTTCGTTAAGAAACTGGTGCGTTACTTAGCTCGCATGATGGTTGTTATGAGCTTTTTCTGTAGCTCAGTCGAAGGAAGCCTACTTGGCGGCTCCGATGCAATTAGCCTCGCCTACTCGGCGGCTGGATGGAAATTCGCCCTACTCGGCGGCTGGATGGAAATTAGCCAAGACAGTTGTTTCTCGGACCCTTAAATAAACCATGCAAACTCTGCCGGTAATATGGCGACGCCGGAACCAAAACTGCGGATACACACATTTCACCAATCGCGGCGTAGCGGTAGATTCGGTCAGGAACCCGCACTGCACAGTATATACCGAACGTCTTGGAATCTCTGTTTAATATACCGTTCGATACAAAAATGAAAATAAGTACAATTTGAAGTGAAAAATCAGTAACATTACATGGTCTTAAAATCTAGGAAAAAATGAATGTTACAATATATATATATATATATATATATATATATATATATATATATATATATATATATATATATGATACTTTAAAATTCCGGGTTTGAATCCGTTCGTCTAACAATGAATTTGCACGACGTTTCGTCAAAATCTCATTTGGCATTTTCAAGTACTCCCGCTGCTGCTGCTACTCGATACTATGATCTTGGTGCTGCTGCTGCTGCTCGAAGCTAATTGAGAAACCGACGTGCGGTCGCCGTCTACGCAGATTGTAGGTGGGGGGTCGGAGGTGTTCGTCCGAGCATCGGTGATTGCCGGCTGATTTACGGGTTCAGGAGCTATGCTGACTATGTCGATGTTTTAATTATTCCTTGGTTTAGCTAGTAGACCCTTCGATGTAGTGGAGATATTGAGCTGTCCATTCTTTTCGATTTCCAAGGCTTCTCTGACTATAATGTGAAATCGAGACCATTTGTTTAGATCCCTCAAAATTCATGTTGTGACCAGTATCACGATGGTGCTAGAAAAGAGCTGATGTTGTTTGTTTGTTTTTGATACTTATTTTATGTTCTTGGATCCGGGTGGAGATTATTCTGTTTATTTGTCCTATGTACAATTTGTGGCACTCTCCGCATGGGACACTGTAAACTCCATGGTTTTCCAGTTTTCTCTCGTCCTTGGAGTTACCCAGGATGTCTGCCAGAGTGTTTTGTAGTTTGTATGCTGTGCCTATGTTATGTTTTCTTAGGACTCTCCCAATCCTATCTGTAACTCCTTTCACATAAGCTAATAGGACTCTACTCTGGTTGAGGGCGCGTTCTTCTCTCCTTGTCTGTGGATGGCGCTGCCTTTCTAATGCTCTTCGTATGGATTGGTCCTTATATCCATTTTGCTTAAGGGTCCTAGTGATTTGTGTAATTTCTTGCTGTCTCGTGTTTAGTTCGGTGAGTCGGTATGATCTCGATACGAGGGTGTTGGCTACCGGCTGGATTTGGGATGGATGGTGGTGTGGGCCAGCGTTTAAATATCTATTGGTGTGGGTGGGCTTCCGGTAGACTGAGTATTGAAATTGACCGTTGTTTTTCCGCGTTATGAACACAGCAAGGAAAAGAAGGCTTTTTCCTTCTTCTACTTCCAAAGTGAACTGTAGCCGGTGATGGATTCTATTTAAATAGGTCAAGAAGTTGTCTAATTCATTTCGTCCATGGAGCTGAATTATAAAGATGTCATCAACATATCGTTTCCAGAGTTTGGGTTTGAGTGGTCAGTTTTTAAGGGCCTCTGTTTCAAAATACATCATATAGAGATTGGCTGGTGAAAAGGAAGATCCTATGGGCGCTCCATCTGTTTGTTTGTATATCTGACTGTTGAAGACAAAATAGGTACTTTTTAAACAGTGTTCCAATAGTTCTACAACATGAGCTGGGAAATCCTCGTTCATTACTCTTTTGTCTAGCGCTTCATCCACTGGAATACTGGGGTAAAGTAAAAAAACATCTAGACTCGCCAGAATGTCATTTTTCCCTAGTTGAATGTCTCTGATTATGTTCGTGAGATGTTCGGAGTTTTTGATGTATGACTCAACACTTTCAACGGTTGGTTGCATGATCTTTGACAGATGCTTTTCTAAGTTTTGTGTAGGCGAGGCCACCGCGCTAACAAGGGGTCTAAGGGGGACGTTGAGCTTATGTATCTTTGGTAGGCCATACAACTTTGAGCATCGGCTTGATTTCTCTCTTGGAATTATGAGTCTTTCAACCTCTGCTCCCAAGTTTGCAGCTTTTATTTTGGCCTTTGTAGTTTTTTCTAGAAATGTTGTAGGGTCCCTGGTAACTGGCTTGTAGGTATCGTCTTGTAGAATGGTTTCCATTTTTGTCATGTAGTCTTCGGTATTTAGGACCACTGTGGCATTGCCCTTGTTTGCTGGTAATATGGTGATATTTTTGTTTTTCTTGAGCGCTTGAAGAGCTTTTCATTCTTCAAATTGTCGGCTTGGCTTGGGAGGTCTGCTTGTTCTCAGGATTTAAATGATATCTTGTGTTATTCTTTCAGCATTTTCTTCGAGCATGGTATCTAAGTCAACCCCTACATTTGAGATTATATCTTCAAGTAGGATTGATTTTGGTGTTATTGCGTAAATGAAACCTTTGCTTAATACTGATTCTTCGTGGTCTGTAAGGTGGTGTGTTGAGAGGTTATGCACGACTTTTTTTGTTTCTAAATGAGGGTCAGTGCGTCGCGTATCTTGTCCTCTGATGTTTTTTAGCTTCTTTTTTAGTTTTTCGGTTTTTAAATTGGTATCGGATTCTGCCCGCCAGAATGAGAGTTTATCAATATCAGACCATAGTAGAGGGTAAATATGGATGCTTAGTTGCAGATGAAGATAGAAGGTTTCTTTCTCTGTGATGGCAATCTGTCATCGTTTTTCCCGGATTTGTTCTCGTAGAAGCGCTTGGCTGGATTTTTTTTTAAATGGATGTTGCATTTTTTGTTTTAATAGTATATATATATATATATATATATATATATATATATATATATATATATATATATATATATCAATATATATCAATATATATATTATATATATATATATATATATATATATATATATATATATATATATATATATATACATATATATATATATATATATATATATATATATATATATATATATATATATATATATATATATTATATATATATATATATATATATATATATATATATATAACATATATATATATATATATATATATATATATATATATATATATATATATATATAATATATATATATATATATATATATATATATATATATATATATATATCAATATATATATATATATATATATATATATATATATATATATATAAATAACATACATCAATTCCTTGCTGAATATGGAGATTGACGGGATGACTATCTCCTTTGCTGACGACACAGTACTGGTTTTTTCAGGAAATGAATGGGAGGATTTAAAAGATACAGCAATGAATGGCCTGAAAATAATAGGAAACTGGCTTGAAAATTATAAACTTACCCTTAATTGCCTTCTCTCTGACTGTAGCGAATAGACCTCCATTCAATTATATAGAATTCAATAAACACATCGTAAAGGAAGTAACACACGCTAAGTACCTTGGAATAGTGATTGATCAGTTTCTGAAGTGGCATTTTCATGTTGATTACGTGTCGAACAAAATTCGAAAACTTGTTTATAAATTTTACCTTCTGAGAGAATTTTCTGGACCAAAGCGCTTTGGTGATGATTTATAAGGCATTAGTAGAATCGATAATTCGATATGGAATTGTGGTATGGGGTGGATTGTATAATAATAACCTAGACAAACTAAATATATATACAAAAATATATTTTGAAAATAATATATAAAAGAAATAAAAGATATCCAACGGACAGGTTGTTTTCAGTAAAAACGAGTAACATTAAAATAATGTATATCAACGCGATTTGTGCCTATATACACATTCATAAAGATGCTCAATTACATATAGCACATAAGTACGACACTCGAACAAAAACACTTCAACATTTAAAAGTACCTCAAAGCCCCAACAATTTACATCTGGGATATTTGAATTATATTGGGCCTAAATTATACAATTTACTCCCTATTGAAATACGAAAAGAACAGAATAAAAATAAATTCATCAGAAAATGTAATGTAACGGGTTTGTTTTCGAAAATAGCTTCCAATTTGAAGGGTTTCTAAACTGAATGGGATGGTGTCAGAACTATCTCATGAGGGGAGAAGGAAGGAATTTCTTTGATGTATATATATGTATATCCTGTTTCTTTCTTTTTTCTTTAATTTTAGTTCTTTTTTCTTTAATTTTAGTTCTTTTTTCTTTAGTTTTAGTTTCTCTGGTTTTTAGTTTTAAATTTGTATCATGTTGTATTTTGGGATTGTACATAATATTATCTTAATTTAATTTTACTCAAAATTTGTAAGTTTATGCACATACAGATGTCTTTTTCATCTAGGTGCATTTTATATCAAAGTAATTTACACTGTATAAATACCTTCATTTTTGTTTTTTAATATTAAGTGTGTATTGTATTTTCAAATTGGTGAATAAATAAATATATAAATATGTATATATATATATATATATATATATATATATATATATATATATATATATATATATATATATATATTTATATATATATATATATATATATATACTCGTATATATATATATATATATATATATATATATATATATATATATATATATATATTTATATATATATATATATACTCGTATATATATATATATATATATATATATATATATATATACATATTCTAAAAAATAAATAAAAAATTATAATTAATAATCAGGATGTGCATACTGACTTTACATTACCTTTCTTAGTTGATGTAGATTTTATATTCATGTTGGCTAAGACATTGTATAATTTGAAAAATATATTTTTTTGTTCGTATAATTGACATTCCTCAAGAGATTATTCGTTTTTGTAACTGCATATGAAATGTCGGAAAAGTACTCCGAATTGACACTGTCTAATCCCAAGAACCCCAATTTTTCATGTTACCAGAACCGTAACCGTTATTAATAAAAAAGTTATGTGTACATTAAAATTTAATTATATAAAACGAAAAATAAATGAGTTTGCGTTTATAGCTTTTTAATTTCCTCTATAAATTTTTATTTTATATTGACTTTCGACCACAAAATGCTGAAACATAATTCGCTAAGTGGTAAAATGTCACATCACTAATATTTTTGAGACAATTTGACTTGTTTATTCATAATGTAAAATTGAAAATTTCTCCCTCGTTTAATAAAAAAAACATTTTTTCATAAAGTAATTATGGAATTGATATAAATTCGGAAGGGGGTAAATACAGTCAAGAATGGCATTCTCAAAATCATGTAATTATTCATTGTTGCTAATTTTTTATTTTTTTTAATAAACAAATACTCATTTGGCTGCGTTCTACATAGGAAATATTTTTTCAAGGAGTAGAAGCTCTGAACGCTATAAATTGTAAAAAACCGTTTAAATATTGTTGTGCTTACTTTTGGGGTTAGCGAAACATAATATTGTATTTATACACTGTCACAAGTCCTTATGGGAAAGTTATTATATTTTCGATTCGTCAAATGCAAAAGGGAAACATGTTTGAAAAGATTGATATAATGAACACAATTGTCCACAATTTCAAATTTGAATAATTTACATTCGTAAAATTTTAGCTGTTGAACTTATTTCTCTTACTTCGTTAGAGAGTATATCAAAATTAGAACCAAAGAGTATAAAGTACAAAGTATTTTTTTACATTCTTCTATTATTTTAGATAACAAATAGTAAAGTATGTCTAATATCAAATAATCGGTCAAGTGCAAGTTAAACTTGCGCAATTAGTCTTCCGTACGTTAATTGCTTTTAGAATAAAAAATTTTGTTAGGGAGATATAAAATGATCAGTGACTTCACAAAACACACCCCAAATAAGTTTTCACCAAAGTTTGTTTCCGATCTTTATTGAAAACTGATAACCTCGAAATTTTTTTTTTTATATATACCAGATGAATTATTAAAGATAATGCACTCGTGATAATTTTCGTTCAATCTACACCCTGTGGAGAAAATTCCAGAACACTGATTTGGCTTCGTTCTACATAAGAAAAATTTTTTTCAAGGAGTAGAGGCTCTGAACGCTATAAATTATAAAACCATTTAAATATTGTTGTGGTTACTTTTGGGGTTAACGAAAAATAATAATATTTGTTGTTGTCCTTGGTATTTCAACAAAATGCGGAATATCTTGCTTTAGTACCATTTACAATTAAATGTTGTTCTATATATACGACATATGGGATGGTATGGAATTGTCCTCAAGTATACCTCCAATCGAACTTATTTATTACTTTTTTGTGTTCCGTACGGTACACTTATGGGATCCCTTCAGTGTCTGCCCTTCTGTCTGCCTGTCCGTTTGTCACACCCGATTTTGTCCTAAACTGTTTGACATAGAAAATTGAAATTTGGCACAAATATAGCAATTGTTGGCTCAATCAGAGCCGTGTAGTTTTAGAGGTTAAATTTTGACTAGGGGATTAGTTTTGGGGGTGAAATCTTAAGTGAAAAAAATAGTTTTACCAGGTCATCAAGTGGAGTGTCAAATGAAAGCTTGTGAAAACATGAGTTCAAAAATATCTATAATGTAGCGCGCACTCTTCTTTGTATTATTTTTAAAAAATTGCCAAAAAGCCCTGTCCACCCACCATATCTCGAAAAGAACTGATCAAAGAATTTTGAAAAAATTCTGGAATATTCTCCATAAAGTGTAGATTGAATGAAAATTATCACGAATGCATTACCTTTAATAATTTATCTGGTATATAGAAAAACAAAAAATTCAAATTTATCACTTTTCAACAAAGATCGGAAATAAACTTTGTTGAAAACACGTTTGGGATGTTGGTCATTTTATACCCCAGTAACAAAAATTTTTATTCGTACGGAACACTAATTGTGCAAGTTCAATTTGCACTTGACCAGTTTATAATATTTTACCTGACAATATTTTCTCAACGAAAACAATATCATTTAAAAACAGTTCGGGCCATAGCAATGATACTGCCGTGTATTTTTAATTGTCGCTCTTCCGAGACAAGCCTTCAAAGATCTCTGATGCAATTCATGTTCTTTTGGAGAACAAAAATTAAAATTAATCTTTGACAAATCATTGCTAGCCCCTTTAAAAAAAAGACTAAGAGGACGTGGTTATTATCAACTATTTGTAAACTAGGTCGATAGGCTTGCCTTGTCACAGTCCTTCTGATACCGTCGCAAGCTCCTTGTCAATAAGAGGTCACAAAAGATTCCACTGAGCATTCATTCCAAAATTTTCTTGATATTTGAATAGATTAATAAAATCTAATTTATTTTGTACTGCGATGTAGCTCCATCGAAAAAGTAAAAAAATTCCTTTGATATTTTGATCTCCGAATTTTTAGTGTTCCGTACGGAACACTTATAAGATGACTTCGGTGTCTGTTCGTCTGTCTGTCCATCTGTCTGTCACACCCGATTTTCTCATAGTCATAGAAAGTTGAAATTTGGTAATAATATAGGAATTGATGGCCTCATCCGAGCCATGTAGTTTTGAAAGTTAAATTTTGACTTAAGTGTCAAGTTTTGAGGGATAAAATCGGAAGTGAAAAAAAAAATTTTCTAGGTCATCGAGTGTGGTGTCAAATGAAAGCTTGTGAAAACACGAGTAAAAAATCGTAATATAATGTAATACTTGCGTGCACTTTCCTTTGTATTATTTTTAAAAAATCGCGAAAAAATCGCTGTCCACCCGCCTTATCTCGAAAAGTACTTACAAAAAGTTTTGAAAAAATTCTGGAATATTCTCCACGGGGTGTAGATTGAACGAAAATTATCACGAGTGCATTACCTTTAATAATTTATCTGGTATATAAAAAAAACAAAAATTTCAAGGTAATCAGTTTTCAGTAAAAATTGGAAACAAGCTTTGTTGAAAACTCATTTGGGGTGTGTTTCGTAAAGTCACTGATCATTTTATACCTCTGTAACAATTTTTTTTTATTTTGAAAGCAATCAACCTACGGAACACTAACTGCGTAAGTTCAACTTACACTTGACCGGTTATTTTTTTTAAGTATTCGATAAGTCTTAAATTAAATAAATAAACTGAACTATTGTGAATTAATCGTTCAGAAATTTTGGCAAAAGTGTCGTTCTCCATTTTAGCAATAATGCGTCGTTCTCCATTTTAGCAATTAGCGTATGGATGGAAAATGTCCTGAGTATTTGCCTAATGATGGAACTGGATCGCATTCTGAACATAAAATGTGTAATTCTCTATTAAATCCATGCATATTACTCCTTGGTTAAGTCTATTGTTCATTTGGCTAAAATACGAAGCTTAAGACTTCGCTAGAAACTGCATAAATAAAACTAGCAATTCGTTGGCTAAATGAGTAAAAAAATTGTTTCTGCTTTCAGTCACTTCAAAAATTTCGCATCTGTAATCCAAAAAAGTAGTAAAAACGAAAATGTTGTGTTAGTTTGTCTGAGTTATTACTAAATGTATAATAAAATACTTGTCAGTGCTAACCCATTTACTGAACTTCAACACTATCACCTCTTTTTACTCGAAAATAATTTTAAATTTCTCGATAACAAATTTAGTCTTGGAACAATTTTCGCAAGTAGAAAAAAGCAATTGGACGATGCATTCTTACAAACTGAATTTTCTGTGAAATCGTGATATGTATTAGTAAAGTCATCTCCTTTTATGTTCAGTACTTGTCGTACACTTTGCATTTTTAATTTCGTATTTTAATGTATTTTACACACACATACATTGTGTGTGCTGCTTGTTCTTGGGAGAAAGTAGTGAAAAACGTATTTTCATCAATAATGGTTCTCCGTATTCCGGAAAAGTATTGTTGATTTTTTTTCAATCTTCCTTGTTTCATCTAAGTTATCACATTGGAACGTCGGATCATTTCTTTCGTCTTGCTCGTGATCTTCTACAGGGTCAATTTCTTCGACGATGTTTTCATGTAGTGTTCTCTATTCGGGAAGGTCAAGTGAAAAGTTCGGATCATCTTTTTTCTCGTGAATAGATCATCTAAAGAAACTGTAGAATGTTGCATGCAAGTTTGTAGTTGCGGTAAATAGATTTTTCCGCTCGCACTTAAGCCCATTTTTTTCAACAACACCCTGCTCATCGCGAAAATCACTTAAAATCACTTGAATTTTTTGGAATCAGGTGAGCAGAAAAATCTCATATATAAGTATTTTACGATAATGATATTTCTAATATTGTTTTTCAATCCGTGCCGAGTCTGTGATTAACAAACTCGGACTCTATAATAAGAACCTTCTTAGTCAAACGATTGGCATGTTCGAACTTGCATAAAATTGTTCCACGCCACGTAGGAAAGCAAATGTCTGTCACCGCTTTTACGTTTTGTTAACCCAAAAAGTGAGCACAAAAATATTAAAACAGTTTTATAATCTATAGTGTTCAGAGCTTCTACTTTTTGAAGAGAAAATTAATTTTCATAGGGAGAACAGGTGTTTAATAAAAAATAATGATTAATTACATGTTTTTGAGAATATTATTGTTGAACGCATTTATGAATACTTTACGAAAAAATATTTTTTTTATCAAACGATGCAGATATTTTCAATCACACACTGTAAATAAACAAACAAAATTCTACCACTTATGTCAGAAACCATGGGCTTACTTAAGAAATGTTTACACAAGTATAGGTTTCAAAGTAAATACTGGATTCTTCTTCTTCTTCCTCACATTAAATAATAACTTAATCGAATCACTAGATCTCAATGTAATAAAAGGTGAGCTGTTATTCACAAAAAACAGTCAAATGATTTACCCGGTACTTTTCTTGCAAACACTTAATTCTAAAATAGGTCCTTAAATTTCCTTTCTCACCCTAAAGAATAATTTAATCCAAGCACTACGACTCGATATTTTAACATGCTTAAAGTTAGTACAGCGTTCCTCAACCTGTGGGGCGCACCCCAGTAGGGGGGCGTGATTATACTCTTCTTTTTCTATATTTAGTTGAGATCTATATCTTGTTTTCAAAGCAGCAACCGCAGAAAATCTGGTTTCGCAAAGGTAGGATGTTGAAAATGGTAACAGTATATAAAATGCTCTTGTTTTCAATGCAAAAACTCATCATTCACCTCTGCCCAAAATTCAAAGAGTGATTTATTATTAAATTGTCTTTTGATTTCTCCACTTGCCGTGAAGTCTATTAAGATTTCTTCGGAAGTTGAGAGCCCTTCGGGAGTATTTTGAAAAGGATCCCTAACCCACTCGTAACTTGCTACCAAGTTGTCGTCAGTAAGAAAATACTTTTTAAAATCTTTGTCAACATGGCTAGATGGTTTTCATTGGTTACTAAAACAACTTTCACATGTTGTTCTTCAGCCTGGTATGTTTTAACACATTCACTCACATTTGCAAACAGGTTTTTTTGCTTTAATTTCTACTCCACAATTCCAATTTTCTACAATAAGCATTAATTTTATCATTTGTATCGAATATATGTGTATTTGTTCCTTGGAGTTGACGATTTAAGATATTTAGTTTCTCGAATATATCGACCAAGTAGCTCAATTTCATCACAAATAAACTATCTCGAAACTTCTCGGCTTCCGGTCGGTTTTCCTCTTCTAGAAAAATGGCGATTTCATTTCTTAATTCATAAACACGTTGCAAACATTTCCCACGTGATAACCATCTTGTTTCGCAATAAAATAGTAACGCTGAATGTTCGGCAGTCATGTCTTTACAAAGTGCAGAAAAAATTCTAGATTTTAGGGGTATCGTTTTAATATAATTTACTACGGTTACAACTGTAGTGAGCACAACATTCAAAGCATCTTCCAGACATTGAATGAGCACCATCGGTACATATTCCGATGCAATTTTTCCACTCCATATTTGCCTCGTTTATAAAATCATTCAAGATAGCAAATAATACGAGTGATGTGCTGAGTAATAAAAGAATTGGGCCGATGAAAGACAAGCTATTAACAACTGAAACCTGGTATTTTTCTCTAAGAATGACGTATGAGATGATATGTATGAAACAACCTCTTTAGCATCATGCACTACTCTTTTAATAATATATTTTCTTTTTAATTATATGCCAAGTTTTTCTAGTATTGGGCGTTCTTAAATTTAGAGGCTAACTAAAAAATTTTGTCAGATAAAAAAATAAAAAGAATAGGAATAAAAGAAGTACTAATCAAGCGATGTCTATAAAAGTTACTAGTAATGCCATATTTTACTTATCACTAATCAATAATAATATAATAAGGAAGTAAAGTTTGTATATTTGTTTGTTCGAGGTAGTCTTTGAAATTATCAATCCGATTTAAAAAATTACTGGTATGTAACCTAGATTTTTAGGGTGAACATAGGCTACATTTTATAAGGTTATTACAAAAGGAATCTGACGCGATGAGGAAAGAAATTGCTACGAGCGAGGGTAGGGAGCTCGCTCGTGTCGTGATGAGAGACGGTATCGCGCCCTGGGCGAGCGATAGACCAGCGCTGGTGAGGTGTAGTGTTTGTGTTATACTTGCAGTCTCAGCCTATAATTTGATTTTCTCGAAGTTTAGTGACATAATAACGTGATGTTACGTTTTTGAAGACGAAAAGGTTTGATGTTTTGATATTCGTAGTTTTAAGATTCTTTTATTCTTTTTGTAGGTACTTTGTTGGTGTAAATAGGTACTAAATAACAATAAAAACATAAAAACATTTATTTACTTTTTTTATTGTTATTAGTTTATTTTTGTTCAATAAGTACGTAATAGTGTGGGATTCATTTAAGCAACAAATATTATTTCAGTAACCTTCCTTAATTAAGGTATACCTACTTCATTTAGTTTTGAGTTCTTTGCTATTTGCGCATAAGAGTGTTCTGAAATATCTACTAAAAATTATGTACAATTATTGCATTTCCTTTCACAATTATTACATAATTAATTTCAGTTTGAGGTGTGTATTATTAAGTCGTCCTGTACGAAACTCTTCGGTGTCCGTCCGTCTGTCTGCCACTCTCGATTTTTCTCAAAACTATTTGACATAGGAAGTTGAAATTTGGAACAAAAATAGGACTTGTAATGTATTTTTCGACGCTGAAACTGAATCGCTGGTCGAAATTACCCAATCTCGTCAAGATTCATCCCTAACCTCAAGAAATACGTAAAAAATGTCAAAAATCTCTTTAAATTAGCAAAGTAAAGATGGAAACTTCATATGCCCATACCCTGGGATATCATGATAGAATCGCTTGTATAGAAAATCTTAGTCAGAAATTGCATGAGGATTTTTAAGTGAATTTTACAACTATCAATGGCATTCCTAGCCGCCATCTTAAAATTTTTATTTTTGCCAATGAGACTTTGATTTGATACATGAACATCCACAACTTTAGATGTCTTCTAATTTTGGAGAAGGTGGTGGGCCCGGTTAAGAAAGAATGACCCATTGATATATATATATATATATATATATATATATATATATATATATATATATATATATATATATATATATATATAAATATATATATATATATATATATATATATATTTTGTTGAGTGTAAGGTTCTTTGATCTTGGTATATACATATATATATATATATATATATATATATATATATATATATATATATATATATATATATATATATATATTATATTTTACGTGTTCTTGGAATTAGATCATTAAAACTATTCTTGGATCTGTTATATATTTATTGACGTTTCGACCTTCGGAAGAGATCTTTTTCAAAATTTGCTCTTAGAAAGTAGTTTATTGTGTGGGGTGTTAATTTTAAATCACTATCAAAGCCACATTTTTACTGTCTACAAACAAACCACTTAACTTGAAAGACTTCATATGACTGTCATAAATCACTATCAAAAACATATTTTTACTTTCTACAAACAAACCACTTAACTTCAAGGACTTTATATGACTGTCATATAAAGTCCTTCAAGTTAAGTGGTTTGTTTGTAGAAAGTAAAAATATGTTTTTGACAGTGATTTAAAATTAACAACCCACACAATAAACTACTTTCTAAGAGCAAATTTTGAAGAAGACCTCGTCCGAAGGTCGAAACGTCAACAAATATATAACAGATCCAAGAATAGTTTTAATGATCTAATTCCAAGAACACGTAAAATATATAAAAAATATATACACATATATATATATATATATATATATATATATATATATATATATATATATATAAATAGTATATATATACATATATATATATATATATATATATATATATATATATATATATATATATATATATATATATATATATATATATATATATATATACTATATATATATATATATATATATATATATATATATATATATATATATATATATATATATATATATATATGTATATGTATATATCTATAATCTGTAATATATATAAAATGCAACGTCTCTCTGTCTGTCTGTCTGTCTGTCTGTCTATCCGTTAGTGCGCTTATCACTGGAGAACCACTTATCCGATTTACATACTTTTTTTTTAAAAGATACATTTGTTCTCTGGTCAGGTTATAGGCTATATTTTATTACGATAGGTAGCATAAGGAATGAGCAGTGACGATAATTGTCAATGAAGTCGGAAAAAGTTTGCCGCTAACGCGTTCCTTTGCAATACACAGCCTAAACCATTAAATATGGAATAATATTATGTAGCAGAGAATATCTATAATCTATAATCTATAATATGTATAAAATGCAATGTTTCTCTGTCCGTCGGTCTGTCCATTAGTGAGTTTATCACGCAAGAACTTATCCAATTTACGTGTCTTTTTTTAAATTCATACATATATCTTTTGGCCAGGTTATATAATAATAATAATAATCTATATCTATAATATATATAAAATGCAACGTCTCTCTGTCTGTCTGTCTGCCCGTTAGTGCGCTTATCCCTCGAGAACCACGTATCCGATTTACGTGATTTTTTAAATTCATGCATATGTTCTCTGGCCAGGTTATAGATATATATTTTATTACATCTAAAATATATATAAAATGCAACGCATCGCTGTCTGTCGTCTGTCTGTCTGTCTGTGTGTCCGTTAGTGCGCTTATCACTGGAGAACCACTTATCCGATTTAGGTACTTTTTTTTAAAAAAAACATACATATGTTCTCTGGCCAGATTATAGGCTATATTTTATTACGATAGGTACCATAAGAAATGAGCAATGACGATAATAGTGAATGAAGTCGGAAAAAAGTTGGTCGCTAGCGCGTTTTCTTGCAATACACAGCCTAAATCATTAAATATGGAACAATATTATGTATCAGAGAATATCTGAGTAATGTATATAAAATGCAACGTCTCCCTCTCTGTCTACCTGTCCATTAGTGCGTTTATCATGCGAGAACCACTTATCCGATTTACGTGTCTTTTTTTAAATTCATACATATATTCTTTGGCCAGGTTATATAATAATATTAATAATCTATATCTATAATATATATAAAATGCAGCGTCTCTCTCTCTGTCTGTCTGTCCGTTAGTGCGCTTATCACTGGAAAATCACTTATAAGATTTACATGCTTTTTTTTTAAAACATACATATGTTCTCTGGCCGGGTTATCTATATATAATATATATAAAATGCAACGTCTCTCTGTCTGACTGTCCGCTAGTGCATTACGTATTTTTTTTTTTTTAAACATACATATGTTCTCTGGCCAGGTTATAGGATTTATTGCGTTAGGTAACATAAAGATTAAGCAGTGACGATAATAGTGAATCAAGTCGGAAAAAAGGTTACCGTTAGTGCGTTCTCTTGCACTACACTGCCTAAACATTAAATATGGAACAATATCATGTTGCAAAGAATATAATATATATAAAATGCTACGTCTCTCTCTGTCTGTCGTTAGTGCGCTTAATACTTGAGAACCACTTATACGATTTACGTGTTTTTATAAATTTATACATATAATATGTTCTATATAATTCGATATAAGCCTAGATAATGGGAGATAAAGTGAGATAATGGGAGGTAAGTATAAATAATAGGAGATAAGGAGAAATAATGGGAGATAAGCAGAGATAAGTCTAAGTAATGGAGTTATGGTGAGATAATGGGAGATAAGGAGAAATAATGGGAGATAAGGAGAAATATTGCGAGATAAGTCGAGATAAGCCTAGATATTTGGAGATAAGGTGCGATAATGGGAGATAAGGTGCGATAATGGGAGATAATGAGAAATAATGGGAGATAAGAAGAAATAATGGGAGATAAGCAGAGATAAGCCTAGATAATGGAAATTATGTAGAGATAATGGGGAGATAGGGAGAAATAATGGGATATAAGGGGAAATAATGGCAGATATTTTATTACGTTAGGTAACATAAGTAATAAGCAGTGACGATAGTAGTGAATCAAGTCCACGCGATCGGAGCAGCGGGCACGGCTAGTGTGTATATATATATATATATATATATATATATATATATATATATATATATATATATATATATATATATATATGTATATATATATATATATATATATATATATATATATATATATATATATATATATATATATATATATATATATATATATATATATATATATATATATATATATATATATATATATATATGTATATATATATATATATATATATATATATATATATAATAAAGGAAGTCTGAATTTAGTTCGTTTCTATGGTGAACTAAATCACTAGAAACATTTTCAGTTTAAAAATTACAGATGTAATAAACCATAAACTTACTGAAAAAGTTTTAACAAAACACAACCGAATATACACAGGTTACGGACTGTGATGTAACTATTAATTTAAATAAATATCACTGGTTGCGACACAGATAAAAAATAAAAACCTTTATACTATTTAAGCATAAATAAGTTAGTAAATTTTAAGAATATATTACAATTATCAATTTAAAAAGTTGACCATGACAATGCAGTATGTGATCTGTTGCTAACTTTATTTATTCTCGGTTATCTCCGAGATTACTTAATCTTAAAAGTTTCTTTGAATGAATTGATAGTAAGAAAAGTATTAATTGGATTAATGATAATCAGGAAATTTTTACAAATTATTTCTGTAAATTGGGCTAGAAAATATAAGGAAATAAAAAGAAAAATGCCTCGATCTATACCTTATTTTAACCTAATGTTGTTTTAACTAGCTTATACATGATTCAACATATTCAGAGAGGTAGACAGTGTAACACTAGGCCATCTAAAAGTGTGATCTGTCCTTACATACACCTCAACATAACTAACTCATCTTAATATAACACTGGTATGAAGATTATATTTAGGATTAGTTTTTTTGCAGAATTCAAAAATGATATAATATATACAGGATGTTCCATAGTAAAAATAATGAAGCTCATTTCGTTGCCAGCTAAACCGGAAGTTATAATATAGTTTTTATAGTCCAGTTCTACACTTATTTAAACCATATAAATCCTTAAAATGTTAACTTAACATATTTTCACTTTCTTTGCCAAAGAAAAATACTGTACTCGTGAAAAAAATTACCCTCCGAGATTTTTACTTTTCTTCGCAATCACGAGAAATACAGACACTCATTTCCGTCAGCAGCACTACGCTTACCTGTGTCCGTTTACACGAGCTTGGGCTTTTTTCATGGTCTAAACCAGATCAACAAACACGACACAAATACACACATATAGACCTATACACTGTTGTAACAACAGGAGCAAAACATCACACCATATTATCCACAGGCTTAATACTAACGTGTACGATATCATGTTGAGGAGATGAATATCTGTGCCTATCAGTCATCGAGAACGATGGCACTAGGCGACCTCCCGAAGTAATCAGCCTTGCAGCCGTACAGATTAAGAATGTCAATATTTTATTTCCTCCTTACTCGTGGCAATTATATAGACTTAAATGAAATAAAATCATAAAACAGAATGGTGATGAACGTGATGAAGACTCCCTGCTAAAATCTCCAATACCATCGGATGTGTATAATAAGGACACAACGTTGATATCTACAAGTGGCAGGAGTAATGGCTCAAGATCCGTCAACAAACCTAAAGAGACTAGCAGACCTAGAGCAGAGTACGGCCCAATCTGCAGTATCAGAGTCATATGGGAGCCAACTTAAACACAGTCCGGTTTCCTTTAGAAGTAGCCTTACCAACTTCAAGATACACTTTTTACTAATTTTAAAGAAAATTTTTTCTTTGAGATGTAAGCATTCAAAAACGGATGTACTATGGTAGACCAGTAGCGAATCTACATAGAACTACCAGGAAATTAATTATTTAATAAGGCGAAAACCTCAGATGACTGGAATTACTACTCTTGGTCACAGAATATAACAATGCTCGGAGGAAGGCTAATATACACAGCCGAGGAGAAGTCGAAAGCACTGCTCAAGCAGCACGTATTCAAAAAATTCTCTCAAAAGAGAACCTAAATTATCTTGACGCAGTCCAGCTACCTACAAAAGAGTATTCAATACCGGAAAAAGATAACCTTGAGATGCTTCTCCAAGTGCGTTTTCCAGAATCGGAAATTCAATAACCGAAAATAGCTCAGATATAACTGAAACTTAGCGATAAAGCCAAGGGAATTGACTGGGTAGCCGCAAATCGAATAGTCAGCTTTCCACAATCGGAAATTCAATAACCGAAAATAGCTAGGATATAACTGAATAGTCAGCTATAAAAATATCAGGATATGACAGTATGTATCAGCCACTCCTGCAACAAAGTCATCATCTGGTACCGTATTGTATAGAATCTGTCGAGCATGCATTGAATGAGACTATATTCCGTCAGTCAGGGAAAGCTTCAAACGTAGTATTTATTCCTAAACCTGGACGTGATACATACACCGAAGCAAAGACATATCGACCAATCAACCTTCTGGACAAATTGATAGGAAGACATATCATTAAGGAGGTTGTTTTAGAGAACCTTTTACATAAAGATAGTCATGCATCAAGGAGAGAAGTCATGTGAGACAGCTTTACATGACCCCATAGCGAGGGTAAACATATAAAATACGGAGAAGGAAATAAATTCATATTAATATTTTGTACGAACATTGTACATTATTGTAAAATGAAAAGAACCAAATCCAAAAACGTCAGAACAAATAGATTTTAAATCTAAACTGAAACATAAAAAATTAAAATCAAGGGGATTTAGTCAGAGCAACAGAAATCATTAGATACATAACAGTTAATAATAATATGAACGATGTCACTCTACTTAACACAAAGTCCAGAAATATCTACTGATTACATAAAAAATACCACATATGTGTCACGAAAAAGTGACTCTTCCAATTATTATTCCTTTGAGAGTTATTCTTAATATCGAAAAAAAAAAGAACGCAACGCAACAAATTTTGATTCTCCTTCGACCACTTCACTACTCTAAACGAATAGAGAAGTATCAGTACAGCCAGCACACTGGTAGCGGTAACTTTATTACACTCGGTAAGTTCTGACAACTAGATATTTTTTAATCGTTTACTAAACTTGCTGAAGATGATGGTTTTATTAGTTACGTTATATTGAATGCGATGTTATGCAATATCTTATAGTTCCTAGTTAAGTAATGTAGACTAGTCCCATCTATCGAGTTTGATACATTTATTCATTCCAAATTCCATACCAATATCCCGCATTCTTCAACTACTAATTGTTCAAATGTAGTCACACAAGTCATCCCTGAGTCTATAAGTTCACTCGAAGCGTTCTTGTTCTTTGCCAGGGGGGGGGGGCCACCTTGCCCATCTTCTCGATCCGATCGAGACGGGTTGTCAGGAGGATCTACCACATTCATCGTCTCTTAAGGCTTCATTTATGAATTTACGATACGTAAATGATAACTTCAGGAATGTAGCCTTCTTTTTAGATCAACCCTATACACACATGTATAAAATTATTATTAATCAATTAAACTTTATATATATATATATATATATATATATATATATATATATATATATATATATATATATATATATATATATATATATATATATATATCGGTTTCTAACGTTCTCTGATGTTTTCCGACTTCCAATCTCCATCTTTTTCGGTCGTTCCATAGGTCTTCCATGTTTCCTTCCTCAGTTTCCCTGTCTATCCCCTCTCTCTAACTTGTTCTCGGTGTATCTCGCTTTTTCTTGCCTTCTAGTTGCCATTATTTGTTTTGGGATTCGATCTTCGTTCATTCTTTGAATGTGTCAATACAAGATAAATTGTTTGATTAGAATGGCATCTGTAATACTGTGTTTGATTTCCATGATTTCTTTACTACGTTCGTTGGTGACTCTTTCTCTTCTGGATATTCCTGCTGGTCTTTTTCAGAAGTCCATTTCCATTGCTCTTAGCATCGCTAATGTTCTTTCCTTTAGAGGCCATACTTCACAAGTATAGAATGTGACACTTTTCACTATGGTTTCATATATCCTTTTTTTGTTAGTATTTATAGATTTATCACATAGACTGCTAATTAGCAGTTTAATGGCCTTTTTCTCTGCCGTATTTCTCTTTCTTATTGCCCTGTCCAGTTTTCCATCTTCCGAAATTTTTATACCCAGATACACAGCAATGTTTTACCGTGGTTCGATCGTCCAGTAAAAGATCTCTTTGTTGGCCACCAATGCATAGATATTCTTTGTATTGACTGCTAAACCCCAATCTTTATATTCGTCAAATATTAGTCGTAGCATGTTAATTAACGGTATCCCCATGGGTCTATATTTCTGCTTCAATCTCTTTAGTACACTTTCTAGATATATCTTAAAAAGGGTTGGTAATAATCAGCATCCTTGCTTCAGAGCTTTTGACGTAATAAATCCTGGTGTTATTTGTTTTCCCGTTTTAATTCTAATTATGGGTTGGTCGTATAGTGTTTTGACAGCTTTAATTAATTTTAGCTTTAATTTTTTTTTAAATTTAAACTTTTCAGTGATTGCCAGAAGAACCCTGTTATACGCTTTCCTCAAAACAACGAACTGCAAGTGGACTTCTTGATTTCGTGTTATCTTTTTTCTATTAATTGACTTAAGCAGAAAATGTGGTCTACTGTGGATCATCCCGTGCGAAAACCGGCTTGCTCTTCTGCTTCGATATCTTGATATTCCTTCTCCGTTTTGTTCTATAAAACTATTCCATTGATTCTACTCATGGATGCCATAACTGTTATTCCTAGGTAATTATCGCAATTATTTTTGTTTCCTTTCTTGGGTATAGTGGTTAGGTATGAAACTTTCCATTCCTTCGGAATTTCGTTTATATTTATAAATTTCTTAAATTGTTGCCTAAGGTGTTCGTATAACTTGTCTGTTCCACATTTGAACATTTTACCGTGATGTTCTCAGGTCCGGCTGATTTGTAATTCCTTAGCGCTTTACATACGGTTTTTATTTCTTCTGCTGTTATTCCTATTGGTGAACCTATTACTGTAATTCGTTGTTCATTTGGTTCTCTGTCCTCTACCAGTAGCTTTCCGAAGTATATATCCCAATCTTAAGGTTTTATAGTTGTTATTACTTCTTTGTTCTTATCCCCTCTTAGGTTTTTTATTATTTTCCAGGTTTTCGTATTTCCAGTTTCTCCTAAATAGGTATCTATTCTTTGACAGTTCCTTTCCCAAAAGTCGTTCTTTTTCTTAGATATTTTTCTTTTTACTTTTCTTTATATTTTACTTTATCTTCAAATTTTTTGGTGTTTAGAAATTTTTGATGTAGATTCCTTTTCTGTTCTATATGTTTTTCAACTTCGGTGTCCCACCACTAAGGTTTATTTGTTCTATTTCTTGTACAATATGCCAGTGTTTCAAATGCCGTGTAAACATGCTTTTAAACGTTCATATATTTGTTCGAAGTTGCTGGAGTATTGCGCCGTTAGTTTCCCATCTGTTCTTTTTTTAACTACCTTTAGAGTACTTTCATGTTCTGGACTTTTGATATTGTTTCTTCGTTCTTCTACTTTTTCCTTTTTTCCATTTTTCTTTATGTACCCTTGTCTTTCATTATCTTGTTTTTTTATTAGGAAGTTTATTTGGTGGTCACTACCACATATTGCACTTCTTTGGCCTCAGCCGTGTTTTTTTGTTTTGTTACCGTATAGTCGATTCTAGATTTTAGATCTCTTGTAGTCACGTGCATCTGTGTATCCGTTAAGAATTCTAAGTTGGTTCTAATTGCATAGATCTATAAATTCTTCACCGTTGTTATTGATAGTGTTCTCTCCATACCTTCCAACTACTTCATATCTATCTTTCCTTCCTACTCTACTATTAATGTCTCCCAACAATATTAGTCCGCGATTGTCCTATTTTTGTTACTTCTTCATGCATCTGTTCAAAGAACTCAGTATTCTATAGGTACTCCGCTGTAAAAGTAATCCAATTTTCTTAAATTTTCTGAACCCTTTCCCATCTTTTTTTTTGTAATCACTGCTACGTTCACTTTAAGTTCTGTTAATTTATGTAGAACTTCATTAATTATTCTTGATAGACCTTGAATATTTCATGTACCAAAAAATCGTGTCCTTCTTCTAAGCTTGTGCCGTAGTCTTTGTTCCGAGGCAATTGGATTTTTTAACAAAGTTTATGTTTTTGTGTTGGAGAGTTGGAGGGGTTTAATTTCGGAGTCTCCTTCTCCTAGTCAGATCGCGTTCCCCTTTTTCCGTCTATCCCGGAACGCTCCCTTTAAAGGACAGGCTCCTTCGAGGAAAATTAAGATTTGTGATTTATTTATATTATTGTTAATGATTAAGGTTACTGACACATTGCACACAATTAGAAACATCTTCTCTAAAGCTAATATAGACAAAGATTAAGTGAACTTTGTCTTACTTGGAATGGGCCTAATACCTGGACTGCCGAGTGTTAGAGGAAGCTTGTTTTTCCGCCTGCCATTTATCTTCTTTCTTGTATTATTGTACAACCTGCCATCACAAAAAAAGGTTTTCCTGCGGGTATTAGATTAGCAGCAGTTTGAAAAATAAATAGACCTATTAAAAATGTATGAAATGAATGGGCAACTGTATACAACAAGAAATAACTTAAAATGTAGAGATAAAATAATAACTTGAATCTTAACTGCCACTCACTTCAATTTTCCAAATCTTGAGGAAACCAAAGCAACCTTCATAAATTGTTTAGAAAGTATATTCCTATATCTCACACTAATTTATAATACTAACTAGCCGTGCCCGCGGCTCCGCTCGCGTGGTCTTGACTTACTGTTATCGTCACTGCATATTTCTTATGTTACCTTACGTAATAAAATACATCCTATAACTTGGCCAGAGAACATATGTATTTTATAAAAAAACACGTAAATCGGATAAGTGGTTCTTGAGTGCTACACGCACTAACGGACAGACAGACAGACAGACAGACGTTGCGTTTTTATATATATTACAGATTTTTTTTGATAAATATTAAGTTAAGAATTGAAAAAAACACGTCAATCGGTTAACTGGTTCTCGAGTGAAAAGCGCACTAACAGCCAGACAGATAGACAGAGAGACGTTGCATTTTATATACATTGTATTCTTTATTACATGATGTTGTTCCATATTTAACGGTTTAGACAGCGTATTGCAAGAGGGTACGCTAACGGCAAACTTTTTTCCAACTTGATTCGCTATTATCGTTACTGCTTATTTCTTATATTACCTAACGTAATAAAATACATCGTATAACCTGGTCAGAGAACATATGTATGAATCTAAAAAAAAAAAAAACGTAAATCGGATAAGTTGTTCTCGAGTGATAAGCGCACTAACGGACAGAT
>CM032449.1:62097006-62142006 GCA_019049505.1 Pachyrhynchus sulphureomaculatus
AATATTTTATTTGAAATTACAGAAAATCTCCATACAGCCACTCGTCAGCTTTGCCTAGATCACAACATAAGTAAAGGTACCTTCAGTCGTATACTGAATGGCGAAAACCTGCATCCATACAAACCTATTCTATTGCAAGAATTATCTGAAGATGACTACGATAGACGCGTTGAATTTTGCCAGATCAATAATGATCCTAACCTAATTCATAATATTATTTTTTCTGACGAGGCCACATTTTGTCTTAACGGAATAGTTGACAGGCATAACTGTACTGGTCTACTAAGAATCCCCACTGGATAATCGACAGTCATTCTCAAAGACCACAAACGATAAACGTGTGGGCAGGGATTTGTGGACGTCATATCATTGGTCCCTTTTTTATCGATGGAAATCTTACAGGACAGCGGTATTTACATTTACTCCAAGAGCAAGTTATTCCAACTTGTGGAGGTCTTTTTCCTGAGAAAATTATTTTTGATACCCCTAACAGGAATCTGTAATATCAACAGGACGGAGCACATCCTCACTATGAAATCAATGTTCGTAGATATTTGAATGCGATTTTCTAATCGATGAATAGGCATAAGAGGTGCTGTAGAATGGCCTGCAAAGAATCTCGACCTTACGCCACTCGATTTTTTTTATAGGGTCATTTGAAAACCTAAGTGTCATACGGCACACATGTTGACTTTGACAATAAAATGTATTGATTTTTTTAAAATAGAAAATCCTGTATATTATTTTATTTTTGAGTCCTACTAAAAATTTTAGATATTATTTATCTAAAATACTATATGTCTAAATTGAACTGTTTATTTGAAATTTAAAATAAAAAAAAAAGACAAAAAACTATTAATAAATACTTTAGGTTTATTTTTAAGGTAACAATTGCTAAAATTGACTACCGTTAACAGTGAGGCAATGACCCAATCTGTCATAAACAGCTTGAACAGAGTTTTGTAGAGAATTCGGGGTGATCTATGCTACTTCATATTGAATTCTTTGTTGTAAATCTCCTACAGTTTCAGATCGACTTTGGTAAACTTTGCTTTTCAAATGACCCCATAAAAAAAAAGCGAGTGGTGTAACGTCAGGACTCCTTGCAGGCTATTCTACGGCACCTCTTCTGCCTATCCATCGATTAGGAAAAATCACACCCAAATATCTACAAACACTGATTTCATAGTAAGGAGGTGCCCCGTCCTATTGATACCACAGATTCCTGTTAGGGTTAGCCAAATGATTTTCATCGGAAAAAAGACCTGCGCAAGTTGGAATAACTTACTCTTGGAGTAACTGTAAATACCGCTGTCCTGTAAGATTTCCATCGATAAAAAAGGAACCAATGATATGACGTCCACGAATCTCTGCTAACACTTTTGTGGTCTTTGAGAATGACTGTCGATTATCCAGTGGGGGGGGACTCTCAAGTATACCAATACCGGCAGTTATGCCTGTTAACTCTCCCGTTAGACAAAAGGTGGCCTCGTCAAAACAATATTATGAAAATTCAACGCCTCTATCGTAGTCATCTTCAGATAATTCTTACAAAAGAATACGTTTGTATGGATGCAATTTTTCTTCATTCAGTATACGACTTAAGGTACTTTTACTTATGTTGTGGTCTAGGCAAAGCTGACGAGTGGCTGTATGGGGATTTTCTGTAATTTCCAATAAAACATTTAACTTTTTATCATCGCTTGTTTTAATCTTTGGAGGTCCAGATTTAAAATAATTCTTAACATGACATTCCGATATTTTGCGTTAAAAAGATCACATACCTCCTTTTGTGTTCTCCTTCAGCCTCTGTAACCAACCATCAGACAAAGTGATTCTTTCAGCTTCTGTTAAATGTACCATTATGATATTACGCTCAAATTGCATTTTCCCAAAATGTAGCAATAAACGTTGTCCTCAGTAAATTGTTTTTTGACGCGTTAAATCGTTACCTGACAGTAAATGTTTTGCTTGCTTAATTTTGTTTTTTAATCTGATCTCCTTAATTTCAGATATCAATAATTCCAAAACAGTTTAATTTAGAAATATAGTATGTTAGACAAATAATATCTAGAATTTTTAGTAGGATTCAAAAATAAAATAACATACAGGGCTTTCCATTTTAAAAAAATTAAGATTGCGTAATTTCTTCGAACTGACAGTTCAAAACAATTTATTGTCAACTTCAACATATGCGCCGTATAACACCCTATAACTTTTATTTAAACATTTTTTTGATACACTGATTAATAAAGGCTGTGGAATCAGTATACCATACATATGGGGTACCCTAAGGAATGATCTCACTCCATAAAAATTAATTTCCGCAAAAAAACCAAAATACATGTTTCTAATAATTGGTTACTGAACAACATAGTATGATGTAAATAAAAATCAGTGGTAGTTGCTTCCTGTGTGCATAATTTTATTCAATTTCGGTGCCCTTAATTATTTTCTAGGACTCTTGCCAAAATAAATTTTAGTTTTTTTTATAGGTCTAGCACACGTGCTGCAGAGAAATCCCTAAAGCGCTACAGGAGCGTCATGTGAGCGGAAAAAGCGATTCGCGTTGGTCTTGAATCGCTGTAAATTGTACTCGGTGGGAAAACACAGTCCTGGGCAAATTATTCCAAAAGGATGAGGTTATGCATATAAAAGACTGCTTGAAAAGGATTGTACGAGGAGTAATAAGCTAAACCTCATCGGATGTGAAGTATTAGCGCGACGTGTATTTCTAACAAGCACCGCTCTGGGCGAAATTAAGCGGGCTACATCCATCGAACACTTTCCATGAAAATACTTGTAGAATGGATTCAAGTCGCCGACAGTTCTTCGATGTTACAACGAATCAAGGCTGTCGGTGAGTTCCAGGTCTCCTGTCAGGCGAACAGCTCTTCTCTGAAGAGAATCCAACAAATACAGTGTATGTTTGGTAGCAGAGCCCC
Organism: Pachyrhynchus sulphureomaculatus; assembly: GCA_019049505.1. Taxonomy (NCBI): domain Eukaryota; kingdom Metazoa; phylum Arthropoda; class Insecta; order Coleoptera; family Curculionidae; genus Pachyrhynchus; species Pachyrhynchus sulphureomaculatus. The sequence continues at coordinate 62,099,952 of CM032449.1, forward strand.
AAACATGAGACTAGTATTCCATACTTGGTCGAATTTGAGCTTTATACTGAAGCTTTCTGGTTCGAAATAATATTCTCAGCTTCCGAGACGCTCTCTTTGCTATGCTTGCAACATGTTCATGCCAAGACATATTTGCTCCCAAATTAACGCCCAACAAATTGAGTGACAATGCTAGAGGAATGGAGTGCCCCGACATAATTATGTCGGGTTCAGCAACGTTAACTTTTTTAGAAAAAACTGCCACCTGGGTTTTTGTAGCGTTAAATTCCACTTGGTTACTGTCACCCCAAGATAGAATTTCTTCCAGGTCTTTGTTGCTGCTGTGTGCGGATATTCGTCTGGGTAGCCGATGTCGGAGCGTTCAAAGTGAATGAAGAGATAAGCGTACTATCACCTGCAAAGCTATAGATTGGATTCCCGGTCTTTTTCAGCAGATCGTTAATATAAATGAGAAAGAGAGTAGGAGACAATATGGAGCACACTAGGGCACACCGGCGTTGATAGTGAAGGTGTGAAATTCGTCGGCTGCCACTCGTAAAGAACGCTCTCTGAGGAAACAAGAGAGCCACAAACAGACCTTTCCAGACATCCCAGAAGAGCGTAACTTAGCCAACAATCCATCGAGCCAAACATGGCCGAATGCCTTGGATATATCAAGAGCAACCGCTTGAGATTCTCCAAAGGGTTCAAATGAGTTATTCCAAATATGTGTTACGTAAGTCAGAAGATCTCCTGTTGATCTATGTTTACGTGAGCCATATTGGTGGTCGCTAATAATGTCGAATCCTCCAAGATATGCTGATTGATAGCCTTTTCCATGACTTTCGATATTATTGAAAGCTGGGACTAGTCGGTAGTTATTTGGCAACGTCTTCTTGCCTTTTTTAGGTATCGGCTGAACTGTGGCACATCTCCAGCAGGAAGAAAATATTCCCTTTCTGTAGGATAGGTCGAAAAGTCTACAGAAAACTGGTGTTAGTTCCCTCGCACAGTTTTGAGCAGGTATTCCTTCAGCGACAAAAACTTTTTTAGTGTCTAGCTTCATTAAAATACGTTTTATGATACGCGTCTGAAGACAATATTGGGCATCGTTGACTGCACTGTAAGAATAGTAGGAGGTGTTTAGTGCATCCCCACGATAACTATATTTTAGATAACCTAAAGGAGACTTAAATAATCTCGTAATTTCGTGTATTTTTTGTTAATTTCATCCTTTCCATATATAGCACTTTTAACTCAAAATCTTAATACTAATTTTGCTTTGCGATTGTTTAAATTTGCAAGTGTTCTCTAATAGTTGTCTAAGATAATTTATGATGAATTTAATAAATAAAATTTCATGATTTATTTCTTTTCTAAACTTTTGACATACGCAGTAAAAATATGTCATCATTTTTGTTGTTACAGTTGATTGTAGAATATGTACTATAGATAAACTCATATGTGAAATTTTTTCGTGGAAATTTTCTTTACAGATACCTAAATTGCAATAGAAACTGTGTGCGAACAGAGATACCAATGTACGTTAGTCTTGACTAGCTGCGGTTTGTACTAAGCTCATAATACAAGAGACTTTTTAAAGAAGGTAGAATGAACTGACAAATTAAACTCCATACGCACTAACCGAAAACTTCCCAAGACAGTATTTTTATAAGAGACTCAAAGAGCCAACCTTTCCTCAATATTTTAAAAATCAAAGTTTCTGGTGAATTCTAGATCCCCAAATAGCTCTCTCTAGAAAGCATCTAATAAGTTCAGAGTATCTTTGGGAGCAGTATACAAGTATGAGAGCAGTAATTCATCGATAATCGCCGAACGAATTTGTTACGAAATTATATCCCACCTAACAAACAGTATGATCAGGAGAGAACATATTCGCTCCCAGATTAATGCCTAGCAAGCTAAATGGCGATGCTAGTCAACTACATCAACCTGAAGAAAAAATGCCTTTCGAGCCTTTCTTGAGATGAAAATTTCCTGATCGCTGCGAATAATTGTATCGTTAACTAGTGTTTGAATACCTCAAGTATAATAAATGAAAAAGCAAGCGAACAACAATAACTTATATCTTAATAATAATGTTATTTAAATGTGAACCGTTAGGTTTCCGACACTCTTCTAAGCAAGTAGTTAAATAATTGATCACTCTTCGATACGTTCTTTCCGTAATCGCTGTCATTTTTTGTCGGATGCTTCAGGGAGCGAGAATGGTTACTGGCAAGTGTAGCGTTGCAATATCGTCGCAAAAAAAATTCATCTGTGTTAAGTCAAGGCTACGTGGAAGCTAATTTATTTCACCTATTTGAAAAATCAATTTATTCTGAAAATATTTTCAAAATGCTGGTAACGATGTATTTTAAATATGTGATATCACCCCGTTTTGCTAAAAACAGTTTCTCTGGCTATAACTGACAAGATTTTGTAAAGCGTTGGTGAGGATCTTCTGAAGCATCTCCTCATATCGCTCCGAATTAACTAGCGTGGTCTCTATCACTCTTAAAGAAGAAGTGGCCAGGTATCAACATTGCAATTCAAGCCGTCCCTTTGGGGAATATAAAGGTTTTTAATACCTTTGTTTAGTCAGACTTTAATAGAGACAATTCAGTTTATTGACATTCATATAGAAACAAATACAGCTTGCTCAAAGTAATGAACACATATTTGCTTATTTTACTTTCGCTCTCGCTTCTGCCGGAAATTGTGCAAGCCAAAGTTTAACAGAGGAAATCTTGGCAAGGACACTGTCGCTATTTGCCAAAATTAACGGTATACAGTGGGATTAGTATTAATCAACCCACGCACATAAAAACCAATATTACGAGTAACTAACAAAATTGAACAGAATCCATATTTTAACAATTATCCCGGGAAACATTTCGTCGTAACAGGAGTTATCAGCCAACCTAACAAAGCACTTATCATCGTACTATTACAAGATATCATACATATCTGCTTTTTACCTGGGACCGTTCAAGCCACCGACTGGCAGAGGAGACCTTTCTAAAATAATAGCTGAAAACCCAGCATGCCTTGACCCTGGACAACATATTAAATAATTGAATTGTAAGTCATTGAACGTAATGTAACATAAATTTCCATGTTCTTTCAGGAAAAATAACCGAACCTACTGTACATGGATCCCTGGTTTTGTAAACAACTTTAGAGTACTAAGTTTTGATTTACTTTTTAGTCTGATAAAATATCGCTTTTCTATCTTTTCATGCAGGTAGATATTAAAACACATAACGATCTGAAAAATTTGAGGTCACTCTGTTATAAAAGTATTTGACATTAGTGGAAAAGTTACCTAATATTTAAAGAGCATATTGTTAGACCAGCAATCCCCATGAATTAGAACTTTATCTTTTCCATTGTAAACACCCATTTCTAGAAACACCTTTAAAGCATGGTCACCAAAATCTTTTATTTCATCTAATACAATTTTATTTTTTCCAGGATCTAAGGAATTGACTGCTGCAGAAAGAACAATGCTCATAGGTTTATCCATAGTGGCTGCCATAAATTGAAATAAATCAGCGAAATTTTTAGTAATGCTCTCAAACTTTTCAGAATCTCTTATTCGTAAAACATAGGAAAGGGCATGAAATTTTCCGTATACTTTAAATAACATCTCTGAATGTTCTTTATCAAAAACATGTCATTTTGTCAAACATTTTAAACCCAAGGTGACTTAGGTCTTCCATAGCAAGATACTCTTTACTTGGTTCTAGACTTCCATAGTAGTACGTGGGTAAATTGTCAAATTTCGAAACGTTGCTTTCTTTTTGCAAATGGTCCATAGCTTTATATGCGGTTTCATAAAATAAAATTTCATTTGAAAACAATGCCTTAAAACCCATATCAAACTTAGGTGCTTTTTTATAGCAACGTTTATATCTTTATTTTTAACTTCTCCCTTAAAAAACTCTGCCACCATTCCATCACCAAAACTTGGCTTTGTATCTGGCGTCACCACAAAATTTCGTATGTTTTGTGATTGTGCAACTTGAGTTAATACTTCGTTTAATTGTTCTTTTATTTCGTTTTCAGTTGGTGCCTGCATTTTGTCACCTAAAACATATAAATTATGGGGTCAAAATAAAAAATCTTTTGTAGGAAACTCAACTTCACTTTCACAGTAAAATGCCATTTGGATATAGAACCCTTTTTAATATACTCTAAAAAAAACAATTAAGAACAAAAATATATAGAGTTGCCAATGCATATTCTATTATTTCTTCGTATTTTAAGTTTTTAATGAAATAGAATATTTTAGGTGAGAATTTATACGTATTTTTATCAGAAACATTTATTTTTTAGTTCATTATTAGAACACATAGAAAAAATGAAGATATATTTAATTTTGCCTCTGTCTGTCTTCAGTTTATATTCCAACATCACATATGTATATATATATATATATATATATATATATATATATATATATATATATATATATATATTATATATATATATATATATATATATATATATATATATATATATATATATATATATATATATATATATATATATATAATAATGTCTTTATTGTGCATTCACATTATAATTACAAAATAGTGTCAATAACTTGAACACACTAAAGGCGAAGTAGAAGCTAGGCTTCCTCACTTAACCTACTTGTCATAATATGCAATATAACTAAACTTAGGACTATGATAACAGTTTTTCCTTAACTCTAGTTTGTAGAGGGCAAATATCACTTACTGTCAGAAATCAGACTCAACGGACTCAACAGAGCGGCATTGCGGCTCAGGAGACTCTAAGTACTATTCATGCTGGAACAGAGATGCTGTGCTAGAGGTCGAATGGAATTTTTGAAAATCTAAGGCGGTACATTTTTCAAATTCAACGGGACCAAATTGTATTTTTGCGAAATTTGATAGCTGAACGATCTTTCATATAGAGTTGTTATGTGGGAAGGTGGAGTGATAACATATTTGTTCCTCAAATTCAATGTATGTGCATCATATCTGATTTTTGATATAAATATGGCGGGCATTTTAGAAAGATTATACAAAATTAAGCTATGAAACATCCTTCTTTCTCTCATGTTAAACCAGCCAATATCTTTCAACTTTGCACTCACCCCCTTTCGTATTTTCTGATCCCACATATCATTCGCATACAGCAGTTTTGTATCAACTGGATGCGCCTTGGATCTTGCCCCAGCAAGCATGGCCCGTAGAAAGTGTCACAAAAAGAGAAATGTGACAAGACCAGGCAGTCACATAACGGTTTCTTGAGGTTCACATTCAAAAGGTGCCTTTGATTGAAAATTAGTTTTAAGTTAGCAAATGCCTTTCCTCACAGCTGTTAATGTGTTCAGAGAACCTCAAATTAACGTCAAGAAACAGACCGAGATTTCTAGCCACATTCGAAGTAACCAAAGCTTCATCATTTAGACTAATGTAGAGTGAATCCTTGAATTGGTCCCTAATATGCTCACGTCCAAAAAGAAGTACCATACTTTACTTTACTCCTGACAGATTGGACTCTTCCAGAGAGATAGCTTCCAAGGAACTGACAAGCATGTATCTCGACGCCAAGGAAATGAAAAATTGCCAGAAGCAGTTGATGGTTTAGCGTATCAAAGATCCTGGAATAGTCAAGAAGGATTAAGCCAGTAAGCTGACCAGAGTCAGCTGCCTTCAAGATATCATCCGTAACTTTTAAGGGAGCAGTGGAGCAGCTGTAATTTTTACGAAAGCCGGACTGATACGTACGAGCATGTCATGGGACTAACAATATTCCCGAATCTGTCCCTCCAGGACCCATTCCAAGACCTTCGATAAAGTGGGCAGAATGCTTATAGGCCGAAGATCTTTTAATTCAGTACGGACTGGAACCTTTGGTATCGGAATTAAGAAGGAACTTTTGCATATCTGCGGAAATGTAAGAGTTTCGATACATGATTTTATTAGGTGTAAGATAAGTGGCAGGATATATGGGCAACACAAACTTATCATAGATAGACCAATACCAGTAGCTCGTGACCCGAGAGAAAAGAGAGCCGATTGGACCTCATCACTGGTGACAAGTCTAAACTGAAACGATCATGCACGACAATAATGCAAGTGAACTTATTGTATGTTATTTCGGAAAGGTTGAAAAGTTGGTAGATATAAAAACTGAATAATTTTTTATACAAGTCTAGAATATTCTTTGTGAATTAGTCAAAATGATAGGTTTTCATATATCAGACTAAACATTATTTTTATGAGGCTCTAAAACCTAAGAATGACTCGAAGTATACCATTAATATACCAATAAATCTGTGAGATGAGAAAAATTATTATATCTTTAGAAATTTCTGAAATGTTCTAAAAGAAAATCTGCCGAAACCCGAAAATTTCATTTCTAGATCAGGTAAAGTACATTTTAGTAAACCCTTATTCAAGACCCGCTTAGAATAAACATCGTTTTCATAAAATTCTGAAATATTCTCTGTAAAACTTTATCAAGATATGGTTCTAGAACATTCGATTTAAAAACCAAACGACATGTTTAGTCACAGTCCTCCCTCCCCTACCCTATACAAATTTCTCTCAATCCATAATTTATGGAAAGTTTTGGAATATTCTGTGTACAACACAAACGAAAACATTTTTTGAATAAATTATATGAAAATAAGCTAAAATACATTTTTTTAAGAATTTAAGAATTATATGAATAGAATGCTTGATTTGCGATTCTAATTTCTTTCTTCTTAATTCCAGAAAAAGTAAGAATATATTGATCTGATCTGATTTGCAAGTAATTTCTGAAACATTATAAAAATTAAGTATTTCGAAAGAATACTATTTATTCTGACTTAATAGAGTCTGAGACTTTCAATTCGTTTATAAAAAGCGTGCTTTAGAATGTCTGTTGTAAGTGTGTACCTTCAGGTATAAACTCAAAACGAAAAATTTAACTTTCATGCCGTTTCCTGTCACTTGTAAATTTTCCAGTATTTTTATTAAAAATTGGTTCAGAAAACAATGAAAATATCAGAAAAATATTACCGAAGTATTTCCTTTTCACAGTCACATTACTTACGTATTGCGACATCTACGACGATGTTTTAAAATCAATAAACAAAAACGCTGAAAAATATAATTATGTTGTGACATCTAGAAAAGAACTTCGAAAATGTATAAAATCTTGCAAAAAATTAATGAGGTATGGTATAGAAGCCGAAAAGTCGAGTGTGACAATTATCTTTATACTTAACCGCTTTACTTCGGTCGTAGAAATTTACTTATGCAACTCTTATTGCAAAATATTTATATAGTGACGCACCGGGAGGTTAGTTTGAGTTAGAGTGGATAGGTAATGGAACGTCTGTGACTTTTTATTGCTTGTCTTACTTCAATGATGGAATACGAGTTGAGTAATTAGAGCGAAAGGAGCTGCGAATACATGCTACTAACACAGGACAACAAAAAAAAAGTTTTGTATTTGAAAGGTGAGATCAGTCAAGAATTTTGACATTACCTCAAAGATCACCTCGAAAATGACCAAAAATAGATTTAAAAATAAATTAAAAAATGTAATCGAGCAAATCACCATAGCTATACGTAGTGCTGAGGTCGAACATAGAATTCACCCAGCACGTCAGCAGTTTAACGTAATCTCAAAAAAACACCTTAGAAATATGCCTTTAAGTAAATTAAAAAATAATTGATCAGACCACCAGATCTATAACTATTTTTTGGGGTGCTTAAACCCAATATGCCAAAAGAATTGACCTATTAAATCAATATCTTGAAATAACTTCAAAAAGTCCAGTCCTCTCATTCACAGGTAGCTGGATTAAGGTGAGTCCTTTCGTTTCTAGCCCACTGGATGTTTTATTAAAGTGATTCCCCTCGCACATCACTCTCGCGATGCTGAATAACAGTGACTCCCCTCACCTCTCACCCCAATGGAAGAACTTTACAACCAAAATTCTAAAACCTAACATAACCTAATAAGAACTATAGGCCCAAAACGCTAAACCTAACATAGCCTAATGTAAAAAACGTACACACCAAGAGCTTTACACCAAGAAATCTAAACTTAACATAACCTAATGCAAGAAACGTACACCAAAAACTTTATACCAGGAACTCTAAACCTAACACAACCTAAGGCAAGAAACTTACACAAGAGTGTAAAATCTAACATAACCTGATTCAAGAAACTTACACCAAGAAGTTTACACCAAGAACTCTAAACCTAACCCATTTCAAACCTGCTATGTGTTGAAAAACTTTTTTGTGTCCATTTTGAGTCGACCTGGCGTATTTTGAGCATTTTTTATATTCGTTCCAGGTTAATTCAGTAGGTAATAACAAAATACATTTTTACAAAAAGTAATTTTAAAAAATCGCTTTTTTTTAAATCTGAATAAAATATTTAAGTAGGCATTTTAGAAATTTTTAAATTGCATATTTCAAAACAGTACCTTGAAAATAGTCGGATGTGGGCTTTTTATATTTATCGTATAAATATTGACCGAGTTGTACTCACTTAAAGTTAGTATCCGTAAACTGAGATTTTGAACGTTAAAGGGTTAAAGTTATTAGGATTGGGCTATGCTAGGTTTGGCGATTTTAGCAGAAAGATTTAAGGACTAGGCCATATTAGATTAGGTTAGGGTATAAATCGTCTATTTCTTAACATTATTATTATTTACACTGTAAATTCAGTTCAAGTGAACCTTAGTTGTTAACTACTGTAAAACTGTAATATAACTGCTATTCATCAAGATATTTTGATTTCCTACATTTTATATTCATTCAGTTATATAAACCGGCGCCCTCGTAGCCAGTTTCGACATTCAACGCCAAGACACCGATCAGTGATCAACACTTTGAAAAGATGGATGAGATTCCATCGAAACGTTAGCGAAACCGTCCATCAAGGGACTTTAAGCTAACACGGGATACCCGAAAAACCACTACTACATATATATATATATATATATATATATATATATATATATATATATATATATATATATATACTATATATATTATATATATATATATATATATATATATATATATATATATATATATATAAGAAAGAGGTAGGAGAGTAACAGGGCACTGGCAACAAACAATCCTAAGTTTAACTACTGGGAAAGATCTAAAGGCTCTAGTATCTGCTTTTTATTTTTGTTATCGAGCTTTCGCTGCCTAATGGTAGCTTCTTCTGGATTCTAAAATCTAAAAATGCAAACCAGGTACAGAAAATAAACCAAAACGTTCATTTTTTAAAATGTGATTCAATGAATTGTAAGACTGTATAAGAAATTACTTACAAAAATTTAGCAGTTAATTCATCTCTGGTGAAGACAATGAAATTTGCATTTTTGTTGGCCAGGTAGTATGTATGATTACACAAACATGATTAAAGGACCCTTAGAGAGTTACACAAATATTAAAAATAAAACTTTGTCAATAAACATTAGTTAAAAACACTTCTTGAAGACCGAAACATAACTGCAAGAAACCCATGATGTTGAAATGGTACTCCATTTTAAACATTTTTGACATCGAGTTTAGTAACTATTTAGTGATATTCGAGTCCCAACCGGATATTGTTGGTAGTCTATGTCGTCATCGGGTCGACAAAAAACCAAAAAAGCATTAAAGTTAGGGATGTGGTAAATTTTTTTAGTTAGATACTACTCTTAGATAAATTATTTATTATTAATGATATTTATTTTTCGGTTTTAATTTTATAACAAAGGGGCTTAAATTTGATGAATGTTACTCTTAGACGAGTTATTTATTATTAATTATATTAATTCTTTAATTTTAAAACAAAGTAGTTCATAGGCTAATTTAAAAAAATTTGAAATAGAATATTTATTATTCGTCATATTTAATTTTTTAATTATTTAATTTTAACAAGAAGACACAGAAAAGTAACTGGTAATAAACAACAGAAATAACAGAAAGAGAAAAGAAAACGTCAACTTTACTAGAAACTAATTTTTTTCATAAAAATCGTTCTTTTTCATTGGTTTGGTATGGTTTTGTATTAGTAAATAAGTATACATGGAGCTCAATCCTTTTATGTCTTTTTTGTGATTGAGATTATTTTTACAAGTTTTTATGTAAACACATTCCAAGAAACTTCTTCTGAAGTAATTAGTCTCAACATCCAGAATGAAGCTGTTGTTATATTGTACTCTGTGATCTGTATTATTTACGTGTAAGCTCAAGCTAGTTGCGTTAGGTTTTTTGTTTACTATCACTTTTGTGTAACACTAATCTCTTAGAGAGCTTTTGTGAAGTTTGTCCAACGTAGACCAAACCACATTGACAGGAAATGCCGTAGATTATATTAGATCTTTGTAAAGTATCGGTTTTATTCTTCAAATTGGTATAAAAACAATTCATTCTTTTTATGTTGTAATTAGCAATTTTAATGTTTGTATTTTTAAAAATAGAAGACAAGGACTGGGAAAGGCCTTCAATGTATTGTAACTTTCCTACTTTAATGTCGACATTAGTGGTGACAGTTGGATTGATTTGAAGGGAGGATCTTTGAAATTCTTTTTAATTAGAGGTTTAGGATAGTAATTGTCCAACAAGATGTTTTCTAACAATTTTGACATTTTTTTCTTTAAATGGTAAATCATATCTATTCTGTTTTTTAATCCTCTGATGATGTTCAGTTTCTGTTTCATAGGGTGATAAGCATGGAATGGGTTATATCTACCCGAACTTGATTTTTTCCTATACCAGTCGTTTGACTGTGTTATTTTCAGAGCGTACAACCCTAGTATCCAGAAACGGAACAGCACACTCAGTCTCCTCCTCAACAGTAAATACTAATTTATGATTGAAAGAATTGTAAATGTTAAGAGTGTTCTGTACACTTCCGGCAGGTAAAGCGACCAGTAAGTCATCTACATATTGAAACAGAAGGGGAAATTCAAATTCCACCTTTGAAATGATAAAATAAAGGCAAAAATTGGCGAAATAGCATTTCCCATTGGGACGCCAATTTTTTGTCTGTAGAATGTACTATTGAAGGAGAAAAATGTATGTTCATATAAAAAAAAGTAATGATTAGTAGAAACTGTTCTTTAGGAATATTACATATTTCTTCTATTGATGTGAAATGTTCATTTAATATTGATATAATAAGGTCTAGAGAAATGTTAGTAAACAGTGAAACTACATCGAAAGAAGCAAGTACAAAAACCCTCTGGCAAAATGAAGCCATTAGCCTTCTCTGCAATTCAAAGGTATTTTTTATTCTGAATTTATTAAAAGTAGAAAACGCTGTTTCCAAAATAGAGGCTATATATTTAGCAAGTGGTCGTGTAGATGCTCCTACACAGGAAACTATTGGTCTTTTAGGTATATCTGGTTTATATATTTTTGGTAGACCATAATATTTGGGACAAATCCCATTATAAGTTGTCAATGTGCGAGCAGTTGCCTTATCTAAAAACTTACTATCTTTTAATGATTTAATTAATTTATTGCAATTAATTTCAACTTATGAAGTGGGATCGTGATGTATTATTTCATAGGTGTTATCATCTTGGAGTAGGTAGTGTGATTTCTCAAGATAGGAAGTTTTTGACATAGCAACAGTAACATTGCCTTTATCAGACCTAGTAATCAGTAAATCGGGATGGTTTTTTAAGAACATTTTTGTTTCCTTCTCTAACTTATGAGTGTATATATATATATATATATATATATATATATATATATATATATATATATATATATATATAATTTCGAAAATAAAAAGCGCAGCCTCCAGAATTTTAATAAACCAAATAAATTGTTTTCTCATTCATAAATACTGCAACTTTTACAAAAAAAAACATTTTTAAATAAGACTAAAATAATATAATAAATATTTTTTTTATGAAAATCCCCAAAGTTTAGTTTTTTAACTTCCTAATCAGTAATGTAAATAGGTAGGATATAAATATAAATAAAAATAAATAAATAAATTTTACGGTTGAATTACACATACTATAAATACACAACTAGCAACTTGCGATGATAGGTGGGGTATAAGAATTTACCAACAAATTGCAATATTTATTTTATAAATAAACGTTAATTTCAGTTTTTATTTAGTACATGGTATCTGCCTTATTTATAGTGGACGAATTAAGTCGTATCATAGTTCGAGGTGAATTTAATTAATAATTTTTATTATCGTCACCACTCACAATTGCTTAATTTAATAACAACCTAATAAGCTAACAAATATAAAAATATTATGTCTACTATTTGTAATAATTCAGACCCTTTTTGTTTTGTCTGTGAAAAATTTGAAGGGACTAAATATCGAAGAAAATTTACAATTATGATTACAAATATATACCGTACTTCAAATGCCTTTCGATTCCTGTTTCAAATCAGGACGATGATTGAGTACCTCATTTTAAATGTAATAACCAATATACATCATCGATTTGATGGAATCGTGGGCCCGTTGAAGCTAAAAAATTTAAAATACCTATAACGTGGAGTAAGCCGCCAAATCATAATGTTTTCTGTAGAACAAACAATGGTTATAATAAAAAAAAAAACAGAAATAATATTCCTTATGCAATGGTTACGTCAGTAATATTTCCTATTTTCAAAGCTGATAATGATATTACAGGAAATAGTGCAGGTTAATTCAGGATACTGATCTCAAAATACGTGAATGTAAGAAGTCTCGGAAGATGAAGCTGATTCTAGTGAAAGTAAAGAAGCAAATTCAGATACAAATAAATCTAAGATCCCTCAGCAGTTTAGCCAAATGGAGTTGAATGATCTTATTAGAGATTTAGGACTGTCAAAAGAACTTGCTGAAATATTAGCTTCTATACTCAAAGAAATAAAATTGTTGCTGCCAAAAACATTTGTTACTATCTACCGACAAAGGGAAAAAGTTTTCTAAAATACTTTTCAGAAGAAGAATCCCTTGTATATTCCCAAGACATACTTAGATTATTCAATGAAATAAGACCAGCTTCTTATAATGGAGGTTATTCATCGATTTATGGAAGAGAAATCTTAAAGCAATCTTGTTGTACATCAAAAATGTCTTAGCTCCCGTACCGATTATTCATTCTTTAGTATATAAAGAAAATAGGCGTGATGACAGTAACAATGAATCATCGAAATTATGACTTTAAATAATGAAATAGATTAAAAAGTTTCTAAAAAATGTTCTTATTTTTATATTAAAAGTGAGATTAATATTATTTCTGTTAAAATAAAAATGCAAAATACAGCAATCCGCCGTGTTATGTGGAACACCAATCAGAGAGAACGACGTCACGCCTAAGTAAACAATATTTCGGTCGTACTTCTCTTGTGTTAACGATAATCTCTGCACCGTTTATCAATTAGTTTGTGGTTTTAAAGTATCGAGTTGCCTAGTTTTGTGTTACAAAAACTAGAAACAAGAAACATTAGCGATGGAAGACGGATGTATCAAGGCTAATAGCTCTAATTTACCTAGAATTGATTTGTTGATGCTTGGAGAGTTTCTTGCGTCAAACAAAGACTTAGCAAAATTTAGAAATATCAAAACTTCTATTTAAGTATATAAGTAATCTGTATTAAAACTACAATTTAAAAGTCAAAAACCTATAAAAATTGCAGTTTATTCCTACGTCATGGTTTTATTAGTTTTAGGTTAGGTTATGATTGTTATGAAAATGTTGATATGTCGTATGAGTAAGTACATAATAATTGATTTTATTTATTTTAGGTCCTCACGCCCATCGTATTGCGATGATGCTGTAAGCTATGTACAGCTTAAACGTGATAAAAAAATGTGCATATCGAAATGTAAAATTTGCCCAGAACATAAGGTCCGTGCAAAGTTGTATGCAGTTACGTTAATAGTCAATGAAGAAGAAGAAGCAGTTTTTTTCGTGCAATGCCATGACTGTGTTGCCTTCAAGAGGGCTACAAGCACCCATAGCATTCCTCATGTGAGTCCATCGCAGCAGTGAAGACCCGTCCTGTACTTCAGTGGAATGTTACTGGATGAAATCCAAACTGTCTAGAGTTGACATTAGCCTAAAATACATACAGAAAGTGTATCTATGCACCAACTTGTATTAAAACATGAAGAGAAATCCTGTGACATATTTTTGGAGAAGCTCGTTCTGACTGATGCACATATTTTTAAAACTGAAAAAGAGACCAGAGAACAGCACCAAAGTAGTCCTTGGTATGAATTGAGGTATGGCAGAATCACAGCATCCCAAGCATTTGAATTTAGTCATTGTAAAACAAATTATGGAACACTTATATCATTAATTATGGGAGGAAAACTGCCAGATACACCAGCTGTGAAACGTGGTAGAATATTAGAAGATAGATAGGTCACATGTAAAAGTACACATTGTATTTCTTTATTTCTGGCAATAGAATCTTAATAAGTCCGAAATAGTAGGTGCAGTAACAGACAGCTACCTTGTTTTCAATCACAACTAATTAAATAAACATGTAAGTAGTTTAATGTTTTCTTTTTTGTGTAAAGTAACAAAATAAACATAAAAATATTCACTTTAGTTTTGATTGAAAAAAGAAATAAGTACCTGAACCTCCAGTCTCACCAGGTTCTAACTGTTTTGTAACTGTACTTCTTTCTTCTAAATCTTTTTCACTTTCTTCAACTAACATCGTTCTTTGTTTCTTGAGAATATATGGTCGTTTTATAGTGTTAGATATTCGTTTTCTTCGATCAGATTGGCATTCAAATCTTATGGGAATACACCCTGGTTTCATGCCCACTTGTGACACTGAACAAGAATAAAGTATTCACTAAATAAACGGTAGTGGATGATAAAATTAAAGAAATAAAACCTAACCTCAATAGTGATGTGACTACCTAAAGGTATTATTTAGATAATTAACAATTTTTCTCAAACAAGATTATTATGACACATCTCATTTATAATAATAAAATATCAAGTTAAAATTTACATCAAAATGGTCTTCACAGAAATAAATTGAAGAATTTGAAGAAATAACTGCTGGGTCTCGCCATGCAAGAGTTAGCCACTTATTTCTAATTGTTTCCTTGTTTGGAACCGCACACACTTATACACTTTAGAATTCATTTTAAACACACAAAATAACAAAATTATTGTATAGACACTGTATACTTCCCTGTTGTTGACATGAAGTTTATAAAGGCGTGGCGTCACGAGCAGACGCCATGACACCTGCGAGCGTTTTGTCGTGAAATTAAAAATTAGTTTTAAAATGGCCAATTTTATGCTGGAAACCTGTAATTTCTCCAGAAATATATATTTTTTTGGAAATAGTAGTTCCGTAAGAACATCGTGGAATGGTTTTTCAAAATTAGTCGTCATGCCTATTATAAAAATATACACAAAGTCCTTGAAAAAATCAAATACAAAGATCATAAGTAGCCAGCTTGTGGAGATTTAAAGATTCTAACCATAATTTTGGGCCAACAATCTGGTTTCACAAGTACTCTGTTTTCTGTGCGAATGGGATAACAGGGACTGAGAAAACCATTGGAGAAAAAAAACGTGGCCGCAAAGAAAATAAAGAAAATCCCTAAAGCCTGGAAAAAAGAATGTTATCAGTGAGAATTTAATTAGTCCAGATAAGGTGTTACACCCACCTTTACGCATTAAGTTGACACTAAAAAAGCAATTTGTGAGAGCACTCGATAAGGAGGGTGCATGTTTTCAATATCTGACTAAAAAACAGCCTCAAATTTCAAACATAAAATTGCATGCTAGAACTTTCGAAGACTCATGAAGGATAGTGAATTCCCTAATCATATGAATAATATTGAGAAAGAAGCTTGGACGCGTTTCAAAGATGTTTCTAAAAAATTTTTATCTAATCTAAAAGACACTAACTACAAAAATAGAGTAGACAATATGTTACCGGCATTTGAAAAATTAGCATGTCTTATAAATATAAAAATGTATTTTCTCTATTCTCGCCTGAATTATTTCCCATATATATATATATATATATATATATATATATATATATATATATATATATATATATATATATATATATATATATATATATATATCCATTTTAGGAGATTTCAGCGAAGAGCATGGGGAGTGTTTTCACCAGGATATAAAAGACGTAGAGACTAGATACACATGTTGGCGGATTTTTGTTGGCCGCATAAAAAAGATACAATAAATAAATATAAACGTAATGTAACGAGGGAACTCACTTAAATAAAGCACCCCGAGGGTGATAGGCGAGGAGAATTACCATAATAAGGCACATCGTGGGTAAGAGGCGATAGGACTCACTTTAATAAAGCACCCCTAGGATGAAAAGCGGAAGAACACACCATAATTCAGCGTCCTGTGAATGAACGGACTGGACTAATTGAGGATATTTCAAGATCCTGACGTAATAGATAAATTCTGTTGACATATTTGCTTTCAACGACCCAAAATACGTATAGATATGGTGGTCTGCTCGTTTTTTTTTTGCATTAGGTTCTTAATGTAAGTTTTTTCTATTATGTTATATTAGGTTTAGAGTTCTTGGTGTAAAGTTCTTGCATTAGGCTATGTGAGGTTTAGAGTTTTTGGTGTAAGTTGCTTGAATTAGGAGATGTTAAATTTAGCGTTCTTGGTATAAGTTTCTCGCATTAGGCTGTGTTATGTTTAGATTTCTTGGTATAAGCTTTTGGTGTAAATTTCTGCAAACTACTAATACAACCGTATGACTCCATCATGTCTCAAAAACGATATGAGACTTTACACAATATATATACATATATATATATATATATATATATATATATATATATATATATATATATATATATATATATATGTATGTATATGTATATGTATATGCATGTATGTATATATATATATATATATATATATATATATATATATATATATATATATATATATATATATATATACATATATATATATATATATATATATATATATATATAATACATTAAAATTCCGGATTTCAATCCGTTTGTCTAACAATGAATTTGCACGACGTTTCGCCATAATCTCATTTGGCATTTTCAAGTGCTCTTGCTGCTACTGCTACTCGATACTCTGATCATGCTGCTGCTGCCACTCGAAGCAGCACTTCAGCAATTGGAAAATGGTTCGACGACTGGGTTGCTGCAAAAGACAAGCAGTTTTTTTTCTGGCATGGTATTCATAATTTACCTGAAAGATGGGCGAAGTGTGTAGTTGGCCAATATTTTGAATAGATAAAAAATGAATTTCCCTTGAAAATTACGTGTTTTCTTTACCACAAAAACCGGCAAAAACTTACACCTATATATGTCGTATTCAGCAACGTTAACTTTTTTAGAAAAAACTCCCGTCTGGATTTTTGTAGCGTTAAATTCTATTTGGTTATTGTCACCCCAAAGTAGAATTTTTGTTGAACAACTTCCTGCTGTCTGTGGTATTGGCGTGATTAGGGGTTGTCCCAGCGTTCAAAGTGAATGAAGGAATAAGCGTCATCTGCAAAGCTGTAGATTGGATTCCTGGTCCTTTCCAGCAGATCGTGGAAATAGACGAGAAAGAGAGGAGACAGTATCGAGTCGCACACCAGCGTTGAAAGTGAAGGTGAACAAGAAGTCCGTCGATTAGCACTTGTAAAGAATGCTCTCTGAGGCAACACGAGAGCCATAAACAGAACTTTTCAGAGACATCCTAAGAGCTTAGCTTAACCAACAATCCATTGTGCCAAATATGGTAGAATGTTTTGGATTTATCAAGTACAACCGCTCGAGATTCTCCAAAGTGTTCGATTGCGTTGTTCTAAACATGATTAGAAGATCTCCTGTTGATCTTTGCTTACGAAAGCCATATTGATTATTAATAATAATATTCAATCCTTCAAGATATTATAGCACAGGCTTATTGATCGCCTTTCCCATGACTTTCGATATTATTGAGGGCAGCGCGACTGCTCGGTAATTGTTCGACAAGGTCTTCTTGCCTTTTTTGATCATCGACTGAACTGTGGCGCACTTCCAGCAGGAAGGAAATATTCTCTTTCTGTTGAAAACTCTAAAAAAAACTGGTGCTGGTTCTCTCGCACATTTCGTGCGTACTATTGAAAGTATACCGTCAGCACCAGAAGCTTTTCTGGTGTCTAGGTTCATTAAAATACATTTTATGATACGCTGTTTGAAGACTATAACGGACATTCTTGACTGCGCTATGAGAATAATTGGTGGTAATTTTTCTTTGGAAATCGACAGTAGAATGTGGAACGAAATGTTCAACTAACAAGTTGGCTCTCTCAACTGGTGTGGTTACAATAGTATTATCCGGCCTTGTGAGTAATGGTATAGTGGATTTAGTGAAATTTTGACTAATGGCCTATGCTACCGACCAAAAGGACGTGGAATTGTTGAGACAGGCAAGAAGTTTATTTTTTAATTCTTTGATTGTATGACTCCTTGGTTTCGTCGATAATCTCTTTGGATCTGTTTCGGACACGAACAAAGTTGTTTCAATTTATGAACTCAGGAATAGAAGATACAGCTCCTTTGCATTTTCGGTCCAACCAAAGCTTGCCGTTGGAAAAGAATTTGTTTGAAAAAGGGATGTAAACTTCCAAACCAGCCGAAATGATATCGGAAACTTCCTTAGCACATTCAGATTGGTAGTCGGATCTAACATAAAAATCTCGCAAAGGAAAATTATATTATTATATGAGTTCTTTACATGTAGCATTTTTGTAGTGCCAAATCTTGCGCGGCTAGGTGCCTCTCTGTCACTGATCGGTAGGGTACTCGATGTGAAAAGCAGTTTATGGTCGGAAAAACCTAACAGCGGATTTACGGTGATAGTGTAAATCTCGGGATTGGTGGTTAAAAACAGGTCAAGAAGACTGGCGAACTCTTCGTCTCGATCAGAGATCCGTGTTGATTCACCGCTAAGCTGAAGAAAGTCACAACTGTTTAAGAATAATTTAGCTTCACGATCTTGTTCGTCGGTTGTATTTGAATACTTAAGCTAGTTGATGTTGTGAACATTAAAGTCGCCCAAGATGGCAACCTAGGCATTTGGATAATTATTCTATAAATGATGAATGGGGTCGGCAAGAGGAATGAAAAGTGTTCCAAAGTTAGTATGGGGCTCCAGAGCCTCCTCTCGTTGACAAGAAATATCGCTTCTGATAAAAGGAAATATTCCAAAGTTACGCCTAAACCGGGAATAGAATTCGTACCCAGGATAGAGAAAGTTGACATTGCTGGTCAATGAACTGACATTGGTTTCACAGAGAGCGAGTACGTGCGGTTTATTTGATAGCAGGTGTTGGTGCACTGAATTTATGTTCAAGTTTAAACCTCGTATGTTGCAAAAATCTATTTAAAAATTGTAATTTCTGCTTGTTGACGAGTCCCGATCCGGAGATTCGAACGGGGGGCTATTTTACCTCCAGAATTTTTCGATCCTGGAAGATTGAACAGGCTATTCGGTCCCACAATCCGGAGATATCGGCACATCCACGAAACGTTAGGCAACATCACACCGGGAGATGCCTAGTAGAATCTGGGCCTCTACCATCTAAGTTGTTCTTTTAGTCGCCTTCTTCGACAGGCAGAACGTACCGGGGATGATATTCTGTCCCGCATCCCCACGGCTATTGCAATTTAGTCCACTAACACAAACTTCCGCAAAATATGTTATTACTTCCAGTTGAAACTTGGCAAACCAAAAGATATTTATTTCCCAGTATATTTAAGTTTTATGGAAACAAGAAAGTTTAAATATAAAATCTAGTTACATGTTTTTGAGCTTGGAGCTGGGGGAATAATTACGAAATGTCTCAAGAGATTTTTTACCATAATATTAAAACCCATTTTGTTCTAAATTTGAAAACAAACTGCAATATATCATTATTACAAAGATCAAATAATTAATTATATTTTAAATTTTAAAAAAATAAATTTCGATAAATAAAAAAAACTAACAAGATGAAGTTCTTTCTTTCAAATGTACAAATTTTTGCGAGCAAACCCACTAATCCGGCTAGTGGTATAATAAAATTATATGATATTTAAAAAATATCGAAACACAATACATCGTATTTTCGAGGTATTAAAAATTGATAAAGATGAGTGGCATGGTGTCATCGTTTAAACAAATACGGATCTATCAACGGAACAAGTACATTCATTTAATACAATGTTTTTTGATTGTTTTGATAAGACAAATCCTTGTGGCTCTTATCTTTAATATTTAAATTATGATTGCTCTCTGTTTAGAAATGCAACTTTTTGCAGGCAATTTATGCTAATAATCATTCACAAAAATGCTTGTACTAATTATTTCAGATATTTTTAGCACGTAAGTAATACAACTTAACTATTGGGGATCTTTGAGGTGCAAGTTTGTAGATTATTGCTTTAAAAAAAAATAGGTAAAAATATTTATCTTGTATCCCTTGCAAATGTAAATCTATAATATATAAAATGCAACGTCTCTCTGTCTGTCTGTCTGTCTGTCTGTCTGTCCGTTAGTGCGCTTATCACTGGAGAACCACTTATCCGATTTACGTACTTTTTTTTTAAAACATACATATGTTCTCTGGCTAGGTTATAGGCTATATTTTATTACGATAGGTAGCATAAGGAATGAGTAGTGACGCAAAACAGTGAATGACGTAGGAAAAAAGTTCGCCGCTAGCGCGTTGCCTTGCAATACACCGCCTAAACCATTAAATATGGAACAATATTATGTAGCAGAGAATATCTATAATCTATAATCTATAATATATATAAAATGCAATGTCTCTCTGTCTGTCTGTCTGTCCATTAGTGCGTTTATCACGCGAAAACCACTTATCCGATTTATGTGTCTTTTATTTAAATTCATACATATATTCTTTGGCCAGGTTACATAATAATAATAATAATAATCTATATCTATAATATATATAAAATGCAACGACTCTCTGTCTGTCTGTCTGTCCATTAGTGCGCTTATCCCTCGAGATCCACTTATCCGATTTACGTGATTTTTTAAATTCATACATATGTTCTCTGACCAGGTTATAGATATATATTTTATTACAACTATACTATATATAAAATGTAACGTATATCTGTCTGTTTGTCCGGTTGTGCGCTTATCACTGGAGAACCACTTATCCGATTTACGTGCTTTTTTTTAAACATGCTAAACCATTAAATATGGAACAATATCATGTAGTAAAGAATATCTATAATATATATAAAATGCAACGCCTCTCTGTCTGTCTGTCTGTCTGTCCGTTAGTGCGCTTATCACTGGAGAACCATTTATCCGATTTACGTGCTTTTTTGTTAAACATACATATGTTCTCTGGCCAGGCTATAGGATATATTTTATTACGTTAGGTGACATAAGGAATAAGCAGTGACGATAATAGTGAATCAAGTCGGAGAAAAGTTTGCCACTAGCGCGTTCTCTTGCAATACACTGCCTAAAGCATTAAATATGGGACAACATCATGTAGCAAAGAATATAATATATATAAAATGCAACGTCGCTCTGTCTGTGTGTCTGTTTGTTAGTGCGCTTATCACTCGAGAACCCCTTATCCGATTTACGTGTTTTTTTTAATTCATACATTTGTTCTCTGGCCAGGTTATCTATAATATTCTATCTAGAATATATATAAAATGCAACGTCTTTCTGCCTGTCTGTCTGTCCGTTAGTGCGCTTATCACTTGAGAACCACTTATCCGATTTGCGTGTTTTTATAAATTTAAACATATGTTCTATATAATTCGATATAAGCCTAGATAATGGGAGATAAGTCGAGATAAGGCTCGATAATGGGAGATAAGGTGAGATAATGGGAGATAAATATAAATAATGGGAGATAAGGAGAAATAATAGGATATAAGCAAAGATAAGTCTAGATAATGAGAGTTATGGTGAGATAATGGGAGATAAGGAGAAATATTGAGAGATAAGTCGAGATAAGCCTAGATAATGGGAGATAAGGTGAGATAATGGGAGATAAGGAGAAATAATGGGAGATAAGGAGAAATAATGGGAGATAAGGAGAAATAATGGGAGATGGGCAGAGTTAAGCCTGGATAATCGAAATTATGTAGAGATAATGGGAGATAAGGAGAAATATTGAGACATAAGGGGAAATAATGGGAGATATTTTATTACGTTGGGTAAATTAAGGAATAAGCAGTAATGATAGTGGTGAATCAAGTCCACGCGAGCGGAGCCGCGGGCCCGGCTAGTTGTAATATAAATAAGGAATTTGATTTTTCTCCGCAGGAAGTTATTGTTAACCGATATTTTAAAAAAGTAACGTTACCTTATGGTGAGATATTAATTACAAAATATTAAAAGCACAACTCCGTGGCCTAAATCGCTTATATGTGCGAGTGAAAAAAGTTGCGGATAAAATAAGAATTTTTCTAACTAAGTAAAAAATGAAAAGTAGAATAACGCTATTGATATAGGGAATAAAAAAAACTATATCGTTTTTTAATTCGTGGAGTTTGAGACTATAACGTGATATATTCGAGATATCTCGCTTAAACTCCATTTTTGTCTTATTTATATATTTGACTACAAATAATTATATTTTATTTCTCTCGAATAAATACGAGGAAAATTTTTCATTATTATATTGAAAATTTGCAAAATTTATTGAAGCCTATACGTTCCGTTCCATTTCCCTAATGCGATATTACTTCATAACTAGATGTTCCTAAAGAGACCCAAGAGAAAGCGGGCCTGAAGGAGTCCAGATGAGACAAAATGAATATTTTGTAACAAATCATCTGAAGAAGCTGTCGTACAGCGAAACATGTCATGGTGTTAAAAATAAAAAAAATTTAGTGGAAATTTAAGTAGTGTTTTACTTCTTGCAAAACTTCTAGTTGTGGATTTCCACCAAGTATCGGCTGAACCAATTCAAGAATGAAATAGATTTCATAATACCTACGCATAAATATATCATCACAGATGTGTCAGTACTAAATTGTTTTCACACAGGAAGTAATCACAGACTGGTAAGAGCAACAGTAAAGATAAACACCAAACAAGAACGAAACAAAATGATTTGCAAATATATAAATCCAACCCGAACTGACCTAAATTAAAATCAGGTTAAATACCAAACCGAACTAAAAAGAAAATTCACTGTCATAACGAAGGAAAAGGAAACCACACTAGACAAATTGTCAGAAAAAGTAACACAAAGCATCAACATTGCAGTGAGAAAAATCGCTACCCAAAATAAAGCATTAAAAAACAAAACTATTAGTGAAGAAACAATAAAATTAATGGAGAAGAGAAGAAAACTAAATCGAGGCACACAGCAGTATAGAAAAATATGTAAAAGCATAAACCAAGACATAAGAAAAGATACCAGAAGTTATAACATGAAAAATATTGCGGATACTATAAAGAACAACAAGAACATGAAAATCCTAAAATCACAACTGACATCTGGCAATCGGCGTCTCAGCAAAAGAAAAGATGAAAATAAAACAATAATCACCAACAAGGTTCAAATATCCAGTGTGATAGCTAAGTTTTACACCAACTTATATACATCAAAAAAACCTATCTCCCAGTGATCTAAGCATAAATCAAAAAATTACAATCGTGAACTCCGAAGAAATTCCAGAAATAACAACTTGTGAAATTGAAGAAGCACTCAAATCAATGAAAAATGGCCATCAAAAAAACCTATCTCCCAGTGATCTAAGCATAAATCAAAAAATTACAAACGTGAACTCCGAAGAAATTCCAGAAATAACAACTTGTGGAATTAAAGAAGCACTCAAATCAATGAAAAATGGCCTTTCACCTGGCAAAGACCGAATAACGACCGAGATGCTAAAATTCGGAGGAGAAGCATTATTTAAAGTAATCAAACAACTTCTAAACCTATGTTTATCAGAAGGGAAAATGCAAGCAAATTGGAGAAAAGCAGAAGCAAGTTTGGTATACAAAAAAGGCGACGCGGCTAGCATAGAGAATTACCACCGATCCTTTCACAATTATACAAATTGTTCACTAGAATCATAACATCTCGTGTAACAAACAAACTCAACTTCTATCAGCCAGTGTAACAGGCGGGGTTCAGGAGGCGCTACTCTATCACTGGCCACTTACAGGCAGTGAGAACATTAATAGAGAAGTGTGAAGAATACAAGGTACCTTTACAAATGTGTCTCGTAGACTTCAAAAAGGCCTTCGACACAGTGGAACTATGGGCTATACTTCAAACCCTGAACAGAGCGAGAATAGATTCACGGTATACAGCACTTATTAGAAATATCTACGAAAACGCCACATCTACGATAAAAGTAAACGAAGATACGTACATCCCAAAAATTCCTATCAACAGAGGCGTGAGACAGGGAGATCCAATGTCCTCCAAACTACAGCGGTGCTGGAAAATGCTTTTAAAAAACTAAGTTGGAGCAATCATGATCCTGATGAACTTGAAGACATCATAAAACAATTGAATGTGGCAACATAAACCATTTGTCTAGAGATGAAACTAAATAAGACAAAGGTAATGTCGAACAGCACAAAACAGTTCACAGTAGAAACAAAACATATAGAGTCAGTTGAAGAGATACATACTCTCGGATATCTAATAAAGTTGAGAAAACAGAACCATACCGCGGAGGTAAACAGAAGAATCAGGCTGAGTTGGATGACATTTTCCAAACTCAAAGACATCCTAAGCAACAAAGAAGTGCCAAACTGTATGAAAAAAAAAGTATTTGACTCTTGTATATTGCCCATTATGACATATAGATTAGAGACCATGACACTAACGAAGAAGAGTGAAGAGAGATTGAGAATAGCACAACGTGCCATGGAAAGAGCTATGCTTGGCATAATTCGTAGAGATGCAATCAGTAGTATGGAAATTAGAAAGAAAACTAAGATAACTGACATAATGCAACAAGTCGCAAGACAAAAATGGAGCTGGATAGGCCATCTCGCAAGAAAAACCTCTGAACAATGGTTAAATCGAATAATGCAATGGAGACCTAGGGCATCAAAAAGAAGTGTGGGAAAACCACGAAAAGATGGACCGACGACATAAAGGCTTTTGCAGGAAACAGATGGTATCAAATTGCACAAGACAAAGTGGCTTGGAGGAACTTAGGGGAGGGCTTTGTCCAACAGTGGACGACACAAGGCTGAAGAAAAAGACGTTCCTATCCCATTACAAATACTATAAAGAATTGATGAAAATTTATGATGATCGTACTCTCAAACACGGTGAATTTTTTTACAAATAAAACATTTTCCATTCATGTTGAAAGAGAAAAGAATTGAAACAGTTTTACATAAATTTGAGGCTTGAATTTAAAAAATAAATAACCGATGAATTTGATTTATTCATACTGAAGAAAAATTTAATTTAAGTATTACGAGTTAATATTTTGAATGATAGGTACGTTATGGTGAGATACTGTTCTCTAAAAATAAAATATAAAATATTTAGAACTGTAACATGGCGTTTCCCTCCTCATGTTATTTTCATTAAAATTGAAAATCATAAAAAAAATAATAGAATATTCTGATTCCTCCACTCTAACAACCCACAAAATAGTATATAATACGATACAACTCCCTCTTTAACTCACCCTCCGCCATCCTTTAACCTTTTGTATGTTTGATCATAAATAATAAAAGATACTTACATCTGAAAACTAATCTTTTCGTGTACTTAATATTTCTGTTAAATCTTGAAATAATGATAAAATAATAAGATTTTCAGATTCCTCTACTTCAAGAACCTTGAAAATAAATGGATAATATGACACCTTCGAGGTAATCCCCTCTAACCTTCACCACACCGTTTTAATCCTTCATATGTTTGACTCTAGCTCATTATCTTTAAAATTTGTACATTATCAAGACCAACAACTAGGAAAAATTCTCATATTACGTTAAAACTAATATTTACTATCGCCCTCAAGAACTATGGGTTTTTCCCACTTTAAGCATAATGTGTCTACCAAACTTGAATTCTTCTTCTTGAACTATGTTTTTCGTCTTCACTCTAAAATGTGCAGAAATACAAAGGGGCGATTGTTTTATGAACACAATCCTTCCTTTAGCTAAAGAAGTAAAAAAAAAGTTTAGAAATTTGTCCACCTTTGTGCAGGGTGAGACAACGATAGAGTAAAGTTCATTATCTCATTTGTTTCGGGAATGACTAAAAAATAATAAATAAAAGTTTTAGGGAATGATAAGGTGCACAGTTTAAAATTATTTTTGAGTATACAGGGTGCTTTAAAAAAGTGTGGCCGATATTACATATGTTTTTTTAAATATCCTGTTTTCTAATTTATTTTTAAATTCTGCTAAAATTTTTTTATTAATAATACCTAAACATAGTAGTTTTTCTAATATTTCAATTTTTTCTTAAAAATTCTAGTTGTCAGTTTTGTAAAAAATTGCCAGTAGCGCCATTGTTTCTGAAGGTGGAATATTCATAATTGGTACGAGCATTCTATAGATATGAAAAAAAAAGTTAGGTAAAGAAATTTGAGTTAGATGCTACAGGGTGTTCAAAATATATTTATACATTTCGACTATTTTAAACTGAAAAATCTGAAATTTTTTAAATGGCACGCCCTGTATATAATGCTTTTTTCTGATAGATTTTACAAAACCCTCCAACTTTTATTAAGCATGTCAAATACCTGTTTCTAATAGTTTTCGATTTATTCTGAATTTTTCAATTTTTACCCTTGTTTTTAATACACTTACGCTATTGTGAAAACATAAACAATATAATAATTTTAATATAGTTTAGCTTATCTAATGATTAATTATTATGACGTAATAAATGTTCAAAAATATGCCCGTCTACTTGAATACACATGTTTAGTCGTTTGACTATATTTTCCTTCACTTTCCTTAGCATAAAGGGCGTTATTGTCCTGTACGCATCCCGTATTTTCAATATCTACTGGTGTTGTAGGGGGATTCACATAAATACGATCTTTAATGTAGCCCCACAAAAAGAAGTCTAAAGGTGTTAAGTCACATGATCGAGGGGGCCACTGAATGAATCCATCCCTACCGATCCATTTTTGTGGGTAACGATCGTTTAAAAATTCCCGAACTTCCCGGTGGTAATGAGCAGGATCTCCGTCTTGTTGAATCCGCATTTGTTCCCTTTCAAAGTTATCAACTTCTTCAAGAAGCTGAGGTAATTCGTTTTGCAAAAAATTTAGATACCTAGGCCCGTTAAGCGGTTCGCGAAAAAAATATGGACCAATAATTCGAAAATTTAATATTCCACACCATACCTTAAGCGACCAATGGTTTTGGTTTTGAACTTCCCGGACATAAAATGGATTAACTGTTGAATAATAATGCATATTAGGGCTGTTAACTGCAACATTACTGCGAAAAGTAGCTTCATCAGAAAACATTAATTTGGATGAAAAATTTAGATCGGCCTCTATTGCTCCATTCATGGTGGTACAAAAGTTTAGTTGTCGTTCAAAATCGCGGTCTTGAGGTTCTTGGTGTAGTTCCATATGAAAGGGATGATATTTTCTCGTGGTGCGATTAGCCGTAGATTGAGATATGTCAGATAAGTCAGCTAGTTGACAGCTGATGACCTGGGGGTTATCTTCAACATGAAGTAAAATCTCCATTTCTTTTTCCTCATAGTAGCATTCTAGTTTACTACTTTCCGATTCGTATACTCAACGCTACCACTATCATCAAGCCGTTCCATTAAGCACTGAAAAGATTTTCTAGATGGTATACGTCTATTAGGGTACTTCGCTCCGTAACGCCTTACTGCTAAAAGACAATTTTTTCCCGCCTCGCCCAGTATATAAACCATATCAATTAATTCATTTTTAGGCAAATCGATAACTATTACCTTTATACGTCATTTACTAAAACAAATTAAACTATTTTTACTTGCTTAATAGACATGTCAAAATTTGACAATGCCTACATTTTTGTTTTGTCTTGGCAACTATGATGTTATAGCGTAAGTGTATTAAAAACAAGGGTAAAAAACTGAAAAATTCAAAATAAATCGAAAACTATTAGAAATAGGTATAAGACATACTTAATAAAAGTTAGAGGGTTTTGTAAAATCTATCAGAAAAAATAATAATATACAGAATGTGCCATTTAAAAAATTTGAGATTTTTCAATTTAAAATAGTCGAAATGTATAAATTTATTTTGAACACCCTGTAGCATCTAACTCAAATTTCTTTACATATGTCTTTTTTCTCATCTCTGTGGAACGCTCATACCAATTATGAGTACTCCACCTTCAGAAACAATGGAGCTACTGGCAGTTTTTTACAAAACTGAAAACTAGTATTTTTTTAAAAAATTGAAATATTAGAAAAACTACTAGGTTTAGATATATAACATTATTAATAAAAAAGTTATAAAATTTTACGCAGAATCTAAAAATAAATTAGAAACTAGGATGTTAAATTAAAAAAAAAAAACATATATTATATCGGCCACACTTTTTTGAAGTACCCTATATACTCAAAAATAATTTTAAACCGTATATTTTAACATCATTTTTTTTTGTCATTCCCAAAACAAATGAGATAATGAACTTTACTCTATCCTTGACTCACCCTGTACACATGTACAACAAGGATATTTTATTTGACATACTATACCAACATTTTCAGAACAAATAGGTAAAAGAATTTTACACTGAAAATCATAAATATATCAGCTTTTATATGTAAATTTTTTTTTCTAGTCGTGGTGTATTTTATGTCAGACACCTAATATCAGAAGTATGGCTTAAAACTAATAAATTAGTTCCTAAATTATTTAATCATAATACTTTACCAATATCAACATTTGGTTTATGATAATACTCTAGTAATATTAACATAATCGAGAAGAATTATAGCCATAGCCACTTTGTCATTTTCTATGCTAACTCGTTGGAGGTTAGTAATATACTGAAGACTTAAATTGCTGCCAGGTTTGTTACATATCTGTGACGGAGTTTGTAACGGCACTTATTGGTGGTAGTTAGTTGCACCCTCTTAACAGGTTTTAGTATATTCCGCTGTTGTCATGTGGGTTATGCCTGTGGAATAACATATTTCTTTTTTAATTACCATCTTACACGTGTTGGGTGCAAATTTAGAGCATCACCTTTTTTTTCAAGAGTCTCACTTTGCGATTGCTTCTTAGATTCTTTGGTAGTTTTGTGTATTGGCTGTCTGTTTATAGCTTTCTCTGTTTTGTGACCTGTCTGGAGTTTATGTTGGAAAAGGGTAGGTGTGATAAATAATGTAATAAGGACGTTCCAGTGTAGCCGATATTCTTCTGTTAGTTTATTCAATATATATATATATATATATATATATATATATATATATATATATATATATATATATATATATATATATGTAGATATATATATATATATATATATATATATATATATATATATATATATAAAAAGATTAAATTTTAACATTTCTCGATAATAATAAACTGTGTAAAAATCGAAAAAAAAAAAAAAAGTTATTCTATATCTGAAAATCAATTTATTATACAGAAAAAAAGGAAATATACTGGAAAAATCTGAGAACGTATATACTAAACGGTTATTCCTTGAGATGTTTGTGTTAACAGTTATTAATAACATAAACAATATCTATTGTAACATTTTAAGTTTGTAGATTTACGGTATAATCTGATAGGCTATTAAGAATTATACATAGGTTACTACTCACACAGTCAAACCACTGTTCAAGCAAATTACTTTCGTATTTATCAGTGAATTTATAGTGATCGGGACAGAAGGTTTTGTGTTGCTCATCGTCATGTTATTGGTGTTTTTGGTTGTTAGTACTGTGTGACACATGTTGACATCACCTTTGATTTTGTAATACTCTGTGTTGGTGAGTCTCCTTTTGTTTATTCTTGTTTAGTACATACAGTTATTTTTTTTCTACTTTCAGTTTCTACAGTCCTGATGAAGTTGGGAATTACCAAAAAAATATAGAATTTGACAACAAATGAGTTTCCTCTTATTGACCGATTTCCCGAAAAAAAGAAAAACTTTAACTACTTTTTACAATAACTACGGTGGCTATCAACGAGAATTTAAATAAATTATATATATATATATATATATATATATATATATATATATATATATATATATATATATATATATATATTAACACCTTTTTAGCTACGCCAAGCTTTCGAAAAATATTTCATTTTCTTCATCAGGGCTACAATTATAGTAGATTATCAATATTTTTGAGATTAAAACAAAAGAACAACCCTATTTTATATGTAACATTAAAGTACTTACTGCTAAGTGGTGTGTTCAAAAATTATTCTTTGTGGGGGCACTTATTCATCAAAAAAACAAGAGAAAAACTCGACATAATCCTCTCTAGGAAATATAATATGCTTTTACTCCATTTTGTTAGTATGGTAAGAAGAATTGTGTGGTTCTAAAATGATTTTAATTTTTAAAGGATTTTTTTTATTATGTTTTCTTGTCATTTTGCTAAGGGCAGTGTGTTTCTATCTCTCAGTCAGGTTGTGGTTAATTTATATTTAAAAGTAGAATGACGTTGACATTTTGTTTGATTGTTTTAAAATAGGAAAGTTAGCAAAAATCCGTGAGATTATTATTAAAGAGATATGTCAGATATGTTGTAAGAGTTTTCATTTTGACTGCCTATTTCTAATAGATTGAGAGAAAATTCAACTCAGATCTTCAATGTCAGTTTTTTTATTGATCGAGTTAGGTTCAAGGTGGATTTCCACCATCTCCCTAAAGATTCTCCTGCCAAAATTTCTCTCTTTACATAGGATTTTTGGCTACTAGGTTGGGCAAGCGCACAAGAGTTTTTCGTTAATCTACAATCACTTTTATCAGAAGTGATTCTGTCTTTTAGGACCCTAGATGTTTGTCCTATATAGATTTTTCACATTGAGAACAAGGGATGCTGTAAACTACTTCCCAAACTTTTGTGATTTCATCTTTGCCTTTTAGATAAGTGAAAATATAGTTGATAGGTTTTTTGTGTTTAAATGCAATTTTTAAATTAGGTAAATTATTGAAAAGTTTGGTTGTTTTGATAGAGATTTCTTTTATGTAAGGAAATAAGAAATAACATTTGATTCGGTTTTCAGAGAGGAAAGCACTAATATCTAGTGTAAAATCGTTGTTTTATTGTAAGGGGGGTGTGGCTGAGTTAAATAATAATTTTTTTTTATTAATTGGACTGGATAGAAGTTGATGTGCAGAGTGTCTAGTAGTTTATTTAAATTTTTTAGTCTGAGGGATAAGAAATCTTTTCTATTCTTGACTTCAAGCCCAATATCATGTTTATTTTGATTTTAGTGGTATGAGAGGAATGGAAGTTAATGTATCTTCCTGAGTAGGTTGGTTTGGTATACTAATCTACTATGACGGAGTTATCTTCTTTTCTGACTAGAAGAGTGTCTAAAAAGGAGACACTGTCATTTGTTTCCTCTTCAATGGTGAACTGTAGTTTGGTCATTTAGTCATTAAAGATTCTGAGAATCTCATCCATTTTATTGTAAGGTATCGAGGTAAGTTGAAAGAAAGTTTAGGGGTTGTTTCCTTTAGGAGGTCGTCCATCAGATATTGTGATATACCATAATAGGGGAGAGAGTAGCCCCCATTGAGTACCCATTATTTGTTTATAGAAAAGTTGATTGAATTTACAATATGTAGACTGAAAAATAAAGTTTAAAATTTCAAGAAAGTTGACGAGTGTTAATTTCGTGTATTTGCGAATATCAGTCCAGTGCTCTCTGATGCTTTTGATGACTAATTGTAAAGGGAGGGTATAAGGAGACAGCATCCAAGCTTATCAGTACGAAGCAGGGAGTGAAATGAAATGAATCAATTACATATTAGTCATTTTCTTTTATACAAGTATTGGTTAAAACTTCAGACAGGAACGTTGATAACTTGTTATTAGGGGAATTGAGAGAGCAAATAATGGGTCTCACTGCCAACTGTGGTTTGTGGATTTTAGGAAGCCCATAGAATTTAGGTGATGTGTGATTATAAACCATAAAAGACTTCGCCATCTCCTCTGTTAATCTCCCTTGATTCTTAAATTTAGTTACTAACTGATTAGCTCTTTATTGAAAGGTAGAAGTAGGATCTCTGGTAAGCTGAGCGTAGTAGTTCTGACCCTGTAAGATGGTTTTGCATTTTTCGAGATATGTGTCTTTTTTTAAAATAACTGTGATCAGCCCTACTGACATTCAGCTCTCCATTATTCTTAAGAAATTTTTTAGTTTTTTGTACATTAAATCTAAATAACTTGGTTTATAGGTTTGTGATGGTAATTAGTTAAAATATTAGTAAACTTAGCTCTTATTATGTTTTTTATTGTTGTTATAGACTTTAAAATATTTTCGAAATCAGCTAGAAGTTCCTTAATTGAAATGTCTTTCTTGTTGGGATTAAGACTGAATTTGGGGCCTAATGCTAAAAATTTTACGATATCTTCAGGAATGTCAACCCCCGAGATGTTTTTGATCCAGTTGTCTTCAATATGTATGTTTAAAATTGTTTTGTGGTGCTTTGAGTTCATTGATTTTTCTAATATTGTTATTTTTGACTAAATTGAAATGTCTATTGGTACTTGTTGTTTTGACGTGTTTTAAATTCATCAAAAACATCCCTGGGTATTACATTATTTAACTGGTTTTCAATATTATCAAGAGAAAGTAATTTTTTTTAATCTGAAATTGTGACCCTTATTTCTAAATTGGCGTAGCTAAAAAGGTGTCAAAAACTTTTTAGTTCTTTTCCAAGGACCGCTTACCCCAAGAACATAATACTAGTGTGTATATATATATATATATATATATATATATATATATATATATATATATATATACATATATATATATATATATATATATATATATATATATATATATATATTTATATATATATATATATATATATATATATATATATATATATATATATATACGAGGCTGGTTTGAAAAGTCCGTGCAAAAATAAAAAACTACTTATGTGTTTGGGGTAAACCTTTTTTATTTTTCGACATAGTCTCCTTTTAGGCTTATACACTTCGTCCAACGACGTTCTAGTTTGTTGATCCCTTCCGAATAATGGGATTTGTCCAAGTCTGCAAAATATCCATTAGTGTCTGCAATCACCTCCTCGTTTGAATAAAATCTTTGTCCCGCCAGCCATTTCTTTAAATTGGGGAACAAATAGTAGTACGAGGGAGCCAAGTCATGGAGAATAGGGGGGATGTGAAACGAGTTGGAATCCTATTTCCATTAATTTTGCGACCACAACTGCTGAGGTGTGTGCTGGTGCGTTGTCGTGATGGAAAAGGACTCTTCTGTCATCCAACACCATATCATGGATTTGATCAATGATTTCTGGAGTCGTAACCTCCACAGGCCGTCCAGAACGTTCAGCGTTACTTGTGCCCGGCCAATTAGTTTACTTTTCCAAGTTTACAAGCTGTTCTCACGAATCATAACAAACAGACTGGAACACAAAATGGAATTATATTAACCGATAGAATAGGCTGGATTCAGATCAGGCTTCAGTACGATTGAGCACTTGCATACATTGAGAATACTAACGAGAAGGCCACCGAATATAATATACCAATGTGGGTCAGATTTGTAGATTTTCGCGAGGCTTTTAACACAGTGGAAAAATGGGCGCTTATAAGAGTTCTTAGAAATGCTTGTATAGACCACAGATACAGCGAACTGATAGCCAGAATATATGAACGACCAACACTCAAAGTTATGGTAAACCAAGAACTGACAAACAAGATCCTAGTGAATAGAGGAGTAACGCAGGGCGATGTAATATCGCCTAAGTTGTTTACAATGATCTTAGAATATGTATTCAAAGAACTGAATTGGGACGAAAATGGCCTTCTGATAGCTGGCGATCGGCTAAACATCCTGAGATTCGCAGATGACATTGTAATTATATCAAACAATAAGAATGAAATGATCCAGATGATCACAGATCTCCACCACCAAGCAAGAAAAGTGGGACTCGACATCAATTTCTCCAAGACAAAGTACATGAGTAACGAAGAGACTAATGATGAAAATTTAGTGAATGAACATTCAACAATAGAAAAATTAAAAACGTACATCTACCTGGGCCAAATAATAACGATAGGAAAGGAAAACCAGCAGCTTGAAATAGAAAGAATGATATGTGTGGGATGGGCAGCATATGGAAAATTGAAATATGTACTAAATATGAACAACAGATCAAAAACCCAAATTTATAATCAATGTATCTTACCAGCTACAACGTATGGAGCCGAGACATGGGTTTTAACTAAAAGAACAATAGAAAAACTACAAGTTCACCAACGAGCAATGGAAAGGAAGATGTTGAGTGTTACTTTGAAGGACAAGAAAACTAATAAATGAATTAGACAACAAACAAAGGTGGATGATATCACCAAACGGATAACATCTCTGAAATAGAGCTGGGCCGGCCATGTAACGAGAGCGACGTATAAGTGGAGTGGCACGATCACTAGGTGGAGACCATGGGGTGAAAAGCGAAGCATAGGAAGACCCCATTAGAGATGGAGCGACGATCTGAAGAGAATCGGAGGGCTTAACTGATATCAACAAGCACAACATAGAGAAAAAATGGAAAGATTTGAGAGAGGCCTATACCCGACAGTGGGTAGAGAGCGGCTAAAGGAAAAAAAAAAAATATATATATATATATATATATATATATATATATATATATATATATATATATATATATATATATGTATATATATATATATATATATATATATATATATATATATATATATGTATATATATATATATATATATATATATATATATATATATATATATATATATATATATATATACAGTAATACCCCGCTTAGCGCGACCCCGTTACGCGCGGTTTCACTATAACGCGAATTTCAAATTTCGCGCTCATGTAGTCATTAACTTCTCTATGGTCGCGGGGGGATCCCCGCTTTCTCTGAATATTCTCTTTGAAGAATTGGGAATTCCCTGTCCTTCGACTTTGTTCTATGGGGATTTCCTCGTTCGTTTCGTGTGTTCATTTGTTCCGTAATGTTAGTTCGGTCGGCTGGCAGTTTTGTTTTAATATTTATTGGAGATACATACATACATAATTTAACCCTACGTTAAAAATGCCGCCTGTAAAGAAAAAAGAGCGTAAAAGCGTCACTTTGGAATTGAAGATGAAAGTGTTAAGAAGAATAGAAAATAGAGGCAAAGCAACAATTGTTGGGAGAGATTTTGGACTCTCAGAATCGACTGTGAGAACGATTTATAAAAATCGGGAAAAAATTAAAATCTCCAGCGAAGGTTCAACACCTATAAGTGCAACAAAACTTTCTCGTTCGAGATCATCTATCTTAGAAAGAATGGGAGAAATTACTGTCAGTCTGGATCGAAGATTTGAATAAGAAGAACACACCACTAAGTCAAGATCTCATATGCACAAAAGCAAAATCTTTGTATGAGATGCTGAAAACAAAAGAAGGAGAAGGGAGTGCCACTCCGACTTTTGCTGCCAGCAGAGGCTGGTTCCATCGGTTCAAGCAGCGTTCTAATCTTCACAATATCCACATAACAGGCGAGGCGGCCAGCGCGGACATTCAAGCTGCAGCTGAGTTTCCAGACAAGTTTCAAGACTTCGTTAGACGAGAGAAAATTCCTGCTTGTCTCATCTTCAATGTTGATGAGACCGCACTTTACTGGAAAAAAATGCCATCTCGAACATTCATTTCTAAGGAAGAACGTCAAGCCAGTGGTTTCAAAGCTGCGAAAGATCGACTAACACTTCTGCTGGGTGGTAATGCCACTGGTGATTTCAAACTGAAACCTTTACTAGTGTACCATTCAGAAACACCCCGTGCAATGCGAGGCACAGACAAGACAAGTCTACCAGTTGTGTGGCGATCAAACAGAAAGGCGTGGGTTACACGGGAAATTTTTCAAGAATGGTATTCTAATAGTTTTTGCCCATCAGTCAAATCATACTGTGACAGAAATGGGCTTGAACCTAAAGTTATATTACTCTTAGACAATGCCCCAGGACATCCAACCTCACTTGATACGCCCAGAGACTTAAAAGTGTACGTAAAGTTCCTTCCACCAAACACTACGTCAATATTACAACCTATGGACCAGGGAGCAATAGCAAACTTCAAAGCTTATTACCATCGCCGCACTTTTAGCCAACTAATTCATGAAACTGACGGGGAAGGAAGACAGTCTATGCGAGAGTGGTGGAAGTCATACAACATTATGAAGTCTATTCACAACATAGAAGAGGCTTGGAAGGAAGTTAAAATGAGTTGTATGAATGGGGTGTGGCGTAATCTTTGGCCAGATGTAGTGGAAGCACCTAGAAGAATTGTCCAGATGCAGAGACAAGTGCTTGAAGACATTGCTGCAATGATTGAGGGGTCTGAACTTGAAGATGTCACGGTAGAAGATCTCGTAGAACTTGTAGCAACGCACGACGATCCTATTAGCAATGAAGATCTGATCGAGTTACAGAATAATCCTATCTACGATGAGGAAGAACAAGTAGAAGAGAAAGTTTTATCTTCAGGGGAAATACAAAATGCACTTTCAAAAATTTATTCAGGTTTGGACATATTGCAGAGTATAGACAATAATGATGACCGTGTCTTGACCGTGTGTCAAACAATTAAAAACAGTGTTGGGTGTTATGAACGTATTTTACAAGAACGTAAACAAAACGTTACCCAAAAGACAATAGATGTATTTTTCCGTAAAAAATAAGAGTATGTATTGCATAAAGTGTTCTTAGAATTAAAGTGATTGATTAAAATGATTTGTATTTTTTTGTATTAAATTTTGACTATGTTTAATCATAAACCTCGATATACGCGAATTTCAGTTAACGCGATTTTTTTCGGAACGTATCCCTCGCGTAAAGCGGGTATTACTGTATATATATATATATATATATATATATATATATATATATATATATATATATATATATATATATATATATATATATATATATATATATATATATATATATATATATACATATATATACGTAAATACTCAGATTTTCCCAATGTATTTTCGTTTTTTGTATAATAAATTGATTTTCAGATACAGAATACCTTTTTTTTTTCGATTTTTACACACTTTACTATTATCGAAAAATCTTAAAATTTAATCTTTACCCTTGCAAAAAATGTAAAAAATATTATTGGGACGAATTCAACATTTTATTTTATTCTTTATTAATTTCAAGATTATTATAAGTATCAAGTCTGTTAATAATTAACGATGATGTTTTTTAAACTTTATCCCTCTCAATCTAGACAACATAACAACACTGTACAAGAAGTGCGAAAAATATTTACACATAAAAACTATTGTTCTCCTGTAAAATTTTAAAATTTGGTTACAGCAAAACGGAGAATCGAGAGCATCTTAGAGACTGCATAATTTTTGAACTCCACCTAAGGAGAAGATCAATGAATACCGAAAAAATATTCGCAAAGCATTTAATAAAGATATCTTGGAAGATCCAACATATCAAAGAAAATTTCGTGAAAAAATTTTCATTAATAGATAAAGATTGTTGTGATAGTGAATTTAGTTTTAATCAAAAATGCTTAAAACTGTTTTGGTATATTAATTCAAATTTCTTGATATACAAAACAAAAGCTTCCTATAATTTGCTGACAATTACGATCGCTTATTTGAATTAAAAAGTTTGGATAGTAGTTTCCATTTATAGTTCACTTTTGTCAAAATCAATTATAATTGATGGAACAAATTATTACAGGAAATAAAGAATAAGTAGTTAGAGGAAATTTGAAGAAGCAATGCTTAGATAAGAATGGGGCTGCAAAACCGTCACCGGGGCGAGACTTACACCTAAGAAAAGTTATGTTGTTCGTTTAAAATGCAAAAAACATTTCTGTGATTCCTCAGCACTCCTATTTACTGAATCTGAATCCCCATGATCTCTTTTTATTCCCCAGGTTCAAAATACGCCATTTGAATAATAATCGAAAGGGGGTGTTGAATAGCTATGAACAATGAAAATAACACCTCTGCCGCGGTATAACTGCCGAAAAAAGCTACTTTAAAGGTGTGTAAAAAAATAAACTAAGAAGTTAAAAAAAAAAACAGTATCATTACTTTTCTGCCACGCCACGTATCTTGGCCAGTAAACCCCAAGGCACATACTACTTGGTTACAAAAAGTTCAATATCTTTCACTTTTGTTTAATAGCTTTTTAGTTTTTTTTTTATCATTCACCTCTCCGTCTAAATGGTGATATTATTACCCTTTTACATGGATATCGACGAGGATGTCAGAATATTCGTCGACGTTGTCCAAATGCCGAAACATACATTCGTATTTTACGGCGTTTTTTAGACAACACGGAGTGCAGCCATATTGCATTTCTGCAACAACTACTACCTATGTATGTGGCCAAGCCATATTTGAATACGTTAATAAATAAGTATACTATCCTGCCGTGATTGGAACCGAGCTAGGGCCTCCACAAGGTGGTACAATGTAATTAACAGAAAAGGAAAATATTGTCACAACAACAAAAAAAAAATTCGACAGAAAATAACTCAAGGCACTCTATAAAGTAAAAATAAAAGTCAACGTCCGTCTGCAAACTTTTATATTAAAACATTTCTCCAAGTTTGTTAAAATACACAACTCTACGCTACGAGTAAGTTATGGATGACACAGTTTGTAAAGTAATCACATATTTTATGGACACGCTCGAAGACAACTTTTTATTATCAGACAGTTAAATTCTTAAAGCAATATATCATATCAATATTTATAAACAGCCTCAGATAATTTTCGAGATATAAGTACTAGGGACGAATTTTGGAAAAAAAAAACAGAATTGCTATCACAGAAATTTTCAGTGAGGCAAAATAAACAATATATGTTGGATAAGAGCAGCGTTAGGCCAGGTACCAAAATATTTTATCTAGATACAGATACAAATAGTGATATAAAAATACATAAAATTATCAAGATAAAATATATTCAAAAGTATATCAGACACTCAATCAGTTTCGTCAAACTAGCTCATGGTTATTTTTTGTCAGGCCTTAATTCAATTTTGGGTTAGCCTGTTAGAATAGCATTAAAGTACTATGTGAAAATTTACAATAGGTCTTTGTTTGTTTCATTTTAATATCAAATGCATTCTGCAATTTTTGTGGGTGAACAAACTCCGTAGAAAAGAATCTGACCTCCACTGCTGAAAAGCAACTCAAAGGAGCAAACGCCGGGATAGTCATATTTATATTTTTGAAGTAGCTTTCAGTTTTTTACAATATACTTACTTAGTATTATGCTACTGAGTTTTTTTCTAAAATTGCTATTAATATTTTATATTCCAATTTCAATTTTTAATTTCAATCTATTACTTTTACAAAGTACTTTACGCAATAATGACTCTGTAGTTTACAGTATGGTTGCAGATAAGGTGTCCCCCAAGAGGTGGCAGGTTTAATAAAAATGGTGGAGGAAACTAAATATACTACGACTAAGGAAATTTCCCGATGAATTCAATGTTTAGAGCTCAAAATCGAAACTACTAATTTGTTTTAAAAATTTAAAGAAAAACTAAAAAAGTGTCTTATGACATGGCCCAATACTGGGCAATGGGTTTTTTTATGTTATTCGGGTCAAGCTTCAACATGTAAACATATGGATTTTGCATGTCTACTTGTATTACAACATTTTAAACCAGTATGACACGAATTTTCTACAGTTTCACATTTTTGTTAAATACAATTTTTTTTCGTAAGTCGTAAAATTTAAACTTTTTAGAAATTATATTTAATTCTTATTATTAATATTATAAATCTATTTATAATACAAATATTTTTAAAATATACAATTCTTATTATTATAAATTATAAGTAATTATAAATAATTAATAATTAATAGAAATTAAATTTTATTTTATTTTGCATATTTATATATGTATATATATATATATATATATATATATATATATATATATATATATATATATATATATATATATATATATATAAACAAGAACTATAAAAACATTTTACTAAATACGTGTAGGAATACTTAATAATACAGAAAATAAATTTAATTTCCAAAATCAAAGAAACTTACGAGCACATTAAAGGGCTACGCAATCTCATTAGTATTAATATTATTTTATTTAAATTTGGAGCTGACTTTAAAGTTTGACTTGTTATTAATGGTCAGCAAATAGCTACAGCTATATTTCCGTGCTCTTACTGCTCAATATCATTAAGATATCTCAGAAATCGCAGCGCAGTGAGTTAAGCATGACGAATAACATTAGCCGCAAAACATACGGTGACTTAAAAAATAACTACAATTTATATTGTTTCAAAGATTGCGATAAAAAAAACTTTCAAAGGATTGTGATAGCACGATTAACCCCCCATTTTTGAAAAAAAACGATGGCATTTACGTTCTCGAGAAATATCTGGATACGGAAAAACACTTGTAACAGGGATTTGTTAATCATGTTTTTTGGAATGGAGTTGTACTTCTTGTTGGTTGCGAAAAGGTTTTAATTTGACCAATAAATTAAAATCAATCCCCAAAAAATATCAAGGAGAAATTTTTGAACGCAACGCCTGTCGTAGACTTTTAAAAAAAGCCGATAAACTGCTAGATGCAGATATTTATTCTAGAGAAATAGGAGTTTTGAAAATACTTCCTTTTGTAAATGCTTTCAAAGCAAAAGATGAAGTGGTCAGTAGCTGTTTGTCCTCAAAGAAAATTAATCCCGATTTGCAAACAAATATTTCTCCTCCTCTATCCGTCATCCTACGTAAGGACGTGGTATCTGTGCCACTATTTTAGCCCATATTTCTCGGTCTTGGGCTTGATGTGATGTTTCCGAGAATGTGAGGCCAATTGTTGTTTTAATACGGCCCGACCACCGTGTGGGAGACCGTCCTCTCGGTCTTTTGCCCTCGACATTACCTTCCACAATCAACCGCTCTACTGCGTCCCTCCTTCTTGCTATGTGACCAAAGTATCTCAGTATGTTTCTAATAAGTATAGTAGTTAGTCTTGTTTTGATGTTGAGCTCATCTAGGATGGGAGCATTTGTGCGGTCCGCGGTCCAGGGTATCCGGAGCATCCTTCTCTTTACCTACACAAACAAACATTAATGACTTGAAAAAAGCATTTACAGCGACCAATGTTAAAAGTTCTCGTTTTGCTTCAACACATTGTTCCCTCTTTACAGTTTTCAAGAAATAATTGTGGACTTGTCGATTATTTTCGGAACAAGCTGGTGAATCGGTGCAAAGGGAGTTCCTAATGAAATATCGGAAACATTATAAAATAAATTGTATTCAAGATTCCATGTTTTTAAAACGATTAAAAAGCGCTGTCGTTGATTTTATCTTCAAAGCGCATTTAATGTACTATTAGAAATTAAATTTATTTTCTGTATTATTAAGTATTTTTACATCTATTTAGTAAAACTTTTTTATAGTTCTTGGTTATGTACTATTATAATTGATAATTATAAGAATTTTACATTGTATAAATATTTGTATGTTATAAAAAAATTTATAATAATAATAATTTTTGAAAAAAATTGTATTTAACAAAAATGTGAAATTGTAAAAAATTCATGTCATACTGGTCTAAAATGGATTGTCATTCAAGTAGACATGCAGAATCGATATATTTACATGTTGACGCTTGACTCGAATAACATAAAAAAAAAACCAGCGCCCATTGTTGGGCCACGTTACAAAACATTTTCAATTTTTAAAACAAATCTGAAAAAGCTCAAAGAGGGTGATAACAGTTTTGATTTCGCGCTCTACGCCATTGAATTCCTCGAGAAATTTCCTTTCTGGTAGCATATTTAGTTTTCTCAACTATATTCATTAAACCTGCCACGTCTTAGGGAACACTGTGCAGAACC
>CM032449.1:62144506-62147006 GCA_019049505.1 Pachyrhynchus sulphureomaculatus
CCGTCTTGGTAGCGTTGAAGCAATTCGTACCTCTGCTGCCTGTCTTCCAGGTATCTCAGTGCTTTCGGTCTTGTAGAATTTTGATTTGTTGTGGAAGCTATAGCCGGACCGGAATGCAATTGGTATAAAAGTTTACGATGTTATATTGACGACGTTTTCAATAGATTTTGTGTTGCCTTCTCCTATACAGAGATGAAGAGCGGCTGGACTACCACTTTATTGGCATAGAGTAAACAATAAAAGCTATAAGGAATTTTTCAGCAGAAGTAAATTTTATGTCCAAAACCTTATAAAATTTCTGCTTTGATCAAATAAAAATCTCTTGACGCGTGATTTTTTTTAGGATCTCAATACTTTCACTTACAAGAGAAATAAGGGAATGGGGGATTATGCTTTTAGCTATGGAAGTAATAAAAAATTAAATAAAATACTATATGAGAGAAGTAATTTTTTAATTACATCCTTATTAATTTTTAACAAAATAATTATGGTTACCAGAAACAGTACAAACATTTTTTTCTAATCTTATTCTACCTCTAATTCTATTTACGACATACGATTATACAATATTATTTACAAAATATTACATAAGTATAATACATATATATAAAAGTA
Source organism: Pachyrhynchus sulphureomaculatus (assembly GCA_019049505.1). Classification (NCBI taxonomy): domain Eukaryota; kingdom Metazoa; phylum Arthropoda; class Insecta; order Coleoptera; family Curculionidae; genus Pachyrhynchus; species Pachyrhynchus sulphureomaculatus. The sequence continues at coordinate 62,145,122 of CM032449.1, forward strand.
ATATTACATTTAAACTACAATGTACTCTTATTCTCAAAGTACATGCATTTTAAGTATTTTTTTACATTTCTAAGTGCTACATCTGACTGTTTTTTTAGATAACTATTAATAAAGGATATCTAATATCAAAAAATAATGGGTTAACTGGAATAAATATAAAAAGTGCAACAACAAAAGTGAAATTTAATATTGTCTGCAAACTTTTCAACAGTTTGATGAACTTTCCGATTAAACATACAAGTTAGGCTTTCAGTAATAAATAATACAAACATTTTTAGCCCAGTCGCCAGAGCAGAATAAAAGGGTGAATATGACAATAATTTCGAAGTTAAAGATTATTGTTGTACCGGGTAGTCTTTTTAGAGTAGAAGAAAAAAAAAAATTGTCCTACACGCTAGCGAGTCCGGAAAACGCCGGAAAAATCGGAAAACCCGTTGTAGAGCACAAAATTCTCTACAAGAAAGGCAATATGCAATGTTTTGGTAATATTAATATTAAATTAGATAATTAAAAAAAAAGTTTTTTCCCAAAATTTCATTATTCATTAAAAATTTTTTATAATTAACACTATTTATAATCGTTGATTAAATAGTTAAATATAAATTTAATTTTGAGTAAAAACTTTAAGTTGAGTAGTAATAATAAATAATTTTAATAAAAAAAATTTTTAAATTATCAATTATTTTTATTTAAATGTTAAAACTAATTAACAATTACTTTTAATTTAAAACTAATTTGGTTTGTTATAAAACAATTAAAAAAATTATTACTTAAAAAATCACATTTACAATTTTTACAACATTGATTTGTGCACGAAAAACGGGGCAACCGAAACCACCTATCGACATCAAACAAGAGATTCTGTGTAGAATTTCTTGTTTGACTTATTCTTTCCAGAAATAAATAAATAAATAAATAAATAAATAAATAAATATATATATATATATATATATATATATATATATATATATATATATATATAACCATTATAATCATTAGATAGGGGATTTATTCAAGTATTGATACCTACATTGTCGAGTTAGAATATAAAGGTAGTTCTTCCCTGATCAAGTTAATAGATTCACGCGAAGCAAAAAGTCCTAAAAAATAAATTACGCTTCAAGTCCCCCCCCCAATTTCTTCCACAAATAAAATTGACTATCTTGAGATATATTGATTAAGTACAGTTCAAAGAAATGCATCCTTTGCTTTCAATTTCCATTGTTAAATAACGTAATAATTCATAAAAATATGTGAATTGAATTCGTAAAAAACTTGCAAGGAACCTGCATTTACAATGAATTGATGAACTACGGATCTCTTCTTTAAAATATTTCCTGGATCATTTCGATAGGTAGCTTTAAAATTAGTAACAGGCATATTAGTCGAGCCGCGCGGTTCTAATATATATATATATATATATATATATATATATATATATATATATATATATATATATATATATATATATATATATATATATATATTACACTGAGGTTTTCACGAATGGTGGAATGTAATACATTGAAATTTCGGGTTTCAATCCGTTTGTCTAACAAAGAATTTGCATGACGTTTCGCCAAAATCTCATTTGGCATTTTCAAGTGCTCTTGCTCTAGTTAGGGTGTAGAACAATTTTTTTTCTCTTTTACTCTAAAAATACTACTCATTACAGCAAAAATCTCGAATCTTCGAAAATATTGTCATCTGAAAATTCTCCGCGACTGGGCTATTTTGCGTCTTTACTCTACTATACTACATACATGTATACATATTTTATAAAACTTCTAAAACCTAATGAAATATAAAACATGTTGTGTATTATTAATACTACAAAAAATGAAATGATTAGTTTAAGTTATATAGCAGTATAAAGTTAAAATAG
>CM032449.1:62152006-62229506 GCA_019049505.1 Pachyrhynchus sulphureomaculatus
TCCAATGATTAGGGGTATTTTAAATAGCACAAAATTAAAATAATGCTTCAATACTGCATTATTCTAACTATAAATGGTTTTTAACTAACAAACACTAAAGGTGCAGTTTGAAAATGTGCCCGTAGGTTTTTATGGGAGCGTTAAGTTTTGCCATTATAAGCAAATCGTAGGCTTTAAGTCAATATATTACACTCATCATAAAACCTACAAACTTACCTAAGTATAAATAAATAAAAGTAATCTCTTAGTTAAGTACTCAACTACAGGTTTAAGCAGCAGCTGTTGTTTCGGTAGCTTCTTGCTGTTTTCTACTACGCCTCTTGTAAATAAGAATTTCTATCGTCCAAGTGGCAACAACGCAAAGAAGTATTACGTCAAGAAGGTGAATACATGTGTCGTAGTCAAAGGCATCTTTTAAGTCACCTACAAAATAAAAAAAAATAGACACTTTTCCTTTCGAAAATTGATACGCGTAGTATTATTTAGTTTTAATCTAGTTTTGATTAAAAAGAGAAATATCTGTATTTATATTTAGATTAGAGAAAAAGTTTAAAAATAATTTTAATTTATTTCACGTCGTTCAGACATTTCTACCTAACACTCTTTTTGTGCCTTATTGGCTTCACAAACTTATAGTATAGGTCACAAGCTAGTATATATAATTTTTAATTTAAAATCTAGAACATCACAACACCCAGCCGCTAACGTCAGATTCAAACCAGCGACCTTCGAGTCACTTGGCAGACTCTCAGCACACCGCGTTGCCGAGGCACGCTATCCGACACTTAAAGAATGAAAATTAGATGACCAATGACAAGACCATAACAGAAACCCATTTTATGGTCTACGGACATTTACGATCTTTGGAATCAAGAATACGCTGGCATCGCTAAAGCCCACAAGTACTCTATGTGATTTTTTGCTTTCGTGCACCCACAATTCTAAATTCCACTATTTGTTGCTTTAATAAAACCGTATATAGGGAGGTATCTTCCCTGGTTTATGATTGTTTTGTGAGAGTATAAAGTTGGAGCATCTAGTTGGTGCAACTAATCGCGAACAATGACTTTTACGTAATGATTTAACGCAGAGAGGTGCGTGCATTTCATTGCATCTAGTATCGGTTTGTTTCTCGAATATTTTGTAGGGGTACACTGTTACAAAAGACATAGGACTGAATTTGAGCTTTTTAGAGACCTACAAATATCTAGATAAAACCATAAGAAAAGGCAAAACAAATCAAGATCTAAAAATCAATGAAAGGGTACACATGTCATGGGCAGCCTAGGCTAAAGTAAAGGATGCATTGAAACTTAACATGTCTCTATCGTTAAAATATGAAATTTACAATCAATGCATTTTCCCTGTGACAAAATATGGTACAGAGACATGGGTGTTCAAGAGGTTAATGCTAGAGAAGGTCAGGGTCAATCAGAGGGCCAACGAAAGGACGATATTCGGAATAGCTTCAAGAAATCGAAAAAGCAATGCCTAGATTAGACAAAAAACTAAAGTGCTCGGCAGGATACGTCACCAAAAGTAGAGACAACTTGAGTGGCAAACTTTTAAGATGGATACCATGGACCCAAAAGAGAAGTGTGAGGAGACCTCAGGCACGATGGGTTGATGACGTTAAAAGTTTCATTGGGCTTAACTGGTATCAAGCAGCCCAAGATCGCCAATTGTAAAAAAACAGAAGGGAGGCTTATATGCACAGAATATAGAATAGTTGTCTTAAGAAGAAATATACCGTTACTACGTGCGATTTCTTATCTATGTACACCTACAAAACTCTAAAGTTATCGTTCGTTGTTAAGATAAAATCGTACATAAAAGAATATTGTTTAGAAGGATATGAAAGCACGTATTTTATTTTTTTATTACTCGCATAACAAATAAATAATTTATAGGGACGTAAAATACTATTTTCTTTTTAATTTTCTTATAGTTTAAATGGAATAAAATTATAATAAATAACCTACCTAAGGGTTCTCCAACAGACATGACAAAGAATCCTTTAACTAACATGTTAAGACCAACGGCCGAAGGCAATTCAGGTTTTGGAATATATTCAGAGATAACTAAATTTTGGTTGATAACCGTAACGGCTCTTACATAACCCACTATTACTGACATTATCAATACCATGTTGTATGTCGTCATTGATACTAGTACTAAAAAATATAAAAAAATAAAATAATACTAAAACTCCAAAAAACTTTAAAGTTTAAGTAAAATACTAAATGTTTTGTAAAAAGGTAAGACGCAACTCAAATTCCCACTGAATTTTTATTTTTAACATCATGACATGCTATATAAGCGCTTCTTCGGATAGTTTGTTACAAAATGATCATCTCAGCAACTGTCGTACAGCGAAACATATCATGGTGTTAAAAATCAAATTTCAGAGGAAATTTGAGTAGTGTTTTACCTTTTTACAAAACATTTACTTATGGATTATCACCAAGTATCGGCTGCATCAAATCAAATAAAGTACTAAACATAGAGCTTAATACGTGTATATTATATATCTATCAACGAATTTTATAAGTATAAAGACAACAATTTTTCTTAAAAGTTTTTGATTCCTAGAACGTATGTAATAAAAGAAAATTCCTTCACATACAAAAAAATGTTTTAGTAACTCCCCTCTTTATAAAATTATCTAAATTGAAAGCAAATTATTAAATGCGAACAATTAGAATAATAATATCTTTCATCTAGACAATATATTCTTGTTTAAAGAGTAAATGTGTTCCAATGAAGCGTATAAACACAAAATCAAGACATTTTCTAAACCTTCCTAAGTATCGCTATTGTATCTGTTCCATAACTGACCTCTATTCTGTTCATAAAAATTATTGTCGTCAGTACAGCTATTCTTTATCTGTACAAAGTGTTTACTATAGTAAAGTATTTTTTAACTGTACTTACTAAAATAGATTATTGAACCAAATATATTCTATCCAATGGTAAAAAATAAAAAATATATGACTTTTTATTTTGTTTTTCTAATTTTAAACCTATAAGATTTTAATAATATATCTATTTTGGAGATTCACTCACAGTTCTGTTAAAATACTGCGCCTTTAAATTTTGTTAACCTTTCTTTCTTGTATATAATAAAAACTTATAATTTTAAACAGTTTGTCTGTGACAAAGCTAAATATAAATTAATTCAGACAATTTTTGAAAATTTTATATTGGCTAAATTTGTCGAGGTAATTTATTTTTAGTAAATTCTGCTTCTTTTTTTTTAAAAGCTTAAATTTAAAAAACAGCACAAATATTTTAAAATTATCTCCTATTAGTGAGTTGTGTGTTTAAAAGAACAGACAAATACTGTTATTCATTCTCAATTTACAAAGCTGATGTTTGCGAATTAATTCTTTCTTTTATGGCAAGGGGAAGTTCAAGAAAATGAAAGTTTTAGCACGTAGGATGAAAAGTTCTTGGTTTGACACATGGATATCGCCCTTTTCAAAAAATTCATATGATTTTTAGGAGGTACCAACCTTCAAACGATACGTGTCATGACATTTCGTCAATTAGTTTATAAGTTACAGTGATTTTAGCGAGACTACTTTTGATATTTTCAAAACAATGGAAAAAATCGAATTTCCTGTGGTGATTAAACACTGTTTTTTGATGGGAAAAATGCTGTTCAAGTAAAGCAATGGCTTGATAAGTGTTACGGGGGCTCTACCCCTGGAAAATCACTCAACATTTACTGGTATGCTGAATTTAAATACGGTCGTACAGATACAAATGATGCTGAACGCTTTGGACGCCCAAATGAGGTGGTTACCCCGGAAAATATCAAAAAAATTCACAAAATTGTTTTGGATGACTGTAAAGTGAAATTGCGTGAGATACCCGACACCCTAAGGATATCAAAAGAACGTGTTGGTCATATTTTGCATGAACATTTGGGCATGAGAAAGCTCTGTTCGAAATAAGTACCGCGTTTACTCACAGTGGACCAAAAACAACAACGTGTTGATGATTCTGAGCGCTGTCTGGACCTATTTAAGCGGAATAAAAAGGATTTTTTCATGCGATATATGACAATACATGAAATATGGATCCGCCACTACACACCGGAATGAAATCCGCCGTCAGCTGAGTGAACGGCAGCCGGTGAAAACCTGCCCGAAGCGACCAAAGACACAACAGTCAGCTCTGTATTTTGGGATGCGCATGGAATGATTTCCATCGACTATGCTGAGAAGGGAAAAACCATCAATACCGAATATTTTATAAAGTTTCTGCTGCGTTTAAAGGCAGGAATCGCAAAGAAACGGCCCTAAATGAACAAGAAAAATGTGCTGTTTCATATGACAAAATTGCATGAATTGAAGTTCGAATTGCTTCCTCATTCACCATATTCCCCAGATGTAGCCCTCAGTGACTATTATCTATTCGTACACCTCAAAAAAATGTTCGCGGGAGAGAGTTTTGGCTCCAATGAAGAAGTTATCGCCGAAGCTGAGGCCTATTTTGAAGCCAAAGACAAATCCCTCTACAAGAAAGGTATAGAAATGTTAGAAAAGCGTTGGACATATTATATCGCTCTTGAGGGAGACTATATTGATGAATAAAGTCGAATTTTGCAAAAAAAAAATGTGTTTTAAGTAGCTAGACCAAAAACTTTTTAGCCTACTTGTTATATCAAGGCAACATTTTTTTAATATAATATATGTTATTTGAGGGTATTTAAATCCAAGCCAATATTTCCTTTGTTTACGATATAACCATACTTAACCAATAGAATTTTGCCTTAAAGCTGTGTGAGTCAAACTGAATAAAATAAAATAGTTTTCTCTCTTTTTATGCGAATATTTTTCTTGCTAGTCATAGCAAATTGCAATTTTTTTGGTATGTATTATTTGAAATTAGTCAAAAATTAACTTCTTAGAATAAGGGGGTCACACTATTAAATTGAAAATGTATATACTCGTAATTTATTTATAAAAAAAGGTAAAATTTTCTCCTTGAAACCATATTGTTATCCTGTATTACGCACTTTTTTACTGGTGTTTTCAATGTTAGTGAAGCGTAAATGTGGTTAAAATCTAATCATAAATACATATTAGTTGTTTATACCAGATATATGATAAATCGTCGAAGAATTTAATAATTAAAAAACCAGCAAAGTGCAATTCGGACTTGCGCAATTAGTGTTCCGTACGGTAATTGCTTTTAAAATAGAAATTCTTGTTACAGAGGTATAAAATGAGCAGTGCCTTCTCAAAACACACCCCAAATGAGTTTTCGATAAAGTTTGTTTCCGAAATTATCAAAGGTAGAGCATTCGTACTAGTTTTTATTCAATCTACACCTTACGCAGAATACTTCAGAACTTTTTGACTAGGACTCCTAGAGATAGGGTTGGGAGACCGCGATTTTTGGTAATTTTTAGCTTTCATTTGACAGGCCACTGGATGGCCATGATTTTTTTTTTTTTTTTTTTGAGTACCAGAAAAATTATCCCTTTCGTGATAATTTTTATTCAATTTACACATTTTGGAGAATATTCCAGAATTTTTTCGAAATTTTCTGATTAATATTCTTAAGAGATAGGTTGAGGCGCAGCGATTTTTGACAAATTTTTAAAAATAATATTAAGAAAAGTTGGCGCGAGTATTACATCACATATATTTTTGGACTCGTGTTTTTACAAGCTTTGATTTCACACCCCACTCGACAATCTCGATTTTTTTTTTTCATTTCCGATTTCACCACCTAAAACTAACCACTTAAGTCAAAATTGAACTTTTAAAACTACACTACTCTCATTGGGTCATCAATTCCTCTATTTGTGACAAATTTCAACTTTTTTTTTTATTGGTCTAACACTCGTGCTGCCTGGAAGTCCCTAAAGCGCTACAGGAGCGACACGTGTGCGGAAAAAACTATTCACGTTGTTCTTAAAACGCTGTAAATTGTACTCGGTGGGAAACACAGTCCTGGGCAAATTATTCCAAAGGGATGATGTTCTCCATATAAAAGACTGCTTGAAAAGCGATGTACGAGGAGTAACAAGTTGAACCTCATACGGATGTGAAGTATTAGAGCGACGTGTATTTCTAACATGCACCGCTCTGGGAGGAATTAAACGGGCTACATCCTTCAAATACTTTCCATGGAAATACTTGTAGAATAGGCTCAAGTCGACAGCCGTTCTTCGATGTTCCAGCGAATCAAGGCTGCCGATCAGTTTCGGGTCTCCAAACAGACGAACAGCTCTTTTCTAAATAGAACCCAACAAATGCAATGTATGTTTGGGAGCAGAGCCCCAAATATGGGAGCTTTCTGGTTCGAAATAATATCTCCAACTTTTGAGAAGCTCTCCTTGCTATGCTTGCGACATGTTCATGCCAGGACTTATTTGCTCCCAAATTAACGCCCAACAAATTGAGTGACGATGTTAGAGAAATGGAGTGCCCCGCCATAACTATGTCTAGTTCAGGGGTCACCCCAAGATAGAATTTCTTCCAGATCTTTGTTAAGTTGAACGACTTCCTGCTGTCTGCGGATATTCGTCTGGGTAGTCGATGTTCGAGCGTTCAGTGTGAATGAAGAGATAAGCGTACTGTCATCTGAAAAGCTGTAGATTGAGTTTCCGGTCTTTTCCAGCAGATCGTTAATGTAAATGAGAAAGAGAGTAGGAGATAGTATGGAGCCTTGGGGCACATGTCAAATAGTTCCGGAGAAAATCAGGTGTAACAGAAAGACGGACACCGATCCCGTAAGTGTTCCTTACGGAACACTAAAAATCTCATCATCCTTCAAATATTCGATTTTTCTGCAAAACGTATCTTCTTTATACTCAACCATAAATTAATTATTTAATTGTTAGGTGGCTGTTTACTTCAACTAATCTGACTTAACCTAAATCGACCACGGCTAGTACGTCAATGAGTGCCCTCTTGAGACAGCCAAGTGTTGTAGTTTAAAGGCAGCCAGATTTTATAGGTATTGGTTATTGTAAAAATATCACAGTGGTCATATTAATACTACCCAAGGTATCTAAACTGCATGGTGAAATAGATAAAGTGGGGATTTAGGCACATGAACAATGTCGATAGATATCATAACGACCTCGCCGATATCTTAACGATATAAAAGAGATTAGTCCTATGAAAGAAAACCTCCAGTGTCCTAAAGACCACTTATTTAAAAAGTTGTATCAATCTATTACCTTAAGTAAGAACTAATTCTTTATAGCAACTGAGTTATGCTAATTATAGACTTTTAAAACTCACATAGTAATAAATCGAAGCGTATACCGAAGTTTTGTATCTCTATAACTTACAACAAACCTTATTAATATAAAAGGTCGTATTGAGCCATCATTAGTTTGTTCAAGTTCTAAGGAAAATTGCTCAAAAATGGAAATTATTCTTCCAATTCAAACTAAACCTAATGCTTTATTCATACTGGGTTTAATTTTCTAAATATACTTACCAGACCGCGTAATAGCCAATAGTATAGCTCCCACCATAAACTGAGACCGATTTCCCAAATTCAACTTTCTGAACATTTCAGAAGTTGTCATTCTTCCTGCTATATCAGCTGCAGATAAGGCTGTCATACAGGTGGTGGTTTGCCACATGTCAAATTTGACTTCGTCTTGTAAGAACATGGGGAAAAATGTACTGAAACTTATAGAGCTGACGTAGCCTAATCCTAAACCAAGCGACATGTGTACGAATCTAAAGTCTTTGAGAAGATGGAGATCCCATGTTTGAATTACTCTTCTGAAACAGGACGGACGTTGCTGGGATATACTTTCTAAAAAGCAGAGACGCATTTGAATGAAATATCATAAATGAAATTTATTAATTACTGTTTATATAATATACAATTCAATTTATATTTAATTTTTGTTAAATTTACCGAGTAATTTTGAAAAACCTTTACACCCGTGTAGTATTGATATATTCGTTCTCTAATTTTTAAGCGCAAAAGTAAATTTTTCTTAGGAAAATTCAACTTTTTAAGGCTTATGTAGTGACAAGTTTTCCCATTTTATAAACTTAAGAGTAAATAAAAACTCTATAATACTTATTCCGCATGAAAAGGGTTTTTATTTTCAAAAGTTTAGGCCTTACTAGCTTTAGTAGTTAGGAACAAAAAAATTATATGCTGGATTTTTTACACTAAAAAACATTATTTTTAATATGAATGCAGTGAATAAAAGAGTTAAGCAAAATTACTTGTATATGTTATTTTGGTCAAAATATTTAATAAATTTACTAAGTTAGCCGTTACTTGATGGAAATTCATTGTAAGTTAACACAAATAAAGCACTAATAATGTTTTTTAATTTTCACTATATTATTATTTTTCGTGACAATTATTTCGGCACAGGATGCCTTCTTCGGACGAATAAGAATTTTAAACTAAATGTAATATTGAATACATATCCTTAAATATAGTATTTTCGTTCTACCTGTTTAAAAAGGTTATTAAACCTTTATAAAAATTAGAAATTAACCCAACTAGATGTACCTAGAACAATAAGCAGGATTAAATATTTAGTTTTTTTCCAATTTTATATTGTGTATTTATGGTTTTATATTATTGTACCCAATTATATAGTTAGAATTATCTAAGTTGTCTGAGGATTTTTAAACAGGTAGAACAAAAATACTATATTTAAGGATATGTATTCAATATTACATTTAGTTTAAAATTCTTATTCGTCCGAAGAAGGCACCGTGTGCCGAAACAATTGTCACGAAAAATAATAATATAGTGGAATTTAAAAAATATTATTAGGGTTTTATTTGAGTTATTTTTGTTAGTGAATTATTTCCTTTAAATCCCTAAAATTTAGTGTGCTTCTAGATTATTAGACGCCTTTTTTATGCCGAAAAAGATAAAGTTTCTTTAATTTTTTTTTAACACAAAGCAATTACCCATATCTAAGTTAATTCTTTTCGACATATCGTTTCTCCAACCATTGGCATAGATGATAAAAAGCAATATATTTGAAAAGGTGATTTTTTCATTAGTTACGGAAAAGCATCTTTTATTAATATTTTTTGCAGTTGCTCTTGATACAAGAACTTACTTGTTTCAACGAGTCGATTTTCATTTATTTCTGGTTCTAGGGAAAGAATGGATGAATCTGAAGGGACAAAATAAAAACATATATGTCTGAAATAGGATAGAGCGATATGTAAGGTAGGGATTTTTTCCAGAAAACGTCTAGAAAAGGGGATGATGCATATATACCCTATTTCCCCTTTGGGAAAGTTACGGATAATAATATATAGAAATTCAATTTAATATAAAAAGGTGTATTACATTTCCGGTCAAACAGAAAGTGATTATCAATCATTAATCTAACTGGAATGTTCCAAATTTTATTTCCCTGTCTAATTACGACACTGTAAACAATAATTTTGTTGCCATCTGGTATATAAATTATACCCTAAATATACATTTTTTCATAGTGTAAAATAATGTTATTTTTCAGTTAAAAATTTAAAAAAATGAATTTGAAATGGACACTCTACATTTTTCGTTATCTCATTTATAAACGTCATTCAATGAAACCTAAGTTGTCAAGTTTCAACACTTAATTTGTTCTTCAATTTTCTTCTTTTTTTTTCTCCGCCTAGGGTGTTACGGTACATTAAGAGTATGATTTTTAATAATAATGTATATCAAATTATTCTCGAAAATGCTCTTTTTGGATAATATAGAATAGCCGGGTTCACTAGAAATGACTAAAAGTTACACTCAATCCAGCTGACATATAACTTAAAAGGCCTGGATTAGTTGTTTTTGACATTATTAATTTTTTTTTTTTAACTTTCTCATCCCTGTCTGAATAGGGATTACCCTTTTTAGATGGATATTAGCGAGGATGTCATAATTTTCCTCAACAGTCTCCAAGTACTGCAACATACATTTCTACTTCATGGCATTTTTGGACAAAGCACTAGTGCTGCCACGGGCATTATTGTATTTCTGCAACTGCTAACTGTATATGGGCTCAAGTCAGACATACTTAAGTGAATTAATAAGTCCACTGACCTGTCGGGATTGGAACTCGGGACCCTTGGTACCGTGTGAAAAAAACCAAATTCAAAAGACCTTTATTATTCATAAATAGTTTTTACAGGCTTGCTCTTAAATCTAGTTCTTGTTCAAGGAGAAACAATATACTCGTATTTTGCAATATAGTCGTCTTCTGTTTACCTATTTTAGTGCGACTCGTCAGAGTCTTGGTACATTTATTTATATACTTAATTTATATGATACTACGCTGGATAAAATTGTATATAAAAATAACCGGTCAAGTGCATGTTGAACTTGCGCAATTAGTGTTCCGTACGTTGATTGCTTTTCAAATAAAAAATTTTGTTATAGAAGTATAAAATGATCAGTGACTTCACAAAACACACCCCAAATGAGTTTTCAACAAAGTTTGTTTCCAATCTTTACTAAAATCTGATGACCTTGAAATTTGTTTTTTTTTTATATACTAGATAATTTACTAAAGGTAATGCACTCGTGATAATTTTCGTTCAATCTACACCCCGTGGAGAATATTCCAGAATTTTTTCAAAATTTTTTGATAAGTACTTTTCGAGATCAGGCGGGTGGACAGCGATTTTTCGCGATTTTTTAAAAATAATACAAAGAAAAGTGCGCGCAAGTATTACATTATATATATTTGTGAACTCATGTTCATATATATATATATATATATATATATATATATATATATATATATATATATATATATTACTCGTGTTTTCACAAGCTTTCATTTGACACCACACTCGATTACCTAGCAAAAAAATTTTTTTTTCACTTCCGATTTTACCCCCCCAAAACTAACCCTCTAATGAGGCCATCAATTCCTATATTATTACCAAATTTCAACTTTCTATGACAATTAGTTTCGGAGAAAATCGGGTGTGACAGACGGACAGACACCGAAGTGATCTTATAAGTGTTCCGTACGAAACACTAAAAACCAGCTTTATGGTAACGTATGCAGAAACGATACTAAGGAGCTAGGGCCGCCAATTATCTATTAAGGTATTTCTTACGAAAAGACAGAGAAAGCATTATGTTAGAGAAAGGTGCGAAATAATTTGATTTTCAAAGTACAATGAATGTAGTAACGTAGCTTCTCGCTTGCTTCTAGCAGCTCGCAATCACGTGTTATTTATAATAACCTTGATACTTTTACACGAAATACAATAAAAATTATGTTTAATTAAAATGATACTCAGGTTTATTTATTAAAAATATATCAATTATTAAGTATTTACAACTAAATAAATGCCCGTGCAAGGCACGCATTTATTCTAATATCTTTTAAAAGAAAGTCAGATCAGTACGTTGAATATATTAGTCCGGAAGCTCACGACCAAAATGCGATCTCATCGAAGAATGGCAGATAATAGTATCACTTTGTTAATTATGCCCCCCTTAGTCCCTCCAGGTAGTTTGAAGCCTCAAGTCTGGTTCCTGTTTCTGGAAATACGCTTTAAAGCTGCAAGCAAAAGTTGAACCCATCGCTTAGTGGCAGATAGTCTGTGTATATTTTTGTGAAATATGATTGAAAACTGAATACCTGCCATAGATATTGGGTCAATCTAAAATTATAACAGTCCAAAGTTGCAGAAAAATGGACCAACCTGAACTCATAGAGAAGCGAATGAAATTTGTTTTAATATGTTCGTTGAGGTTTGTAGATACTAAAAATAACTTTATCCGCCATAGAGTCTGGTTCTTTATTAAAATAAATTAAATTTTTTGCTGCAATATATATTTTTAAAACGCGCGCGCCCGTCCTGTAATTTGTTTTTCTCTCAAATACTATACACATGCTCCAGTGTCTCGAAATACGCTCAAATCACCATTGAAACAGTTACAAGCAGATTAAGATATTTATTTAATTTCTATTTTTTTTATATTTAACCTTTAAATTTTGTTTAGATTTATTATTTAAAATTTATATTCAAAAGCCCCAAAACCTCTTTTAATACTTAATTACGAAAATTTAATTTTTTTTTGGTAGCTATATTGGATAGTGCATTTGAAATTTTTTACTTTTCACATGACAGACAATAAGACTGATCCAAAAAACCTCAAGAATTAAAATTCTAAATATTTAAAACGTACAATAATTTTTGCCGCATTCGATTAATGCCAATGCAACAATGACCGAATACTCCATCAGCCACCTCGGGTTTCACTGTGTTCTTTTTAAACTTCGAGCGTTGCGGCTCCATTCTAGTGTACTTTATGTTTTTTTGGGTCCCAGAATCCGATCTGCGAAATGACCTATTAATTGTTATTAACAATTTTTAAGCAATTATTTAAAAAAAATAATTTGATATAATTTATTTTTATACTAGCGAAATCTAAGTTTATTAAGCGCTTCACCCAAATTTTTTTTAGATGTATTTCGATCCACTGAATATGAATTCAAAGTCTATTTTTGCTAAAACTTAACCTTTTTATTGTTATAAACAATTTATAATAAACAACTCATAAACAGAATTTCATAGAATTTATCTCCATAACGGCAAAATCTAAGCTTTTTACGTGCTCTACCCAAGTTTTTTAGATGAATTTTGACCTGCTGCCTGAATTTCTAATCCATTTTTCAATTTATTAAAATTAAGAGCTAATCAGTTTATTTATACGCAATTAAATAAAAATATTTGTGTTAAATTCCCAATTAAGTTTGTGAAAAAATGAACAGAGAATTTAAATTTAGCGAATTATATTAAGTTATTATAGAAAAAAAATTATTTACTTGTAACAAAAATTAACAAATGGATTAGAAATTCGACTTTAACGTGTCAAAAAACATATGAACTCATGCCTCACAGCTAGGTAATAATGCGAATGAGAAAAATCAATTTGTTTATAACTTAAGCTTTGCATTAAAAATACAAGAATTCTGCTGATGAAAGCAGGGACTGTACTTCATGGCACATATTCGGAATATTACCTCGTATTATAGTATTCGAACACTAGTTCATTTATCTGCCGCTCTCGAATGAGTTCAGGTGGGTACAAAAACTCTACAGGTTCAAAAGTTCATAGGAATCAAAGAATCAGGATCTATGGCAAATAATAATTTTTCACTTCTTTTTGGGTCCCAAACTAACTATATCTCGAATATCGGCCACTCAACAATGAGTTCATGTTTTGAGCCTATTTTTTTCAAGAAAAAAAAGGTTTACTCCCACAGGAACCTGTCTCTATGGCAGATATTAAGGCTATAGTATCGTCATAACATATAAAACTGCCACTCTGCGATGGGTTCACCTACCCTCAATTTTTTGCAACTTCCCCCCTCCATAACCACGACAGGAACCGTAATTTACTCCAAGTATTGTAAATGTCGTCTTATAACTGCTTTAATAAGAATATTTAAAATACAAATAGAAGGTTTTCCAACAGAATATTAATTAGTTTTAAGTATTTCATCAAAATTTTTATTTCTAGTCAATTTTATTAGTAACGATAACTTTCTGTTCTTCTACTGCACGGCATCATAACTTTAGTTAACCTATGAACGCTTCTACCAATTTAAGCCCTTAATTATCATTTTAGATCAGTTCTAAAATTAAACTTTTTTAGTGAATCAGACAATGACAGCCAGATTCACTAAAAGGATCTAAGACTTGGGTCCAAGCTAGTTGTCGATGAATATAAAACTTCTAGTAGATAGACAATTTAAAACAAAAATGAAAATAAAATCATAAAACAAGTGGAAAAGTTAACAGTTTTTTGAATTATAAGACAATTCTTTATTTTTATCGATTTTATCATAAATAAAAACGAATTTTCTAGTCTGCTACAGCTCAGCTTCATAATTTCAGTTGGCTTGTATTCTTGTCAATATATAATAAGTCCCTAATTGTCAAATCTTCCCTATTTAAAAGATAACCTTTTTAGTAAGTGAAGTAGTGAATATTTTAGACAGATAGTATTCGCGTAATATTTTGTAAGTAGATTTAATTAACTCTAAGAACGATATTTTAAACGCATTTTGAGAAACTTAAAATTTTACCTTTAGACACAATGCCAATTGCATCCTTACTAATCTCTTTCTTTTCTTGAATCACAGGTTTAGTTTCTTTTTCTAATAGCGATTGAGATTCCCCATCACTGGTTTTGTGCACTTTGTTTGACTTATCTAAGTTTGTGTTACTATTGAGATCATATTTTCCTTCTTCTACATCATCTTGCTTCTTTTTGCAACAAAACATTGGCTAAAAAACAACTTAAAATAGTACAAAAGAAAAACGTCATGTATGATAGTTTAACTAATGGCGAACTGCATAAAAAAATTGATAAGGTTATTTATCCAATGCTTTACTTATAAACACGCAGTGCTGAAATAAACACTAAATTTGTCTTTACAATAAACAACAGCTTAATCCAAGCAATACAACTCTCTATATTACCAGATAAGTACGTAGTAAGTAAGTGAGATATTAATAAAAAACAAAAAGTAAAGCAGACGAAGGGCTTCTAATAAATTTGGAAATAATGAAATAATGAAAAATAAAATAGTTTTCAGATAATCGACTCCATGTATCCTAAATCCCTATTTTTTGTACCCCCTTCCCCTGTTAGAGCTTAAAGTAATTAAAAGTTACTTAATTTTCAGATTTCCCAATTCGGAGAACCACGAGAAGGATATACAATACGATATATACAGAGCAACCCGTTTAACCTCCTCCCCCACCCCTATTACACCTTACATGTTTTACTATAAATAATTATGCATAGAATTTATTTACTATCTGAACAAAAAACTAGAAAAATTTATCATATTTCCCTTAAAACCATACAAAATTTATCGATACTCACTTCTTTCCTTCCCTTCCCCTGAAGCGATATCACTATAAAACTATAAGTTTTATCCCTTCTTTACGTATTATATGTATTAAATTTGAAATTGATTTTTTATTTCGATCGAGAGTTATCATATTAACAAACTTATCGAAAGACAGACCGACAGAAATAAGTGACGTGATCTAGGGTCCCTAAACGCCAAAGCGGAAAAGTCTCGAATGGTAGTTTTTTCAAGAATTTTTATTTTAATCTGCAGTTCACCTGCATGCTTTGTTCCCTAAAGGGTAATAAGGGTCCGGGGCCGGATGGTATACCGCCCCTTCTGCTTTATACTTGTAGATGTTCCCTTGCCAGGCCGTTACTTAATATTTTCACTGTTTCATTAAAGTGTCGAATATTTCCCAATCGATGGAAGAAGAGTTTCATAATACTTGACAAAAAGGGTAATATATCAAACATACTGAATTACAGACCGATAAGTATTTTAAGTATTATACCCAAATTATTCGAAAACATTATAACTAATGAAATAAAGGTAAGGGTCACTTCTGGTTTGACCCTGCATCAGCACGGTTTCTGCAGGCGAACACCAATTTAATGTGTTTCTCTCATTTTGTTACGAGCGCTCTTGAAAATCACTTACAGGTAGACGCAATTTATACAGACTTCTCCAAGGCTTTCGATACGGTCGACATTGGTATTCTATGCGCTAAATTAAGCTCTGTTGGTATTAGGGGTCGTTTGTTAAGATAGCTCTAGTGTTATCTCTCTGGAAGGGTTCAGTCTGTTTGCATAGTGGGTCCAGTCTCTGAAGATTTCGCTGTGACCTCGGGCGTGCCTCAGGGCAGTCATTTGGGTCCACTTTTGTTTAAAATTTTTATTAATGATGTGGGTACTTTCTTATTTTTTGCAGATGTCTGCAAGATTTATAAAATTGTGAGCTCTTTAACGGATTGTCGCCTTTTACAGGACGATCTTGATTCCTTCACTGTGTGGTGTATGTCAAATGGCCTGGACCTCAATGTCGACAAGTGTCAGATGATGCCTTTTTGTAGAACCGGTGCTGCTGTTGCTTACCCTTATAGCATCGATGGACGGGTTTTGCAGACCGTGAATAAGGTTAAAGATCTAGGTGTAATCCTTGACCCAAACTTAAGTTATTCTTCAGACGAATATCCGCAGACAGCAGGAGGTTGTTCAACTTAACAAAGACCTGGAAGAAATTCTATCTTGGAGTGACAGTAACCAAGTGGAATTTAACGCTACAAAAATCCAGGCAGCAGTTTTTTCTAAAAAAGTTAACGTTGCTGAACCCGACATAGTTATGTCGGGGCACTCCACTGCCCTAGCATCGTCACTCAATTTGTGGGGCGTTATTTTGGGAGCAAATATGTCCTGGCATGAACATGTTGCAGGCATAGCAAAGAGAGCTATTTCGAACCAGAAAGCTTTACACTCCACAACAACTGTTAATTCTTTGCAAAGCTCAAATTCGACCAACTATGGAATACTGCTCCCATGTTTGGGGCTCCGCTCCCAAACATACACTGCATTTGTTGGATTCTGTTCAGAGAAGAGCTGTTCGTCTGATTGGAGACCGGCGGCCTTGATTCGCTTGAACATCGAAGAACGGTTGGCGTATTTTCATGGAAAGTGTTCGAAAGATGTAGCTCGCTTAATTCCTCCCAGAGCGGTGCATGTTAGAAATACACGTCGCACTAATACTCAACATCCGTATGAGGTTCAGCTTGTTACTCCGCGTACAACGCTTTTCAAGCAGTCTTTTATATGGAGAACATCATCCCTTTGGAATAACTTGCCCAGGGCTGTGTTTCCCACCGAGTACAATTTACAGCGATTCAAGAACAACGTGAATCGCTTTTTTTTTTTTCCGCATACATGCCGCTCCCCGAGCGCTTTAGGGACTTCCCTGCAGCAAGTGTGCTAGGCCCATAAAAATAAATCACTTGCATTATGACTACGTGGTCAATAGAGCCTTTAGAATGCTTGCCTTAATATGCAGAGCCGGTAGGCATTTCTCTAGCATTGACATATTGAGACTATTATATCAATCCTTGGTGAGATCATTATTGGAATGCAGTTCCCCAGTGTGGTCACCTTATTATGAGTGCCATATTCACGCAACTGAATTGGTGCAGAACAGGTTCTTGCGTTTTGTTCCTAGGAAGCTTACTATTCACCATTCAAATTTTTCTGCAACAGCCATGAGGTCAGTGACCCAGCTCCCTAAGATATCTGTGAGAAGGTCTAATGCGGAACTGCCGTTTCTATATAAGACCGTCAATTCTCAGCTGGACTGTCCTGATCTCTTGGCTCAAATTGATTTTTTTGTTCCACCCAGGAATACAACGAGTCACTGCACCTTTTCACAGTCTGTTCATAGATCTAACTATGCCTTACATTCCCTCATCGCACGGCTTTATGCCAGTCCCCATCGCACGGCTTTATGACAGAGACAATATGGCTGATATTGATTTTTTTTCATGTGTCACTTGGCGGCCTCAGGCGAATATTGTGGGATGACTCTTTGCGACAGCTATGACACTTATAGATGCTTGTGCATTGTTTTGTGCCTTGGTTTCTTGTCTATTATCTTTCGGTTCTTGCTTTTTAAGCTTTCATTTATATTCATTTATATTTACTCTAAGTTTTACTTCTTTACTCTTTGTTTAATTATGTTTGTTTTCATTACCTTAGTTAAGTTAGTTAGTATAGGTCATTTTTTGTTGTTGATTTTTTATTTGTCAAATTTTTATTACACTGGGTTACCCGTAAATAAATAAATAAATAACCTTTCATGACTACTTATATTTTAAATTTTATCCAAAATACCTGATTATATAGTATAATATTTTTAACTGTAAAGTCGAGCCGTTTTAAGGGGCTACTTTGTTCGATCAAACAAATGAATTTATTTATGCATTCTTAAATCTTATAGACCTAATACTTACTAGAAGGCGAGCTGAAGCTCTACAGCTCAAATCCTTGTGATTTTACATTCACTAACGTATTTTAAACAAAAATAACTAACCCAAAATAACTTGAACTTATTGCCGCGCAACTAGTTTTCCGTTCAACTTTTATTAAACTTTAGGGTTGACTTTGATTTGGTTTAGGATTTAAATTAAGCTGAAATATTTCAGTCTTCTGAAATGAATACTTACCTGGAATAAAAATGCACCAACCATGCCACTACAGCTTATACATCCTAAAATAAGGGTAGTGCCACTAAATTCATAATTTTTAAGCAACAGCCCTACAAAAATGGGCATTATCATTTGACCGGTACTGGTTCCTGCCATGGAAAGCCCAACGGCAGTACTTTTTCTGGTGGTAAAGTATTCGCTGATTGCCAGAAATGTTGATGATGCGACCAACCCCAGTCCCAAACCTGTTAAAAGAAATAGTCTGTTAGTACAAATAAGATTTTCCAAGAGATTTTTAAAACTAATAAGTCGTTTTTTGATCTATTCTTATACATCTTTGCCAAGATAAGTTTAGATTACTACTGGGGTGGTTTTTCTTAAGATCTTTAAAATCACAGTGTCTTGGTAATTCGTAATATAGTACTACATTCTGACAGCACTTATTAAAAATTAATTTAGAAATACTTATTAAAAAATAAATAGAATCGCAGATTAAAGGTAATATACAAAAAATTATAGACTTTTAAGACGCGAACGTACCGCGTTTTTCTTTTGCATTTTTCTCGAAGCTATTTTTTTCAAACTCTTAGACAAAATATCTCGAAATCTATAGAACCGGTTTTGATAAGATTTATACTACTTATTCCTTATTATATTATCTTGAAGTTTACATATGGTTTTTTTCGATTGGATGCACCGTTCAATTTTTATTAGTTTTTAAAGTTCAAAATATTTGTGAAAAATTCGAATTTATTTTCGAACGGCTTCGTCACTTCTACTTAACTTTTTTTTTATATATATGCTATAACCTTTCTTAACAATAAAAAATGTTTCTTGACTGAGAAAAAAAATTCCACCGGTGGCAAGGATTTTCAAAAGAGGGTCCTACAAGATGGTTCATATCTCCGTCATTTTTTAATTTTTTAAATATGTTCTTTTTTTTTATTTTGTTGTTAAAACTATAAGGTATTTGTTAAAAATAAAAATGATTTTATATATACAATAGTTGCGTCAAAAAAAATATGCCTATTTTTCTGAGCGCCAAGGTGGCCTAACCCCTTAACCACAAGAACATTTAAAAAGAACCGATATTCGAAGCAACTCCGCTAACTTTCTTTCTCCATTTCTTTAATCTTTTATATATTTCAATATTAGTAATCATATTTAACAAATAATAAACACATAACAAAACGTATAATGATATAGAAGCTTTTTAAAAATTATCCACTCCATTACCCAGAAGCGATAGGACTCAAAAGATACAGATTTGTATTTTATTTTAAGTGTTATATTTGCCCATGGAGGGTTAATCTCTATTAAATTGGGGAGTTCAGTGATAAAAAAGTATATATAAAATCGCTAAAAGAATCAGAAATAACAATAAAAATTACATGTAAGAGCTCCTAAAATTCATATAATTCTCCATTTCCCTGTCTTATTCTTTATTCAACATAAAATGTGTTATTTGATTATTGTTAACTACTTTTAATTTATCACTCTTTTCTTTTCTAGACTAAGTTATGTGTTAATCGAGGAACCAGTGCTGTTGTAAAGACTCTTTCTAGTCCTCTTTCGCTTTTCACGCGATGTGACTCATGCAAAATTTTCAACGTTCGCATTAACACTATCTTGGGTGCGATGAGCAAGACGCCTATAAAAAAAACAGTGACATTGACCCTTCAACCGAATTTGTGTTTCTACAATCGCATTTTCTTAAGAATTTCGTAATACTTTATTGAGCGAGTCGGTTAAAACCAAGCTTAAATATCTTAAAAATTGAAATTTCTGTAGTTTTCTATACTCGTATACGTCTAATATGTCACAGAAATTTTACGTGGAGTAAAAAAAAAAAGATTTTCTGCTACTCTTTTTCACATTATAGTAGGGCGTAAAGCCTTCTAATTAGCCTAATTAAAAATAGATAAATCCGAAAGCACAATATGTGAAATAAGCATAATGTTTTATAGTTAAAATGCCATGTTGTTTGTGGTTATTTGTCAACTTTAAGATCATGTATTTTTTCTTGTAGGAGGATGGATTGAAAAGTCTTGTAAAAGTAAGGTAAGTAACGTTTGTTTACAAAAACAAAAATTTATTGCTCAGCATATTCTCCATTGAGCTCAATATATTTGGCCGAGCGGGATTCCATTTTTTTTATTCTGTCAGAAAAAAAATATTTGGATCTGTGCATAGTTTAAGTTAGAAAACAAAAGAAAAGTCTTGTGTGGCCAAACCGGGGCATAGAGAGTGATAGGGAACTACTTCGAAGCTCAGCTCGTCCACTTTTGCACAACAGCCGATATGTGTGCAGACGCATTGTCCTTGTGAAGGAGCACTCTTTTGCGTGCCAGTTTTGGTCGCTTCTGATTCAACTCACTATACAAATAAGACCCAGTCACTGTTTTACCCTTTTCCAAATCAAAATCATGATGATACTCTGTGAGAGATAAAAAAACTGTTGCTGTCACTTTCCCGCCGATAAAACTGTTTGCTTTTTTCAGCTTTGCTAACCCACTATTTTGACTGACGTTTTGTCTCCGAGCTGTAACAGTGCATCATCTGCAGTGCTCATACGGCCATATTTAAAAACTGATATATATATATATATATATATATATATATATATATATATATAGGGTGCCCCATAATGTATGGAATAATGATTTCACGGCATTTATTAATCAGTGTATCAAAAAAATGTTTAAATAAAAGTTATAGGGTGTTGTAGGGCGCACATGCTGAAGTTGACAATAAAATGTTTTGGACTGGCAGTTCGAAGAAATTAAGCCATCTTGAGTTTTTCCAATAGAAAGCCCTGAATATTATTTTATTTTTGAGTCCTACTAAAAATTCTAGATATTATTTGTCTAACATGCCATATGTCTAACTTGAACTGTTTTGGAATTATTGTCATTTGAAATTTAAAATAAAAAAATAACAACAAAAAAACTATTAATAAAGACAGTTTATTTTTAAGGCAACAATTGCTCAAAATGCCTACCGTTAACAGCGAGGCAATGACCCAATCTGTCATAAAATGACACCATAAAAAAAATCGAGTGACGTAAGATTGGGACTCCCTGTATATATATACGAACATTGATTTCATAGTGAGGAGGTGATCCATCCTGTTGATACCACAGATTTCTGTTAGGGGTATCCAAACTATTTTCATCGGGAAAAAGACCTGCGCAAGTTGGAATACTGTCGATTATACAGTGGGGATTCTCAGTAGACCAGTACCGGTAGTTATGCCTATTAACTTAAGACAAAATGTGGACTCGTCAGAAAAAACAATATTATGAATTGGGTTAGGATCGTTATTGATTCGTTCCATCATGACCTCGCAAAATTCAACGCGTCTATAGTAGTCATCTTCAGATAATTCTTACAATCGAATGAGTTTGTATGGATGCAATTTTTCTTCATTCAGCAAATGACTTAAGGTACCTTTACTTATGTTGTGGTCTAGACAAAGCTGACGAGTGGCTGTATGGGGATTTTCTGTAATTTCCAATGAAATATCTAACTTTTTATCATCGCTTGTTTTAACTCTTGGAGATCCAGATTTAGAACGATCCTTAACATGACCTGATTATTCAAATCGTTTTAATGTTTTGCTAATTACGGATTAGGTAATAGCTTCCTGATTCGGATATTCTGCGTTAAAAAGATCACACACCTCCTCTTGTGTTCTTCTACGGTCTCCGTAACCAACCATCATTAATAAAGTGGTTCTTTCAGTTTCTGTTAAATGTATTATGATATTACGCTCAAATTGCAGTTTCACAAAATGCAGCAATAAACGTTTTTATCAATAAATCGTTTTTTGACGCGTTAAGTTGTTACCTGACAGTAGATGTTTGACACAAGCCAGCTAAATTTTTTTTTTTTTTAATTTGTTCTCCTTATTTTCAAATATCAATAATTCCAAAACAGTTAAATTTAGACATATGGTATGTTAGACAAATAATATCTGGAATTTTTAGTTGGACCCAAAAATAAAATAATATATAGGGCTTTCCATTCAAAAACATTTATGATGGCGTAATTTCTTCGAACTGACAACTCAAAACATTTTATTGTCAACGTCGACATGTGCGCCGTATAACATCCTATAACTTTTATTTAAACAATTTCTTGATACACTGATTAATAAATGCTGTGGAATCATTAACCCATACATATAAGGCACCCGGATATATATATATATATATATATATATATATATATATATATATATATATATATATATAAATATAATATATATATATATATATATATATATATATATATATATATATATATATATATATATATTTATATATTTATAAACCTATAATGTGTTATGAGGACACAATCTGATCCAGATTAAAGCTTATGATATGTACTTTTAAATTTTGAGTGGCATATTAAGAAATTGTGCTCATTTGGGTCAATACCGACCCAAATCTGAAAATGGATTTCAGAAAATTTCAGAAAAAGTGAAGTAAAAATGTAATTTTCTAATATTACTAAATGTTTTATCTGATAATCTTATTCTACCCCAAACAATATACAACTTTCATAGGAAAATTTTTTTTATATGGTCTCAATTTTCGAAGATACTTATCCCAGCGTATTTGCCATATTTTGGATATTCAACAATTTGTTGAATATTCAAATTATGTGAGTTTTTTCGAAATTTTTAAAGCGCTTTTTAACAGTTCGTTATTTTAACCTATATGCACCGACAATTGTTTTAGAACGAAAAAATAACGAATTGTTAGAAAGTGCTTTAAAAATTTCGAAAAAATTCACATAATTTGGATATTCAACAAATTGTTGAATATCCAAAATATGGAAAATTAGCTGTGATAAATATCTCCAAAAATTGAGGCCATAAAAAAACTTTCTACAAAAGATATTAGAAAATTACATTTTTTGAAATCCATTTTCAGATTTGGGTCGGTATTGAGTCCAAATCAGCACAATTTCTTAATATGCCACTCAAAATTTAAAACTATATTTCATAAGTTTTAATCTGGATCAGATTGTGTCCTCATGTTCACATATAGTATCTTTTTTTAAAATACTATCTTAAATTTTCCCAAAACTGATATTTGAAAATTATTAATAACTTTGCAGCTCTTGATCTTCAAAATTTAAGTCAGCAATCGTGTTTGACTACTTACCCGTAAAAATTCCATAGCTAATCACAATATGCCAAATTGCGCTAGCAAAACTAGACATAATCATTCCGGCACCCACACACAACACTCCAAATATAGTTATAGTCCTAACACTAATACCTCGCTTCATCATTGGCCCCACAAGAAGTCCAGAAAAATTTGTAACACAAACACTTACAGCCATTACTAAGGTGATACCAGTTGCATGTCCACCTGCCATCTCTTTGAGGGTTTCTCCGAAAATGAGACCAAAAACGGAGAACAGGGCTTGGTTAACAGTCTAAAAGTTAAAATAAATAAAATATCAGTTGCTAATTATGCTTAACACCATTAATGTTTCGCAACAAAAAGCAAAAAAAAGAATATCAAAGGAGCATTTGCAAATGCTGAAAAATCTCGATCTTTTGTGAAAATTAGTCTATATATCTTAAAGTAAAATTAATTTATTTATATTTGTTAATTATGTGCATATCATACGGATTAAATGTTTTAGGTGAATACATTCTACAATGACTTTAGCAAGGTTTTCGAGAAGATCAGAGAAGGAGATGGAACGTAATCGAAGCTCCGCATGTTTACATTTAAATGCGATCTAATATTAAAAGTTGACTCAAAGTATTTGGGTACATGTAAGCGTCTCTAAAATTTAAAATACACAATGGTTCACCGGCTTTGACAATATGATTAAAACTCTAATCAAACGAAATAAAATTCTCTTGCATAGTTTTCGCTAATACAGAAAAAAGTAAATAACATTATATTTACTAGAAATAGCTAAATATTTTTCAAATTTAAACTTTAACAGGTAATATAGTGTAACACATGTAACCTGCTATTAAAATTGACAAATATAAGTGACAACACCGGTACTCAACCACAGCCGATTTTTCTAGCAAACTACATGTGGACATTCAGGATTTTAACGGCGTCGTGTTGCCCGAAAGCCGATGCTAGGTAATCGTTCCCATAAGACAGAGTTGTAAATATGTTCAGTGTTTTCCATTTGTCCTTACTGAGATTTCTAACGGATCATGAATTTGGCAGGAAACGATGATATGAATGTATTATTTTTTAGTGTCTAGGAAGGTAATCTACTGAAATGGAATTAATCTCAGATTAAAAACCGATCACGATACATTTTAATAAAGGCATTTTGCTCAAAATCAATGGTGATCATGGTTGATGTACCCTAAGGATCATATCTAAGAAAGATATTTTTCATCTATAATATATATAAAATGCAACGTCTCTCTGTCTGTCTGTCTGTCCGTTAGTGCGCTTATCACTGGAGAACCACTTATCCGATTTACGTACTTTTTTTTTAAAAAACATACATATGTTCTCTGGCCAGGTTATAGGTTATATTTTATTACGATAGGTAGCATAAGGAATGAGCAGTGATGTAAAATAGTGAATGAAGTCGGAAAAAAATTTCCCGTTAGCGCATTCCCTTGCAATACACAGCCTAAACCATTAATTATGGAACAATATTATGTAGCAGAGAATATCTATAATCTATAATCTACAATATATATAAAATGCAATGTCTCTCTGTCTGTCTGTCTGTCCATAAGTGCGTTTATCACGCGAGAAGCACTTATCCGATTTAAGTGTCTTTTTTTAAATTCATACATATATTCTTTGGCCAGGTTATATAATAATAATAATAATCTATATCTATGATATATATAAAATGCAACGTCTCTCTGTCTGTCTGTCTGTCCGTTAGTGCGCTTATCCCTCGAGAACCACTTATCCGATTTACGTGATTTTTTAAATTCATACATATGTTCTCTGACCAGGTTATAGAGATTTATTATATCTATAATACGAGGCTGGTTTGAAAAGTCCGTGCAAAGTCCGAGAGATGGCACCACCGGCGCGTATCGAGGTCATGTTTAGTTAGTAGCATCTCTTGAATGAACGCACACCAAGTTTCAGCCATATTGGTCTATTTCTTTGTGTTAGGCATTCGTGTGAATCAAGGAAGTCGATTGATTTTCAAGAAATGGACGAAAAAGAATTTGGTGTGGTGATTAAACATTACTTTATGAAAGGCAAAACGCCTCAGGAGACTAAAGAGAAGCTTGATAAACATTATGGTGACTCTGCACCTTCGATTAGAACAGTTTATAAGTGGTTTCAAAATTTTCGGACTGGCCATATGGGCATAAGTGACGCTGAACGTTCTGGACGGCCTGTGGAGGTTACGACTCCAGATATCATTGATCAAATCCATGATATGGTGATGGATGACAGAAGAGTTAAGGTGCGTGAGATTGCTAGTAACATATATAATCAAAATTAAATCTTTTTTTGATCTTTGTAGCCATAGGGATTGCGTCAAACTACAGAGCCACCTCGATAGCCTGTGTAGATTTTGGGATGAGAATGGATAATTTCTAAATTTTAGTAAGTATACCTCCATGACGTCCATCAGAAATCAGAGTGAAATACATTACTAAAAATAGTCACTTCAACGAAAAACTTGAACATGATCACCAAATTAAATTTCGACTAATTCATTGATTCTATGGTTAACTCTGCTTCTAAAATATTACGCTATATTATCCGCATATGTTGAGCTTTTAGGAAAGTAAATTCAAATACTTGCTTACTTAATTCCCTAGTTTTCCCTCTTTCCGGTATTGTTTGGAATCCCAAGCCCAGATAGAATTGATAGAACTTCGTGAGAACTCTGCACTAGCAGACAAGATAATTGATAATTAAACGTGGCCGTAGGAACACTGCAAATATTTCACGTTAGGGACGCCCGATTCATGTTTCTTCTGAAGAAATGGTCGATTAAAATCTTGATATCGTGATGGAAGATCGTCGCATTAAGCTTTGTGAGATTGCTGAGTAGGTACGCATCTCATATGAAAGGGTATTACAAAACGTTCTAAAAAAAAGTGAGCAATAAGTACCGTGTTTGTTGACTCCATACCAAAAACGCAGGAGGACGGACATTTTAAAATGGTGTATGGAAAAGTTGCAGTGTAATCCGATGGACTTCTCGCATCATTTTGTGAATGTAGTCGAAATCTGGCTCCACCATTACATCCCGGAGAAAAAACGACAGCAAAAACAGATTGGCGAAGGTAAGTGCACCGAAAAAAGCGAAAACAGCTTTATCAGCGGGAAAAGTGGCGGCAATTGTTTTTTATGACTCACGGGCTATCATTATGATTGAATATTTGGAAAAGGTAAAATAGTAACTGGCTCTTATTATGCAACGTTAATAGACCGTTTACCATGTGAGTTGAAGCAAAAGAAACCAAAATTCGCCCACAAAAAAGTACTTCAATGATCCTGCTCACACATCGGCCGTTACAATGGTAAATGTGCACGAGCTGGGCTTTGAAATAGTTCCCCACCCTCCATGTTCCCTCGATTTGGTCCCAAGTAACTTTTTTCGTTTCCTAACTTCAAAAATTGGCTTAGGGAAAAGAAATTTTCGTCAAATGAAGAGGGTATCTGTGCTGTAAACGAGTATTATACACGGTTTTCTGAGGGAATAAAGAAATAGAATGTCGCTGGATCCAATGTATTGAGGTCAATGGAGATTGTATTGAGAAATAAGTTTTTGTTTTTACAAAGAAATTTTATTTACCTTATTTTTTCTAAGATTCTCCAATCCATCTTAGTACAAGTGTGCTTTCTATATTACCTTGCATATATTACAATATCTTTAAGCATTAACTTACTTTAACTTTATGCTTATAATGCTTGTAATTATAGTTATAATTATGTGGAAACTTTAGTGGGAAACTTCGTACACGGTAATAAATTAATAATTGTAACTTTTGGTGCAATGACGCAATTTGCTAATTTTCCTAGCAACTTTTCAGTTAAGATAGTTATTGTCCGCTGTTAGTTAAGAAATCCTTATGATTAGTTGTTTCTATATATTATCTCTAGTAATTATGGAGATATTACATAAGCAATAGAAGAAGATTTGAAAGATACAGATCTTCCTTAAACAAATTTATTCAGTGAACCAAAATACAACAATATCAATCGTACACAAGAGTGGATTAATTTCCATACTGAAGAGGACTGAAGAATTGAGAGATAGAAAATAATTATACGACATAGTAGATTTCTACAAAATTCTAGGTGAAAAATAGTACAAAATAAACACAGCTTCAGTAAAATTTAACGTGAAAAAATAATTACTAGTATACATACCTACATAAATATTCAAAAACATTTTTGACGGCTCAAAGTATAGCATGCCGCTATATGTCAACCACGCATGTTTCAAAACATTTTCTTGATTAATACGAAATACAGTGAAGTCCGTTTATAACGAACTCCAAAAATTCACTAAACATGGTTTGCTATATCCGAAGTTTATTACAAACAGTAAACAAAATATAATATCATTTTTCACTAGTTTTTATTGAGATTAGCCGTTAATGCTTAGAAAAATGAATAATAATAATTATTAAATTAAAAGAAAACGTTCAAAGAAAAATAAAACAAGCCACACTAAAGTTATTATTATGTATGTTGATACATATACGAGTATAAACGAAAACATTAAAATACGTAGTTTATAAAATAAAATCAGTAATTTTCGTTTGTACAATTTTACTTGAAAAATAAATGGTGTTTATAAAATTGTCAAGGTCACAAAAACTATTCCATATATGTTCAAAAACTTCACCAGATTCCAAAAAATTGCGAGTTTCAATAATTTTCTTAGTCATTTCTGAAATGGATGGAACATAAATACTATTTCCTTCTCCAAGCTCGTCTTCGTCGTCATTATCGCTTAAAATCTTTCCAGAAGTCACTGATCATCAATTATTATTCTCTCGTCATTAATTCATTATCAGCAAATACATATTCTTCAAAATTAAAGTGATTAAACATCTTTTTAATCTCGATTTTTACTGTACTTTGTTGAATATCAGCATCGTAAACAAATTCTAGACAATCAGTAGGATCTTCTGAATGTTTTTCAATCCACTGAGTCAACGGTAGCTCATCATCTGATTCATATCTACATTCCTTCACTAAAAATTGCATAAAACAGTTTTCAATGGTTCCCCTACTGACTCTTTGCCAAGCCATGTGGATAAAGTTTATAGCGTCCAACAGAGTTACAGAAAAAAATGTTACCTTTATCGATCATCTCTAACATTTTTATAAGTAAAATCTTTCTATAATGTCACCTTGATACACAGGCTGGAGCTTTGCCCATGGGTTTGGAGGCATAAAAACCAATTTTATTTGCTGTAGATCAACTCCAGAGTGCGCTGAACAGTTGTCAATCAAAAGTAATATTTTTCTGTTTGTAAATTTTAAATCTTTTTCCCATTCGACCAGTTCGTTTTTAAAAATTTCCCATGTCAACCACGCTTTACTATTTGATACTTTACTGGTAAATGTTTGTTTTTAAAATACCTGGGATTGGCGGACTTTCCTATCACGAACAATTTTCTATTCTCTGTTCGAGACATATTTGCAATTACCAACACAGTAATCCTTCCTTTTGATAATTTTCCACCAGCACAATTCTCTCCGACCAACTTTAATGTCTTATCAGGCGTCATCTTGTAAAACAAACCCGTTTCATCCGCATTAAAAATGTCGACATATTCATAACTTTCTCGAATTTTCGGCCATACATTACATACATCAACAACAGTCATATCCACTCCTGCAGTTTCTTCTACTATCTTACTCCCACTAGTATTATGTGGCTTTTTAAATCGTTCAATCCATCTTCTAGAACAGTTAAAGTCGATGTTCTGTATATTCCTTCCCAGTTCACAAGCTACTCTTGTAAAGTATAGCCGGTAATAGGAACATGTTCATGTCGTTTTTGACTAAACCATTTAAGGAGTCCTTTATCGACTTGATCATGTGTAAATTTTCTTATTTACTAAAACTAAAGTTTCGTTTATCATAGATTGAAAGATTGCCTCTTCTTCCATATGGTAGAAACCGTAGATTTAGTTAAATTCAACTGTTTGCAAAAGTCACTTTGTTTAACTTCATTTTCTATTTTCCTTATAATATCGTGTTTATCTTTTAAAGTAAACGCTTTACGTTCTTGTGAACTCATTTTAAAATAAAAACTTAAACATTCAGTTTGCTACTTCGATCAAATATGCATTAGAACCGCATAACGCAACAAGTGAATTGAAAATAATACAGCTCGAACTAGCGACGCGGCGGAAACAAGTAGAAAAGGGGTTCCCAACGAGTTTCGGTGAATTTCGTAGATCAAGTTGCGCGACATCGAGCACAAGAAGTAGTAAGTTCGTTATAAACGGACACAAAACATCCAAATTTGGTTCGCTTTATCCGGAAATTCGTTATAACCGGGTTCGTTATAATAGAAAAAAATTTACATTGGTCTTATTGAAGTTTTTTCGTTCATTATAAAATAGTTCGTTTTAACCGGAAATTCGCCATAAATGAGTTCGTTATAAGCAGACTTCACTGTATCTATTAAGCTACAGATTTATGAAAAATTAGGTACAAAATAATTACTAAAGAAGTGTGCAAGTGAAACTAGTAGAAGCAGATCGCAAATTGCAGAAGTAAATTCCTTAACTCGCGTTAAAAAAACTGTTTCCTTCGAATAAGAACTGCAACTAGCTTGGCAATTGGCTAAAAAAAGAAGCAATTCTTCTTCTTTATCAAAATTTTTATTAATATTTTGATTCACAATATTTATTTTCTGTTTTGAAAACTTAACAATAATAGTATTTTGGATTTTTCGGTTATTAATCACGGTTGTAGGCAAAAATAATTACTGATATTGACTGTATTATCATGGTCAGTATTGTTTTGTGTAGGAGAATTGTGATAGTAACACGTTTTATTACTTGTTGAATTTAATGGACTGGTATTTTTCCTTTATTTTTAATAATTTGTTAGATAAGAATTTCAATAAAAGAATGCAAAGATTAGTGGATATTTTACATCAGCTGTTTCCAAAGTGCATTCCTTCGAATGTATCGTTATTACCTTTTTATATCTCTATTAGTTAAAAAAAATCTCTCTAACTAATCACTAGTTATAAGCGAGAGAATATAGATAATGTTAATCTAAACCAATAGCCTATCAGTTTGTTGACAGTAAATGTAATAAAATTCTAGGTTTTTTCTGGGGCTAGTGTTTATGTAAAGTTAATTATCCCTAAAACATAGAATAAAGTCAGTTAAAATTGAATTAATATATATCAATATATATATATATATATATATATATATATATATATATATATATATATATATATATATATGTATATATATATATATATATATATATATATATATATATATATATATATATATGTATATATATATATATATATATATATATATATATATATATATATATATATATATATATATATATATATATATATATATATATATATATATATATATATATATATATATATATATATATATATATACATATATATATATATATATATATATATATATATATATATATATACATATATATATATATATATATATATATATATATATATATATATATATATATATATATATATATATGTATATATATATATATATATATATATATATATATATATGTGTATATATATATATATATATATATATATATATATATATATATATATATATATATATATATATATATATATATATATATATATATATATATATATATATATATATATATATATATATATATATATATATGTATATATATATATATATATATATATATATATATGTATATATATATATATATATATATATATATATATATATATATATATATATATGTATATATATATATATATATATATATATATATATATATATATATATAAATCGCCGGTTATTTACAGCTACTGTGGCCGTTTACCGCATCCTATTTTCCACGCCTTCCTATCTCTAAAGGTTTCTTCCTCCAAATCTCGTTTTTACATAGCTTTTGCTATCTCTGTATTGTATCTTTTTCTTGGTCTTCCTGTTTTTTGTCGTTGCCGAGGTTTCCATTTCCATATTCTTTATGATAGTATTTCTTCATTCATTCGCCTCATATGTCCATACCATAGGAGCTGTTTTCTTTCCCTCGATCTATTAGCGGCTCTTGGACTTTCATCTTCTCCCTTATGGTTTCGTTTGGAATCCTGTAATAGTTTTCTTGCAAGGTCTTCTCCAAAACATCGTTTCTGAGGAGTTCAACTTCCCCTTTTCTCTTTTGGTAATGGTCCACCCTTCTACTCCATACGTTGTGTTTTCAACAAACGTACTAAAAATACGCTTTTTTGTAGCTATTTTTAGTTTGTCATTCCATATTACAGGGTGTAGCTCTTTAATAACGTTTCTTCCTCGTGTGATTTTTTTTGTACATTTGTCTTATGTTTGAATTGATACAGCACTTTATAAAAATCGATCATACTGGTTTAATTTTATGAATACCTAGTAAATTTTCCAATAATATTTACTTTATAACGCTAATCACTTTATCAATATCTGGCATACATCCATGCGCTTTTCTAAATCACAATAATCAATTGTTTACAGAATAATTAAAAGATACTGCCACTTACTGTTAACTAATTCAAAACAAAACTATTAATAATTTAAATTGTTATTGAATTTTTGTCTGGTCTGTTTTATTTAATAACTGATATGTAGAACAGGTTAAATATAGAAAGAAAATAATATTTTGATTCAAAACAAAAATAAAATATTACTCTAGATGCACGTAGCTCGTAACATTTCAGGATATGGCTCTGGTCCAACGTTCTGACAAAAAGAGGAAAAAAAAAGAATTTTTAAGAAAAATTAAAACACTACAGAAAAGTAGTTTTACAGTTTAGTTTATGAAATAAGTAAAATTTTATATTACATATAACAAAAGTGAATTAAATTTATACAAAAAAATTAAGTATTTAAGATTTACAATTGTAATAAAACTGACTTGGAACAATTTGACATAAAAAATCAGCTCATTTTCTTATTGTTAAGTTATTTATCTTACAACAAAGGCTTTCATAACTTGGACTTAACTTTATTAGCAAGCTTCGTAAACAAAGATCAACAGGAAATCTTTTAAATTATGTAACATATGTGCTAAACAACGCAATTGGACATTTTGGAGAATCTCGAGCGGTTGTACTTGATATATCCAAAATGTTAAATTAACCAATCTAACGAGTACAACCTGGAGAAGAAAAGAAGCGTGTGGTCAAATCTAAGAAGAAAAAGAAAATTTAGTATTGTTTCATTCATTTTCGATTTATTTGGGTTAATTTTTAGTTAACTCTCACGGAAAAAAAATATATTTATGCTGGATGTTTACAGCATTTTCCTAGCAATCATGATTTAATTAAGACACGGCGCCATCACATTAGAATTAATTTACCATTAGAAGGAACAAAATTGATAGATTTGGTAATTTGGTAGGGGGAATTACTTTAAAATTGATCAATATTAAAGAACATATGGCAGTTTCTTTTGTTATTTGTACTAATGTTAAAAGTATTCTTAAACTACTATATAAAAAATTCTTGATCCTACTAGGCCATATACTATTAAACAATATGAACATATTTTTTAGTCATGTGCTTATTATATAAGCTGTTCTTTTGACGTATATGCTTCTAAATATGAATTATCTAGGGGCCATCAAATTTTTATAAAATTAATAGAACTAGGTACATAACATCTATAATAAATATATTTTTTCAAGAATATAAACTAAAGAATAAAATGAAGAAATTGGATAGGATATAACATGCTTATGTCCATAAGTGTTACATTTGTCACAAAATTATGAATGATAACTGACTGTTACTTAACACGTCTTTATAGAGGACTAATATATTCTAAATGTAACT
This sequence comes from Pachyrhynchus sulphureomaculatus, assembly GCA_019049505.1. Taxonomy (NCBI): domain Eukaryota; kingdom Metazoa; phylum Arthropoda; class Insecta; order Coleoptera; family Curculionidae; genus Pachyrhynchus; species Pachyrhynchus sulphureomaculatus. The sequence continues at coordinate 62,185,075 of CM032449.1, forward strand.
TGAATTTTAAGGTACTCACTCAGTTTTATCCCAGTAGTGTTATATAACTTAAGAATTTTTAATTCATATTTCTTTATCAAAGACGTATTTCTAAACAATGAATAACTGAAAGTGATAACACAAAATAAATAAAAATATGATTCATTTCAAAAAAATGTTGATGTGGACTTATATTCTAATAAACAAAATAGAAAAGTATTCTTACAGTTAACATGTACAGGGTGGTCCAAATTAGACACTTTTAAAGGTAAACCCCTTTATCTAAAGGAGATAGGCGAAAACTGATCGGTGCCTGAGGCTCAATTTTTATGATAAACTCAATGGTGAAAACCGCATATCGATATCTAGTACCGTTTCAGATATACAGGGTGTTTTTCAAAAATCTGCATTTTGCAAAAATGTTTGTAATTCTTTTCCTATTGAAAATTTTTGATTTCTGTAAAAACATTCTCAGAGCACTTTTTCACGTGGATTTCAACATTTACATTTTTTTACAACTAACATTTTAATAGTTATTAACGCAAAAATATATTTTTTGAATGGGATACCCTGTATATTTTTCCTTATCCGAATAGAACTTTAAATTTCCATTCTAAAAATATAGCAGACTTTGTATTTTGTTTAAATCTACTTCAAAATATAAAGGTTTTCAGTTTTTTTTTTACGCGAGTTTTAAATGCACATTCTGTGAAGTTGGCATTGAACGGAGCGGCCATATAGTTTAATTCAATTGTTTACTCGTATTTGTCAAATTTTACTTCAGGATCATTTATTAAATTATCAAATAAATCCCAATGAAGTTTGAAAATTAGGAAACATGGGATATGATAGTGTGTTTCATACAAACCGAAGAAAATTCGGAAGCGGCAAGTAATTTGTACCACGAACGGTATCCAGAGAGGCGTCAACCCTTCAAGGATATATTCGCTCGATTGCGACATAATCTAGTTAATAGTGGCCAATTTGAAAAGAAACGACTCAAAAATTATGCATCAAACAGGGATAAGGAGTTAGAAGAAATAGTAGTTTTAGAAACTATTGGAAATAATCGCAACACTTCAACCCGACAGTTAAAAGAATCCACTGGACTGCCAAGAACTAACGTAAGTCGTACTTTGAAGAAACACAAATTCAGGCCATATAGGACAAGGAAAATTCATCACCTTAGAGACGGAAGTTTTCAACGGCGTATGGATTTTTGCCAATGGTTTCTAGAGAATTGTAACCATGTTCCGAATTTTTCATTAAATTGCATTTGGACAGACGAAGCTTATGTAAGCAATGCAGGTATTTTTAACTGTTACAATACTTATACGTGGGCACAAGAAAATCCTCCTTTAGTTGTGGAGCAAAGAAATCAAGGCAGATTTGGATTTAATGTGTGGGCAGGAATTTTTAGAGGCAGGGTTATAGGTCACTCACCTCTCAGAGATATTTAGAAATTTTAAGGCAGCAAATAGAACCTCTTATTGATGAACTGCCGTTAATGGATCTTAGAAATATATTTTTTCAATACGACGGGGCACCCCCTCATAACGCTGCAGTTGTCAGTAATTTTTTATCGGCCAATTTGGACAATAACTGGATACCCAACCAAGGTCTGAACCGTTGGCCGGCAAGGTCACCGGATGTAACACCCATGAACCTCTATCTCTGGGGAAGATTGAAAGACCTAATTTTTAAATTGCCGACAAACACCAGACAAGAGTTAGAAGTCGCAGTGATACAAAGTTTTGCAGCTCTCACTCCTCTTGAACTAATCAACTCGGTAAGAAGTGTCCAGAAAAGGTGCCGCCTATGTGTAAATGAAACTGGTCGACATTTCGAACATCTCTTATAGAAAATTGTTTTGTTTTAGTTTGCTCTACAAAGAATAAATTGTTTTATTTTTGTTTTGTTTTATTTTCTACATAGTTTAAAGTACTGTAGCATTTAGTAAATTTTATTGTAGTTATGACTCTTAGAGTTACTTCTGGGAATTTTTTTTACGATTTCACTGTTATCGGTAAACAATTGATATTGCTGCTCCGTCCAAAGCCTACTTCACAAAATGTGCATTTAAAACTCGCGTAAAAACTGAAAACCTTTATATTTTAAAGTAGATTTAAGCAAAACATAAAGTGTGCAATATTTTTAGAATGGTAATTTAAAGCTCTATTCGAATAAGGAAAAATATACAGGGTATCCCGTTTAAAAAATATATTTTTGCGTTAATAACTATTAAAATATTAGTTGTAAAAAAATGTAACTTACACTGTTGAAATTCACACGAAAAAGTGCTTTGAGAATGTTTTTACATAAATCAAAAATTTTTAATAGGGAAAGAATTACAAATATTTTTCCGAAATGCCCTGTATATCTGAAACGGTACTAGATATGATATCGATATGAGGTTTTCACCATTCAGTTTATCATAAAAATAGAGCCTCAGACACCGACATCAGTTTAGATAGAGGGGTTTACCTTTAAAAGTGTCCAGTTTGGACCACCCTGTACTGCCTCGTTCAATCATTAATGAAACAGATTAACCACCGTAAAAATTTCCTAAATCCACCCTCAAAAAAAAAACACTTGCTTTATTAAGAATTCATATTTTGATGAATTTCTAGAAAGTATAAAGTTCAACTCTGATTAGCTTTGACATTATATCATCATTTTATACAATTGTTCGACTCAATGTTCTATAAAAGAGATACCATCAATGAAAGGTATAGTTCTTGCTTTGGTTATCCATTTTTATATACGAAAGACTCGGAAATAAATCGAAATTTACACATAACATTAATAGAGATGTGGTGTACTATCTGCATTCAAACCAATACTTGATTTGTGTCTTTTCGGGCATATTCAGTGATACCTTGTACAATCGTAGGCAAAATATCGGAAAAAACTAGAACTTCTCAGCAGTCTTCGCGACCTTTTCTAGCAGTAAATGCTAGTGGGAATTCAGGTTTATTTTTTCGAATGATGTTAGGTTCATTTTTAGTAGCTCGGAAAATTAACATAATAAAACTTTAGGCGTCATAACAAAACATAATGAGAGCTTAACCTAACTTAATGCAGCCGATTCTAACCTAACTTAAGGCAGTTTAACCCAAATTAACTAAGTCAGCTTAACCAAACCAGCCTAAAACATGTTAATTGAAAAAATCAAAAGGCTTAGACGTCCGGAAGGCAAGTTAAGCTAACATATCCTAAGGCATCATAGCTTACACAATAGAAGGGCAGCGTCCCCTAACCTTATCTAAGGCAACTTAATCTAATCTAACCTGAGGCAGCTTAACCTAACATAATCTAAGGCATTATAGCTTACAGAACAGAAAGGCAGCCTAACGTAGCACTACCTAAGGGATCTTAGCTTATATAATAGAAAGGCAACTTAACCTAACACATATTCTATAATTTTATTAAACAACAATTCGATACCCAGGTGTGCATAATGTGTATTCGTAATGAAAATATATATGCTTTATTTTCATACCCTCTTTTAGCCTTATTCAGAATCATTTGTATGAAATCTGCGTTATCTCATTCTGTGTGTGTGTATATCTGTTTGTGCATATTCAGTAATCTTCTTTTAATTACCTAGTATGGAATGGTCTCAATAGGCTTATAAACGATATAAGCGTTTATTTAAAGTGTTGTTTAACAAAATTTTGTTAAAAGAGTAAATTATAATAAAAAAGAATAAACTTAATTAAAACTTTAACGTAATAGAAATTTGTACTAACTAGGTAGCTTTTAAAACTTCTCTTATGATTTTAAAATAGACACTAATTACACTGGTAAACAAAATTGTAACGAAGATTAAAAAATCCTGAAGAGATTCGTTCGAATCTGAGCTGATTCAGGAACATCATAATGCAGAGATTAAAATTTTGAAGTCAATTTTTGCAACATACAAAGTTAAAACTTAAATATTAACTCATAAAGTCACCACCTGCAACCAAATCACCTTATATACTTGATCTATGCGAGCCTAAGGCAATTCGTCGACCACCATACACTTTCTATATATTGAATACGACTTTTAGACGTAATTTTGATTTTTTTTTTGTCAGAAGAGAGAGATTGGGAAGAGGGGCTGTAGAGTCCAAGAGCTTTGATGTAACGTGATTAGAAATAACAACTAAATAAACTACTAAGGTTCATCTGCTGCTTATAAACCACCCAATGAAATTACATAACTTAATAACGACATGGCAGAAATTCTGCCCAACAGTGACAGTCACCAAATATAATTTAATGTTACAAAAATCCAGACAATTATTTGACTTAAGAAAGTTAATGTTACAGAACCGGACGCATTTATGTTGAGATAAACTATGGCATTAAAATCGGCATCCAATTTGCCAGATATTACATCATCAGGCAAACATACAGTGGCACGATATGCCACTGTATGTTTGCATGATATGCACACATAGCAAAGAAAGCTTAACAACAATTAGGACTACTGTTTCGTTTTAGAAATCTGTATATTTCGCCATAATTTTTAATCCCATTTCTTTCTGGATCTGGCATTTATCGCCCATAAGGGCAAATAAGCCTCCTCCATTTATTTCCATGTTTCATACTAGTATCATACCACAGTATTATAAAACGCCTTTAAGTTCCTTTTTCTCCTCTTGGTTCCCATTTCATCATTTTTCTTCTCCTTCTTGTCCTTTCCATTCGTGCTACAGTTTCTACCCAGCTCCATTTTGCCTTTAGTGTTGATGTTTAGTACGTTCTCTAACAATTATATAGATTTGTGTGCTTTATCATGATATCTCCATATGGCGTTAGGTGGTTTGCGTTTAACTGATTATTTTTATGTGATTACCGATGTTTGAGCTTTATATATCAGGATATATTGATATCATATTTTTGTTTTCATGTATGCCTTAAATACTTTTTCTTTTGTTCAGTCATATATGCGTGATACCCCAAAAGTCCCCCCTGTGAGTCTTATTAATCTACTTAAAACAGCCGTTTGCATTTTTCTGGCCATTCTTATGTTTTGTCCTACTTCTTAATTCTTCTTTCCTCCCCAAAGAAGTAAAATTAGTGGCATATATCACTATTTTTTGTAAGGGGTATTCGACGGATGTTACCTACTTGATGTATCCTGGATCAGTGCATGCTAGGAATACACGTCGCGCGAATACATCACATCAGTATGCGATTCACCTTGTCACTTTTCGATTCAAGTCCAACGTGAATAGCTTCTTCCGTGGAACTTCTTGTACGTGTGCTATGCTCATAGAAAGATACTACTCTGTATATATCACAACTACACCTAACACTTTATTTTTGCACTCGGCGTTTATTTCGCTAACCATGTTAGCTTCATCAGGAGCGATGATTGACTAAAGCTAAACTACAAATCTACCCTATTTGTACTTAGCCGAACCCTTGAATCACTCAGGCGGAACTAATGGCATAGGCAAGGCCATCAGTTCCGGTCAAGTAACCAGTATAGGGGACTATAAGGAATAGGCCCTCTGTCTTTATTTAAACTACTTTTACATTTTATAATTTCCATACTTTCGTATGCGTTCAACAATCTCCTATCAGATATATTTTTAATTAATCTTAGATTATCTAATGTTACAATACGATCAGCTTCAAGGGCATGTTCGGCAATGCTAGACTTTTCTGCTCTACTGTATTTTAAGTGTGCTAAATGTTCTTTAAATCATGTTTTAATTGACCTTTTAGTTTGCCCAACATACTTTTTGTCACAATCATTACAACTAATTACATAAATTCCACTTTTCTCACAATTAGGAATTTTATCCCTCAGTTTATCTGATGACTTATAGACTAAGGTGAAGCCTACCTTATTAAATATCTTATTGAGTCCCCTGCTATATTTCGGATTATATGGTATGGAGACATACTTGGTGTTATTTTCTTCCCGTGTAAAAAAGATGGAATTCTGAATATTTAACCTAAACTTATGTCTATTTATTAGCTTGTTTACGATTCCTTTCATTGTTAAAGTTTACTCTATTCAGAAAAAAAGTAACCAAACAATGAACGAAAAAATGTAATAAGGCTAATTTGTGTTGTTTGCAGTGAAACGAATCATTAGGAATATATCAGTCTGTTATTGTGTCCCTCCTATAGATATCAAATTCTAATCTATTATTTTTAATAATTAAAGTATCTAGAGAAGGCAGTTGTCCTTTGTTCTCAACTTCGTAAGTGAATTTAATGGATCATACCGGCTATTTAATTTGGAAACAAAATCATCAATATTTGCTTTCTTTGTATCAAAAATCGCGAAAATATCATCCACATACCTATACCATACCCTTGGAAAATATTCAAATTCTTGACTGGCTTCGGTTTCAAACTTACTCATGAATATTGGTAATTGCTTATCACCTTTCATAGCTAATTTATTCATGAGTACGATAACTATTATAAATGACAGTATCGTCTAAATGACCCCTATCAAATTAACAGTTAACTTCATAATTCTATATACAGTCTGTCAAGTAAGAACGTGACCCCTTATATTCTTGAAAACATGTATTTCAAAAGCATTTTTTTGCCATCAATGTATTCTTTGGTATGCTACCTTAGTAAGTTGTCCAATCGCCTCCTGCATCAATAATCACCTGGCATCTTCGAGGCATGCTGTCGACGAGATTTTCTGCATACTCTGCAAATTTCTCGAATCTCGCGAGACAACTGAGCCAAACTCCTCAGAGTCTTTCCACTGAGCTTTCCCTTTAGAAGAGATCAAACGTTTTCAATAGGGTTGGCGTCCGGCGATTGTGAGGGCCACTCTAGTATCTTATCGTGGGCCCAAGCGAGCCACTTCACGACGTGATTTTTGCCCAGAAAAGATTTCTTCAACGTGCTTCAGAATTTGACATCATGCGCACGAAGATAATGTCGAATGGTCTCATGGGACACATTTAAACCCAATTTTCTTAATTTTGCCACTCCGTAACAAAACGTCAATTTCGGGTCCCGTGAAAACAAAGACAAGACTCGTTTTTCGACTTTCGGAGTGACTTTGCCTACCGAGACACGTTTTCGTAAGTTGTCGATATTTTTCGTCACGTTAAAATGATTTACTCACTTCTTCACAAACAACACCGACTTTTTAATATATTTAGCGGTCGTGGAATGTTTCATTTTAGGCCCCTTTGGATGGCAATAAAGAAAAACTACCTCAAACCAACGCACAAACAAGGTACTCATTTTCGATTTTACGTGATTTCGACGAAAGTTTTGAATCAACTGATACTTTTACTAAAATGTGTGTGTGTAGACAATGGTTCCCTCTACTGATTTTTTGTTGAATCGCTAGAACCGCATCTACCAGAATGAATTATCGCGGACACGTTCTTACTTGACAGATTGGATATAGAATTATGAAGTTAACTATTAATTTGACAGGGGCCATTTAAACAATATGGTCACTTAACTACTATGTAAAAAAATTTCTGAATGAATTAATATAATATGTTTATTCAAACTTAACTCAAGCCTCGTGTGAAATTAAAATTTCTGATATCATGCACGTTTTTGAAATCATGTAGATAAACATTGAGGTTAAGGCAATTAAAAGAATCAAGGTGACTTCAAACAATTTAACAATCTGTATTTTTTTTTTAATTTGTTAACATTGCACAACTGTTACAAATAGTAATTGAAATAATTGAAACTATCAGAGTACCTCCTAACCTAGCCCAAAATAGCCTAAAGGTCAAGCGGAATTCATGTAAGTCGATATACCTCACTAACGATATAAATATTTACAAATGAACAAACAGAATAAAATTATATTTAACATTTCTAAAACATGATAAACTGGACCAATTTCGCAATCATTTACTGATAAGCTTTTGAATAAAACAATTCACGTGATTTGCAGTGGCGGATGCAGCTAATTGAGATAAGTTGAATCTGGGATTTGACGCACGGGATTTACATCAAATTGTAGAAGAATAAATAATACAATACCATAATGTTCCGGACGACCGTTCAAGGACATGGAGCAAAGTTAATTTAGCGAGAACTTCGACCACTCTACGCAAGCGGTCGTTTGTCATAAAAGTGCAAAATGTGATTTTGGCTTAAACGGCTTAATTAAATACATACAATAAATTGTACAATACTGTCAAGTAAGAACGTGACCGCAAGTATTCTTGAAAAAAATGTCTTTCGAGAACATTTTTGCCATCAGTGGCAGTAGTAAGTTGTCCAATCGCCTCCTGCATCAATAATCGCCTGGCATCTTCGAGGCATGCTGTCAACGAGATTTTCTGCATACTCCGCAAATTTTTCGAATCTCGCGAGACAACTGAGTCAAAGTCTTTCTTCTGAGCTTTCTCTTTACAAGGGACCAATTGTTTTCAATAGGGTTTCTTCAACGTGCTTCGGAATTTGAAACATGAGCACGAATAGGTTGTCGAATGGTGACATTTAAATCCGATTTTCTTAATTTTGCCTCTACTTGACGCAGCGTCAATTTCGAGTCCCGCGAAAATAAACACATGTTTCATTTTTCGATTGTCGGAGTGACTTTGCCTGCCGAGTCACATTTTCACAAGTAATCAACATTTTTCGTCTCGTTAAAACGATTTACTCACTTTTTTACAAATGATACTGCCTTTTTTTACTATATTTATTGGCCGCGGATTGTGTCATTTTAGGCCCCTTTGGATGAGAACAAAGAGAGCCTGCCTCGAACCCACGCGCAAACTCATTTTGGATTTTACGTGATTTCGACGAAAGTTCGGAATTGACCGATATTTTTACTAAAATGTGTCGTAGACAAAGGTTCCCTCTACCGATTTTTTGTTAAATCGCTAGAATCGCATCTACAAAAAATGAATTACCGTGGATACGTTCTTACTTGATAGACTGTATTTAAATGCTTTTCAACATTTACCCACAACTTGCTCTCGAATTAGACGCATTACTATTATTAGAGATCAGAATTCCAAAACTATAACATAAAAAGCCGTTACTTTTCCCGACTTGGCTCACAATATCGGCTCATGAGATAATTGGTCATTACTTCGTTAACGATGACAGACACAGCACAGAAACTGTCAATTCGGAGCGATATGGTAGAGAAGAGCTTTACAGATAGTTTACAAAATTTCGATGCTTATAACCAGAGAACCTAGTTTCAACAAGATGGTCACATACTTCCAGCATATCTTCGTCAGTCCTGCGGGAAATTTGCTCGAATATCCCATTTGCCAAAAAGGATTATGGCCTCGACGTAACATTGATTTGACGCCGATGGATTTGTTCTTGTACGAAGATTCCAAAACTTAAGTGTATGACAACAATCCTCGTTCTCTGACACAATCATCATGGAAATAATGTGATCAGCAATAATGAATAAATTACCGGGACTATAATATTTCTAAGAAATAATTTTCCAGAGATTGTAGGTTGATATTCAATAAAGGTTTTTATTCATTATATTTTTTGTTGCCATAAATATTTCAAATTAAATTTTGTACGGGATAACTTGAATATACATATTAATTTGATATCTTGATGGTAATTTACACCATCATCCTTCTCAAATACTCTCTTTTATGAACTTATTAGTATTTAGCACTTTATTAATACAAGTATCTGATGAAAATTCTATCTCATCGGAAACAGACAAATTGGCACGTACTTTAAAAGGCAATAATGATATTAAACGTTCATTTAACCGCTCTACAGGCGGATTGTCTGTAGTACCTTACAGATACATCACTACAGACCAAAAACCTAAATTACTCAAAAAGTCCAACACAAATTAGAGAACGCTTGCGGCCACCAGAAGACAATATTCCTTCACGAACTGAAGATGTCTATAAAAGGCTCTGTTCTTGTGGTGTCTCAAAAAGAAATAAATTGTATAATCAGCTATGGCTGAACCCTACAGGTTCTACCATCAATGTAAAAAAATACAAGTTCTTACTTCTATCTCCAATTTCCATGAACGAAACTTTAAGGAATCAATCAAAATTGACAAATATTCTAACATTAATAGGGACTCGGACTCGGACTTAAGGTCTGCAGCATATGTGGACAGCGATCACTACTCTGAATTACGGGCTTGTGCTCGTTGGAACCCATTTAATGTTTCATTTCGTAGAGCATAGATCCCTGAAAATAACTAGTGCAATCGTAGGGGAAACTACGAAAAGTTACTCCAAATTGACAAAGTTTAATCTCAAGAATCATTATTTATTGCCTAACTAACACCATGAAAATTTCCGTTATATAACCTCAAATTACAATTTTTTTGTAGAAAACAATCATATTGATTATTGTAATCGGTTTTACTATAAATTTTGAAATGTATGCAGAAGAGATTAAATATAAAAAAAAAGTTTATGTTTACCAAACATTTGTCCACTTAAGCGTTTTTATATTGGATTAATCCACTACCGATGACGTTAGTACATCAGCTGTCAACCAATAATTCCCAAGTTAACCAATGATGAGATTCACTGCTGAATACAAGAATTCACCTATTATTTGCATTTTCTTGATCCACCACTGGTAGCTCATGATTATCTTTGTTTATGTCAAGCAATATAAATATAACAGAATGTAAAAGCATGAAACTAAATATAAATATTTTTAAAATAAAAATTAATTAAAATTTAATTAGTTTCCCAATTGGGAAAGAAATCTAACAAGGAAAAAAAAGAATGATTTATATTTAGTTGTTCCGCATTCGTCCGGAATATTAATACTTCCTGAGCAATAGTATTTTCCGAAACAGTATGAAAAAAAAATTTATAATAAGCCACTTCGATACGAATCATTTCAATCTTTAGGGTTATATGTTGTCTCGAGACTGCCGATCAAAATAATTTATTTGTTGTTCAATTAAACCAGTCTCGTAAGTTCAGCAACCACTAATATCGTCTTCTTTTTACGGTTCTTCGTATATAAATTTTCGTATCAGCTGTAGTGCGTACTTTTTTTTCTTAATAACGTATCCCAAGTACTGCGATTTTTATTCCTTACTATTATATCTCTTTTTTTTTTAGCACTCTCATTCGGCTTGTAACAACCGAAAATTCCAGACCAGCACATTTCTATACAGATATAAAGCTCTGAGCCAACCTCGGTAGCGCGGAAAGCTAAGAGCCAGTGACCAGAAGGCCGCTGGTGCTGATGCTAATTCGGTTTTAGCAGCTGGATGTGACGTCCCAGATTTTAATTAAAAAATCATTCAAGGTCATGGCTAATAATACATTAAGTTTCTGAGGCCATTAAATCATATATATATATATATATATATATATATATATATATATATATATATATATATATATATATATATATATATATATAGGGTGCCCTATATGTATGGAATAATGATTCCACAGTATTTATTAACAAGTACATCAAAAAATGTTTAAATAAAAGTTATAGGGTCTTATACGGCGTACATGCTAACGTTGATAATAAAATGTTTTGAACTGTCAGTTCGAAGAAATTACACCATCTTGATTTTTTTAAATGAAAAGCTCTGTATATTATTTTATTTTGAAGTCATATTCAAAACCCTAGATATTATTTATCTGACATACTATATGTCTAAATTGAACTGTTTTAGAATTATTGATATTTGAAATTAAGGGGATCAATTTAAAAAAAAAATTAAGCTGTATTTTTTAAGCTATATACGAGGCTGGTTTGAAAAGTCCGTGCAAAAATAAAAACTACTTATGCGTTTGGGGTAAACCTTTTTTATTTTTCGACATAGTCTCCTTTTAGGCTTATAAACTTCGTCCAACGATGTTCTAGTTTGTTGATCCCTTCCGAACAATAGGATTTGTCCAAATCTGCAAAATATCCATTAGTGTCTGCAATCACCTCCTCGTTTGAATAAAATCTTTGTCCCGCCAGCCATTTCTTCAAATTGGGGAACAAATAGTAGTCCGAGGGAGCCAAGTCTGTAGAATAGGGGGGATGTGAAACGAGTTGGAATCCTATTTTCATTAATTTTGCGACCACAACTGCTGAGGTGTGTGCTGGTGCGTTGTCGTGATGGAAAAGGACTTTCTTGTGGGCCAATCGCGGGCGTTTTTCTTGCAGCTCGGTTTTCAAACATTTCAATAACGATGAATAATATTCACCCGTAATAGTTTTACCCTTTTCCAGATAGTCGATGAGGATTATCCCTTGCGAATCCCAAAACACAGTCGCCATAACCTTTCCGGCCGAAGGAACGGTCTTCGCCTTTTTTGGTGCAGATTCCCCCTTGGTAACCCATTGTTTAGATTGTTGTTTGGTCTCAGGAGTATAGTAATGTATCCATGTTTCATCCACAGTGACGAAACGACGCTTAAAGTCCTCCGGATTCTTCTGGAACAGCTGCAAACCATCCTTGCAACACTTCACACGATTCCGTTTTTGGTCAAGCGTGAGCAATCGCGGCACCCATCTTGCAGATAGCTTTCTCATGTCCAAATGTTTATGCAAAATATTATGTACCCGTTCAGTCGAGATGCCCACAGCACTAGCAATCTCACGCACCTTAACTCTTCTGTCATCCATCACCATATCATCGATTTGATCAATGATTTCTGGAGTCGTAACCTCCACAGGCCGTCCAGAACGTTCAGCGTCACTTGTACCCATATGGCCAGTCCGAAAATTTTGAAACCACTTATAAACTGTTCTAATCGAAGGTGCAGAGTCACCATAATATTTATCAAGCTTCTCTTTAGTCTCCTGAGGCGTTTTGCCTTTCATAAAGTAATGTTTAATCACCACACGAAATTCTTTTTCGTCCATTTCTTGAAAATCACTCGACTTCCTTGATTCACACGAATGCCAAACACAAAGAAATAGACCAATATGGCTGAAACTTGGTGTGCGTTCATTCAAGAGATGCTACTAACTAAACATGACCTCGATACGCGCCGGTGGTGCCATCTCTCGGACTTTGCACGGACTTTTCAAACCAGCCTCGTATATATATATATATATATATATATATATATATATATATATATATATATATATATATATATATATATATATATACCTCCGCGTGTAACTTGAGAAAAAATAAAAAAAACTTTACATTGAGTTTTTTCACGTATAGGTACATCATTTGGCCAGGTTGCCGCTTTTTTTTCTAAGGTGTTCCATCTTAAATTTTATTTTAAAATTTATCTCAGACACGGTTTTTTTCGTGATATTTTCAACATGAGATGTAACAACATTAAAAACAAAAGTGTTCCAGGGCAACTAGATAAGGTTAAAATAACTGTTTAAGGAATCTGGCTGACAAATCCTTAACTAGAATGACAAAGGTCGACAAAACTTGGAATGATTTTTTAGTGGTAGTGGAAATTATTTGCCCTCAACCAACAGGGATTTTTTATAATAGGCAGGCAGGCTTTTCGAGGAATTTTCGTCAGGCATATGTGGTTAATGTAAAATAACTGAAAATTGACAAGGCCCCTATTTCAGTAGTTCACCCACTGTTCTCTCCGGATAAATACCCGTAAATTATGTTCTCTTGTTTGTCAATCCTAGCTCAAATATCGTTTGGTTTCTAAAATACTGGCCTATAAAAATTATCAAGTTTTTACTTTTATGCGATTATCAAGACAACGTTTTACGATAGCCCAAAAAGATTTAGTTTTACTTATTACAGTTTTAATATTTAGAATTTAGAAAAGCGTCAATTGCATGATATGGGCAAGAACAAACCTCTAAATACGTTTTTAAGTTAAATATCAACTAACTTTATTAAGGATAACCTTAAATCCATTATATAACGTAATTTTTATAAGTATGATAAATTTACCAAAAGAAACAAAATAATTCAATGCTCAAAGTTGTGTCATCACGAGTTAAGAAAGGTTTTTTAAATTTTATTTCACTTATTATGACTTATTTATGAAAATTGTTAAAATAAAAAAAAACTGCGTTATTTAGTCAGGGTATTCAAAACTGTTATTATCATTTGATATAGAGAAAAGTCAACAAAGTTCTCTAAAATTTTCCGTAGAATCAATATATATGTATACATATATATATATATATATATATATATATATATATATATATATATATATATATATATATATATATACATACATATATATATATATATATATATATATAGGATGTTATGAAATTCACTGCATATATTGAAACGGATGACTCGTAGGCTTATGTAGCATATTCCATACTTTTTCTTAATGCGAAAATTTTTGAAAAATTAAAAAATAGGTGGCAAAACTGCATTTTACCAAATCATTTACAAAATTAACCCGGCCATGAAAGGCCGCCGTTTACAATGAGGCAAATAAAATTTTAGTAGCAAAAAAAAAGAAATAATTTATTGGTAAAGGGCAAGAACAACTGAAAGAGGAAAGTAAGACAAAACGAACCTCAAACCGTAGATTCATATACATTAACGTCTACAAAAATATTTAACGTTGATGAAAGTGGATTTTTTCACTATTCAGAAAAAAATGCAAAAACTCTTAGGATCAAAAAGGAAAAAAGAAATCGGCTCAATCATAAGCTGAGAAAAGTCTTATGTTGTGCCAGTGTGGCTGGACAATTTGTGCCATCAATGCTTTTATTCAAAAGAACGAGATAAAATTGAGAAGCGACACACCTTCTGAGAGTGTTGTCACTAGCTAGATTAACTCAAACGTATTTGTAAAATGGTTTAAACATTTTATAAGTGAGGTAAAGCCAACCCCTGAAAATAAAGTGTTACTTCTGCCTGATGGAAATACAACGCATTAGATGAACCTGGAAGTGTTGAACATAGCAAAGGCTAATGGGATATAATAATATTTCAACTGCTAGGCCTTACTACTCACCGGCTCTCACACTCACTTTTTTTTTAAATCTGTGACCAATTATTATATTTACGCAACAGAAAAATAGTTGAGGACAAATTCCGGTCGTCAAGTAAAGTGATATCAAGTTGCAAGTTTATTTGCAGAAGCTTACCAAAGCGCTGCTATCGTTGGAACCATTATGAACGGATTTAAAGCTGCTGAAGTTTGGCCCGTGGACAAAAACGTCTTTACCGAACATTTGTTTAAATTAGATGAAAATAAAAAAGCTCTCTCTCTCTCTCAAACAATTTCAAGTAATGAAAGCACATCGATCTGACAAGCCGCTTTTATTATTATCAATAATGAAAACAACTAAATTGCTCAGCAACCTGATGAGTAAAAAGTTACCTTTGCAATTTCCAAATAGATTTAAATATTGAACCGTCTACTTCGGGGTTTAACGCTCAAGCTTTAAAGAAAACTTTAATATCTTTATACCCAATACTTAAAAATAACTTAAAAAGAAAAAATTCTGTACAAAAAACTGTGAAAATTCCATAAAGTCATTACAAAAAAATGTTGGAAGAATCTTCAAAAGAAAGAGGACAGAAATGTCTTCGATATTTCCACCCTCCACTAAAAAAACTCGATAAGTCTAGCCGACCGACGGCGGGAAGAAATTCTTTGTTCTGGGCGTCGCGTCGCACGCTGACAAAGGCTTTGTTGTGTACCGACGACAAACTCTTGTCGATTAAAAAAAAAGTAAAATAAGGTGAAAGCTTTGTTACCTACCTTAATATTTTGTTTGTTATGGAGTCATGGTTTCAATGAAAATTTTAGTGAAACATTTGCGAATAGCAATAATGAATATCGTCCAAATAGTCAAAAACAAAGTCGCATGAAAAACTTATATTAATATCCGAAGATCTTTAGTTAGAAGCACGGCCCCAATTAATTAATAAAAAAGTTGTTTTATCAGGCATTTTGCCATTTGTTTATGTATTACTTACATTAATTAAAGCAGCACCCAGTACAACCATCCACCCCCATCCTCCATCGGGGGGCGTTTCTGTAATATCCCCATTTTTCACTATTTTTTGTGCCATTTTAGAACAGTTCTCTTCTTGCTTCTGTTACACTACAAAAATCTGAAACAAATAGATAACAACGTCAATAATATGATACTTAAACATACTCTTGTGTTGAATTAATTTTTATCATTTTATACAGGGCCTCAGAAAAAAAATTATAAATTGTGACCTTTCAGATAATTATTTTAATAATTTTCTAAGATATTATTTGCAATATAATAAAAATATATTTTACTTTTATTTGTCTTAAAAGAGAAGTCATTGAAAAGTAAATAATCTATTAAAATAACAAAGATCTTAAAATAATTTATTGGGTCAAGATATGTGCTTACTATAATTATAGACAACCTTATTATCTAATCATATATACATACAAAGTTTTTCTTATATTTTCCAACCTCTTTAAGTTTTAACTACCGGAGAAAAAAACTATAACACAAATTCAACTAAAAAACTACATTAAAAAATAAAAATCCAAGCATTAGAACTTAATTTTAATTCATAGGTACTTTATGGTAAAATGTTGGGCAGTTTACATACTATTTCTTCAAATAATAGATAACTTGGTCTTCAGATTCCTTGATTCTAAAAATATCGAAAGCGATATATAACACGATATATTCGGAACAACCCTTCTAATGTCAAATGTAGGGTAGAATGGAGGAATGGTGATCAGCGGTCAATGTCAGTCACTATCAAATAATTATCTTCTCATAATATGTCAACAGAAATATGAATACTGTCCTATAGTTTCACTTCTAGTAAACTTATTTACGAAGCGCCGCCATTTTGTGGCAGTCGCAGTGTGTGTGTGACAGCCGGCCATGTATCCAGAAGAGGTCAGTTACAAGCTAAGAAAGGGAAAAACATAACCGCCATCTGTGCAGTGTCCGCTGCAGCCTATTCTTCTCACCTTAGACAATCATCACGTGTCTTTGGAATCATACACATTTTGCCGAGAAAAATGAATTGTTGTGCTCTCCATTCCCCCGCACACTTTTTCCAGAATGCAACCGTTAGACGTGGCATTTTATGGTTCCTTAAAAACCGTATTTCGGAAGGAGTGTGATTTTTTCATGAAAAGCCACGCTTTGCAGAAAATGACTCAGTACGATGTAGCTTCTATGTTTAACAAAGTCTACTGTGACACAGCTACAATTCAGAAAGGGATCCAACCGATTTTGGAGAAGAAGATTTCTTGGCTTCAGACTATCTGTTGGGTACCAAAAACGACAATGTTGCTATCATGAATGATTCCACTGCTAACCGCATGGACCAAAATCAAGCAAGACCTACTCCTGAGACCAATAATTTGCCAGGAATAAGCGGTGAAGTACAGAATATCGTATCTGCTTCTGAATTTACAAATCCACTTCCGGGGTCTAGTAATGTTTTGACGCCAAGTAATACTATATCGTCTCCGTTGCCACTTCGCACAGACTAATGCTAGTAAACGTGCACAAAAACATCACTCTGCCACCTGAAACCCCTAATAGATTTAGAAAACAAGGAAAGAAAGAGAAAAGAAAAACTGACAAAAGATAGCAAGAAAACTTACAAGCAAAAGACAAAGTTCAACAAAAAAAAAGCAGGCTAAGAATATAAAGAAATCAAAATCGCTTCAGAGTTTTCTTTATCAGATGAAGAAGTTTTGGATTCCAAAAGGAAGGAGAACATTTATTCGAGATCTCCTACGTCAAACTCAAGTTCAATAGACGAACAAGACCTGGAAAATATTTGTGACGACGACTGCGAAGATATTTCTCCAAAAAAATGAGAGATTTGGTATAGATGTCGAAGTTGCGAGCAGTGGTCTCATAAAGATTTCAGCGGTGTTGATGCCCCTGATAAATGTGATTATTTTGAGGGCAAATAGAGGATTCTCAAACGTCTTGATTTGTAGCATTTTATTAATGAACTTTGGGTAAAATCTTTTTTACTTTTTGAAGTAAACATTGCATTAATCTATAATTTTTTTTATCGATTTGTTTTCTTGTATAGTTTATTTTGGAAGAAAAGCTTATATAGTTTTCGATCGACCGTTATTACCCCCATTGGTAACCACCCTTTCCCGCACGTATGGGCAATGGCGGTCAATAAAAAGTTTTACAAATGTATGAAAATATGCCAGACTGTAAGAAGCTTGGTAATTTAGACCGTAAAGATATAAAGTGAACTAAATTAGCTATAAGAAAGTTCGGTTGCTTTTCTCCCAAGTCCTTTAAGTAAAGAATTATTTCGATTCCCGCTTAAGTGACCGCCATTCCCCCATCTTACCCTACCACACGTATATCTTTAATTTTAAGACTAATGAAAGAAATATGTGCTACTACTTTAGTGTACTAAAATAAGTCGTGTTTCATCTTCATTGAAGCAAAAGTTAAAGCCAAAGTTGAATTTCAACTAGGGGACACTTTCATAAATTCTAAGTTTGTGTAGGTATGAAAAAAGTGCAGATAGGAAATCAGCCGTATAAAAATTTCAAATATCATCAAATACATCAAAATTTTGCGAAAAGTTCAACAAAGACGTCAATAATTTAAGAAGAGAGGTCGACAATACATCTTATTTTGGTTTTGGGAGCCCAAACAATTATAGCTGATAACGGCTTCCAGTTCCGCAGTAAAATTTTCCAAGATACAAAGAATAAGTACAAAATATAGTATCGTTAAACCGCCAGTTACTATCATCCAGCTGGTCCTGTCGGAAGAATCCATCAAATCCTTACGGGGTTACACCACCTTGAGATTTTCAAAAAATCGATTTTTTTTTGGCTAAATAAATTGTTTATACTTTTAAGAATATTTTAAACGTTTAACCATTTCAAAATTCAAATTATTTCCGAAGTTATAGCAATTAGAAGTGAGCGTGGAAAAACGGCCCAAAACTCAGGTAGCGATCGGACCGGCACGAGCGGTCAAAGCCTTGACAAAGGGTATTGTTCTCTTAGTCCATCCTTTATAAGAACGCTGTTTAGAAGAATACATTCAGAATAACAACGAAAGTCTAAACGCTCTCATTTGGTCTATGGCTCCAAAAGTGTATTATAGTGGCAGAAAAATTGTTGAGATTGAGATCCTATATTGCAGCTAGTATATTTAATGATGGATATACTAGTATATTACAAATGATGTAATTATTAAACCTTGTTATTGGCCCAAGCGCGCTGCGATTTACCGAGAACTTGAATTCTCAACGAATATCTATAGCCAACATGAAAGCCCAACAGGAGACTAAAGAGGCCAGGAAATTAAAAAGAGCTGCTCAAAAGAAGTCGAAGGACATCGCGGCAACAATGGAAGACCTCATGTACGGTCCAGGAATGGCAGATTGAAGATAATTTTAAAAAAATATTTGGATTTAAGACGCTAACGCCGTACTGTTTTTTCTTTTGCGTTTTTTTCGAAACTACTTTTTTCAAACTAGTGTAAAGATATTATCTTAAGATTTATTTAACCGGTTTTGTTAAAATTTACAACACATATTCTTTATAATATTATCTAAATTGTAGCATAGGATTTTTTTGATTGGGTGCCACGTTCATAGGTAAGTTATAAATTTTTTAAACTCAAAATTTTGATAAAAACCAGAGTTTTTTTTTTAACCCCCCTCACTTCTACAAAAAAATTTAAGAAAAATGTTCCTATGCTACATCTTATCTATTACTTTTCTAAATAAGAAAAAAATTATTTTTTATTTTTCAGACGATGCCTGACAGAGAAAATAAAAACACCATCAGCAATGATTTTCAAAAGAGGGTCCTACTTGATGGCTCATATCTTCGCCATTTTTTTTTTTTTTTTTTTTTTTTTGCTGTTATTTAAAATTATTCATAAAACTACTATGTGTATGTGTAAAAGAAAAATTGTTTTAAATATTTAATAGCTACATCAAAATTTGTCTTTATTTTTAAACCTATTTTTCCGAGCGCCAAGGTGATGCAACTCCTTAAAACTATCTGTACTAGCAAAGTAGTTAAAGATTACCGACCGTGAAATAACCTAATCGCTAAGGCTGGCTTTGCCATTCGTTCAGTTCAACATTAAGTCACTAATCTTACTCCTAATTTCCCCATGTTCCCTCGTGAAGTTAGACTTCCAAACGACCTGTGTGACGAGCTTAAATGCCTGCTAAAATGATCACGGACATACAAAAAAGACTCAGTCAAGAATATGAACGTTTATTCCACAATTATCATAAGAGAATTACTTTCATAAGATTCTAAAATTCGAGGTAAATTTTAGAGAACCAAAATAGTGGGCAGCGTGAGCAGCAAAAGCAACTCTGGAGGGACAGCAATAACAAAGCGATGCGGACATGATATAATATATAATACGTAGAAATTACTACGAGATGTGTTAATAAAATGGGCGCATTTGAAGTTCTTACGTTTTTTAGGGATTTTTATTTTCCTTTGAGTAGCGGTCATTTTGCTTTCAGGCTTATCTCAGTTTATTAATTTATACTGTCACCTCAGAAAATGGGCACAAAATAACTTAAAGCAAGATTTTAAGGCTCTGCTCTATCGTAAATATATTTTTTCCTACAAACAACGTAGATATTGTATAAAATGATATTACTTCTCAAACTGTACAGCAGCCAAACTTTTAATATAGTTTGTCAGAGCTACTATTATTAATAATGAAGTCTATATTAGAATAGTTTAGTAAAAATTCAAATCATTCTTAATAGGGAATAGAAATGTTAACAACGAAGAATTAATTTTAAGTATCAATAGGTAAGAAAAGGCCTGCAAATAAAAAATTCAAATATTCATCTTATTTTGACATTTTTAATATAACTCCGTACATTGACGTATTTACCTAATAACAATCATTGTAGTATCTGTAAGTAGTTTATCGTTTGACAAACACTTGTATATGGAACTTGAATCTGTTTTATAGAAAGTAGCTATGAAGGTTAATATCCATTTTTAGTTTCGAGTTATATACATTTTGAAGGATACTAACAATGGAAATCAACACTTTTTGAAGAAAATAATTAAAATAAACGGAATATATTAAAAACAAAAACATAATAGACTTGCCATGCTAGTTGTTATGTAGTCCTCTTCTTTCGATGATTTTGGGTGATAATTTGAAACCGTTTTACCTTATAAAAAAAAGAACGCCCGCCGCCCCCCTTAAAATATTCTTTACGTCATATAAATTAATAATGAGAACTTCAATGGATAGGCAAAGAATAGGTGTATATACTCGTAATTATAAAAAAATTTAATATTTATAGGAAAACTAACCAATTAGCTCATTAAAAATATAAGAATTAATATATTTGTAAAAAATTGTTATTTTAACTGAGTATCTCCCAATTGATATTTATATTTAGTCAAGTATAATTTATTTAAGATACGAAGGCCGCCTTTTAAGCTTTTACAAACGACCACTAGATGGTGCTATTGAGATGTGACATTACCATGGTTGTAAAATTTGACATTTGTTATTGTTGAAACAATGGCATCCAAAAATTGGCCGAATAGTTCATTTACGGTGAGCGTTTAAAAAAAACAGTTTTGTGAACAAATGGAAATTTCACATGAAGGATGATTTTTACGATTTTAGTAAAGGCCTAACTCAACAACAATGCCTAGACTGGCTTCGTTGAACTTTTGGTAATGAATCACCATCAAAAAAGATTGTTTACAATTGATTTGCAGAGTTTCGTCATGGTCGTGCTTCAGCGATGAATTTCGTGAAAGTCGACGAAAATCGGTTGTTGTTCCAAAAAACATCGATGCTCTGCGAAACACGATTGAGAAGGATCGGCATGTGACTTACCGTGAGATAGAGGCATCCTTAGGCATATCGAGGAGGACTGCGGTACATTCGATTTTGCACGAATATTTAGCTGTGAAAAAAATCTGTTCCCGCTGGATTCCGCATAATTTGACGGAAACTCAAAACGGGCTCGTATCAATTGGTGTAAGAAATTGCACAAAAAATTCGACCGAGGACATGCAAAATCCGTGTACAACATCGTAACAGGAGACGAAACTTAAATATATTCGTACGAGCCGGAAACGAAGCAACAATCAACTCTTTAAGTGTTCCAAGATGAACCGAATCCAACAAAAGTAGTTCGTTAGAGAAGCATTTCCAAGAAAATGATCGATTGTTTCTTTGGTTGTACTGGACATGTTGCAACCATTGCTTTAGAGGATTGAAGAACAGTTAATGCTGAATGATATACAACAATTGGTTTGCCAGAAGTCATCGATAAAATCAGGAAAAACAACCGAAAACGTCGCATCATTCTGCATCGTGACTCATACAGCACGTCAGACAATTGATTATTTGACGGGGAAAACATCGAATTAAGGTCTCATTGCCGATATTCATTGGATTTATCACCTAACGGCTTCTTTTTGTTCTCAAATGACAAATAAATGCGTGGGCAGCGGTTTCATCACCTACTGAATCCTCCCAAAACCATGTTTTTGAGGTACCAACTTCAGCGTGTTCAAAGTTTCGAGAATTGGTTCGAACGCATGCAAAAGTGTATAAATCTTCAAAGCTAATATTTTGAGAAACAATAAAACGATTTCTACCAAAAAAAATTTTTTTTTCATTGTTTCAATAAGAACTTAAAAGCTAGCCCTCGTATAATATATTCCGAACAAATAATTTGCTGAGAATCTTTTTTCAAACAGATTATGACAGTTTATTTCCATTTTACTTATACATAAAAAATTGGTAAAGCGATTTATCTAGTATATTCTTTGCAAACACATAGTTCTAAAATAACTACTGAATTTAGCTTTATAGTTACTTTGAAATAAGATAATAATCACAAAAAAAACTGGACGAAGAACGGCTTCAGAAGTATTTACAACTCAAACACGACATCTACTATATCATACTTCTGTTAAAGTGGAATATAAGAAAAATAAGACACAATTTTTGATTTTTCAACTCAAAGAATTATAAAGGGTACATAAAACACAATGTAATATACGAACTAAAACCGCTTTATTTAACCCTTATATATTTTACTATATATAATTAACTCCCTATATGTTGGACCAAAAAAATGAAAGGGTAATACAACTTTAATATGGTATTTCTCTAGTCAAAGAATCCTGAAAATGATGTATAATACTATATATACAAAGCAACCTTTCTAACTCCCTTTTCCAATTCTGGAACTCCATAAAATTTGGCATTGGTATAACAACTAAAGACGAATCGAAAAGATTCGCATTTTTAAAAGTCACCAAAAGTGTTCTTCGTATTTGTTGAACCATCCCAAGACGCGTTTCGCCGTATCCTCAGTTGGGCTAGGTTCAGCAAATAACGAGAACACCATTTTTTTTTTTGGATAAGGACTAATATAATACCAATGCCATCTATGCCTTCGAGCGGTAAGCTCGAGAAAGGTGCGTTTCTGCAATACGTGCCAGCCGTGCTGTGCCGCTCTGCTTAAAAAGACTTTGTAAGTCACCGACAGAGTGCATTATAAGCATTTATTTGCCATAAATTTTCCATAAAATTTGTTAATTAGCCGAACCAAAAACCAAGAAAAGTTTTTCTTTTACTCATTTCCCGTTAAGCGATAGTGCCTCAAGAATATAGGTTCCATTCCAACTTTAAGTACTGTATGTGTAGCTAATTTTAACTCGATACCATATTTTATTCGTGAGTTATCGCGCGAAGAAGCAAATAACTGCGAGACCAACGGAAATGGAAGACTATGTTTTGCGTGATCTAGGGACCTTGAAACGTAAAGAAATGCAAAAAATCTCGGTAAGTGATTTTTTCTCCAACCCAATACTTTCTTGTAGCAAAGAAAGTAAAAAACTCAATACACTGAAGTATTAGTTCGACACTAACTAGCCACTATTATTATATAAAACTAGCCAAAAATATAAATGCTAAATTGTAAGCAACGCCATTAAAAATTATTAAATCGCATGGAGTAGCACGTGAATAATATATGCCATTTTTCCAAAAAGCCATGTTGATTTTGGAAAACTTGCAATATTACACCCTATGTTGTCACCTGATTAAATAGTATTTTTACTATATTAGGCATTCGGTATAAATAGCGATACTATTCCATGTAAATATGAGCAGACTGCTTATACTATATTAACATATATAATTGTTGCTGTCATAAGAGGGCAGATAGAATGTTAAATTCTTAATTTCTTAAGCTAACTTTAAATTATCCTATGACCATGGTGATCTATTGAAAATGCTTTCAGAGAAAAACGAAGCTATGCAAAATGCAGTTTTACTACCAGTCATGCTCAGATTTTATTAATGCAAAGTATAAAATAATATTACTATTATCCACCATGTTTTAGATGAAAAATTTATTCAAAATAAACCATATTTCCCTTATTTATAACAAAATAATTTTATAGTTTGGTCTACATCAGGCGCCCCACCAAAACCGTGCCTTGGGCTCCGAATAAAAACTTTAGCAGTAGCTTGTCTCGCAAAACAAAGCCACTGAAAAAAGAGATATGAATGCAATCAGTGTTTAGAAATATAATAACATAAGCATATTACAAGTTGATCAAAATAAAACACTAAGTTTTGTAAACCCAGGTAAACTACTAATAGTGAGATAAGAGAGTATTAAAACGCTAACAAGCAGGTAATTACTCAACACCCTATTAGCCATTAATAATTTGGATTGTGTTTACAATGACCTCAATTTAACGACCTGAAAGGACGAATAATTACTAATCCACTGCATTATCTCAATTCGAAATCCACTTGTGGAATAGTGTGATTGATGGCTACTCAATACATAAATCCTTGTTGGTATCGAAAATAGAACACTGTGCCACTGTAAAATTTAATATTTAAAATATACTTTTAATGATTTAAAATATAATATATACAGTCTGTCAAGTAAGAACGTGACCGCTGGTATTCTTGAAAAAATGTGTTTCGAGAACATTTTTTGCCATCAATGTATTCTTTGGTGGAATCTTTAAGGAATGCTGTAGACGAGATTTTCTGCATACTCTGCAAATTTTTAGAATCTCGTGAGACTACTGAGTCAAAGTCCTCAGAGTCTTTCCTCTGAGCTTTCTCTTTACAAGCGACCAAACGTTTTTACAAGGTAGGCGTCCGGCGATTGTGAGGGCCACTATAGTATCTTATCGTGAGCCCAAGAGAGCCGCTTAGCGACGTGATTTTTCGCCCAACAAAGGTTTCTTCAATATACTTCGGAATTTGACATCATGAGCATGAAGATGTTGTCAAGTGGTCTCATGGAACACATTCAAACCCGATTTTCTTAATTTTGCAGCTCCTTGACGCAGCGTCAATTTCGGGTCCTGTGAAAATAAAATACGACTCGTTTTTCAATCACGGAATATGTCATTTTAGGTCCCTTTGGATGGGAATAAAGAAAAACTGCCTCGAACAGACGCGCAAACAAGTGACTCATTTTGGATTTTACGTAAATTGAAAAAGGAAATTTCAAAATATTCAATTTTTTACGAGTGTAAAGTAAAGTAGTTTCATAAGTAAAAAAAATTAAGTCGTAAAATGTACCCCGTTTGAGATAATTTTGTATCCTTGGCATCTTATGAGCCTCATTATATTAAAAACCGATAGAAGTCTCATTACTTGCGTTAGGTATAAAATAATTTAAAACAGTTAATATTTTGCCATTTATGTCATACCTGATTAACTATGTGTCGGATTTTTACATTTTCGTTTAATAATTTCAAAATAGTTCGCAAACATCGCAATGCAAGTATATTTTATGGACCAAGACCAGACCATGTACTTACAAGTGAAAAAACACTGCAGGGAAATTGGATTATTCGGTCTCTACTTATAACCGGACATACCGTCTGATTACAAAATACCGGGCAACTGTCTATAAAATTATATAAATTAATTTGTAATTATTTTATCTCCTTCAAAATGATCACCATCAGCAACGATATACATGTACCAACACTAAGCTCAATTCTCCATACACTTTTATTAGCTCGTTGAAGGAATGGCCGTTAACTTTTTACCAAATTTTATTTAATTATTTTTATGGTCTCAAAATGCTTTCCTTGAAATGAAAATTTCAATAAAAGGAACAAGAAAAGTCGCACGGGGTCATATCTGAAGAATGCCATGTTTAATTGTGTTCCCGATTCACAAGGCGATGTGTGTGACGACACATTATCGTGGTGCAAAATTCACGAGATCACAGATTCAGCCGATTTGTACGAATAAACTCATACAAACGCATTATAATGGCTAAATCGTATTTTTTGTTGATTATTCGACCCATAGACAAAATTTGATTAACTTGTCGATGTTTTCAGAACAAGATAGGGGCTCAGCCACTTTACTACCATTTTTAAATACCATACGGTATTCAAAAGCTCATGTTTTTGAGAGAGTATTACTTTTTGTAACATTTTTTAATGCTTGGTGGATTCAAGAATTATGAGTTTCTATAATTCTGAATATATTCTTTGCTTGTTAATTGTATTCATAGTAAAAACTCAGAAATATATTTGAGATCGACTAACATAAACAGCTACCAAACACATACAAACTGACAGGTTACGCTTAAATTTTCCAATACGAATGATAAATAAAATTGTTCCAACTTAAAAAGAAAAAAAAAAATTATACCTTTCGCGTGCACCATTTAATGACAAATTTCCGATAACCTCTGATCAGTGAGGTTGAGAGAACGGGGGCATATAGATACAAGAAATGCTTATTAAATAAAATAAGAGAATACTAAAGGCGGAGCTACTTACAGAAGAGAGAGGAGACCTCAATTGACAAACAGGGGTACGTCAAACCCCTTGATAAAAAAGACCCTCTTGTAATGGAACTTTTCATAGAAGAAACTTACAATCAACTTAAAAAAGACGAATGAATTTGGGGCGAAGATTTTTCGTAAAAGAGAACCTCCAATAAAAAAAGTTTCTAAGGTATGTATTTTTCTACATTCCAAAGGACGCGGGGCATATGTTCCTCTCTCCCCTATATATATATATATATATATATATATATATATATATATATATATATATATATATATATAAATGCAATAAAATAATAGTTTTATTCAACATTATTAAACATTAAAAACAGTTTTTTAATTTAGTGGTTGCACATATTTGTTTTAAAGACCATTTTGCTATGTAGCTTAGTTAAGGGTGGTGTATGCGTGTTTTTTTCTTAAAAGCAAACACTAAAACCTAATATTTTTAAGTTTTTATAATAAACGTAGAATCAGAATATTTAAAGACGTCCGAAATAATAGTTTTATGTCATAATTTTAATGGTTATACAGTTGTGCATTATTTATTAAAATGTATTTTTTTTTTTTAATTTAATAGTTTTCTGGCAACTTTAAGTCTGTTTATGACAACGTAATAGTCCTCACAATTATCGTCTTCTAAAATAGATTTCTTAAATAAATTTGTGTATAATTACATATATCATGGGCAAAAATGGTATTTTGGGTGATACTTAATCTCTTTTTAGGCTCAGTTTATCAGAAGATGGGATAGTATGTGGCTGGCACTTTTTCGACCTTTGAAAAGCTTTTTTCGTTAATTTTTCGCTATTAATGCCCTTAAGCCAACACAAGTCAATAAACTGAAGACAAACTAAGCTGTCAATAAAAATGATGTTACCGTCCGAAGAAAAAATAATTTTCGTCTCTAAGAATTAACATTATTTAATTGTAAACAATTAGAAAGATAAACTGGAGGAAATATTATTCTAATTAAATTTTTCAGGTACTTTTTAACTAGAACTCATTTAGTAACATTTAATTTATTGTTTATGTGATATATTAAACAATAAATTCACATAAAAAGTTTGGAATATACATATAATGTAAATCTGTTAAATTACTTTAAGTTGGTCCATATCGAGATTTGTTTACTGTAAACGTTAATGGTTTAATAAATTTTTGTCAATACACTTCAACTCAGAATTTTTGATATGGGTGTCACTACAACCGAAGGTTGTATTTACTTTATAGAGCACTTACAGCTACTGTTACGCAGCTTTATTTTTGAATATTTCTATGATTATTTATTTAATTACATTAACAATAATTAATTGATAATTTAAAATTATCTGATATTGGCACTTTCAAAATTTAACCTATCAAGGATTTTAGAAAAAAGCATTTTTAAAATTACTAGCTGTTAGGGTTTATATATTAAAACAGCCAGCTTTAATTTAATTTATGTATAGAATTAACAAGCGTAGCGGGTATCACTCTCCTATGATCCCGGTAGGAGAAAGGCTACTACAGGACTTGGCAGCCCTGCCCTGCATTAGCTACTGATTCTGTTCAACTTCCCATTTTAGGAATAAATCAGGCCATCTTCCCTCATCCCATCTTCCCATTGTTTTTATCTCTACGTATTCAAAACTGTCTACAAGCAGAAGTCAAGGAGACTAAAGTGGTTGTGGAACAGACAGCAAATAGCGTAGTGAGAGTCACTGAAACGGCAGTTGCACAGCGGTGTGAAAGCAACCGAAAACCACTACATTAATATTTTCCCCAGGAGATCACAATGCCGACAAGGATAGAAGAAATGGCCCTCAGTGCAGGGCACCCCATATGTGGGGAGAGGGTACGAAAAATCTCTCGGTGGTAACCAGTAGGGAAATTAGAAATTCGAAATTTAAGAAGTTTATTTGAAACAGGAATAGCTGCAAATCTGATAAAATTGATGGAAAGATTAAACATGGATAAATTGGGATGGAGTGATGGCCAAGCACTGGTACCTGTACTTTTTATTACTCAGGTGATGTAACCAACAAAAATAAAAACGAAGTCGCAATAATAATCTCAGAAGAAGTAGCAGGAGTAATGGAAGAATTTTTACCGGTCACAGACCGAATAGTCTTGATTCAGTTGAATTGCAAACCGAATAATTTAACATCATACAGGTCTATACCCCAACTTCACAAAGTAGAAAAGAAGAAATTGAAGCATTTAATGAAGATTTAAAGAAGTCTCTGCAACACACTTAGAAAAATGAGATAAAAATTATAATGGGGAAATGTCAAAGCCAAAGTAAGAAATGAAAAGGAAGAGGATATTATAGAGAATTATAGTTTAGGTAAACGGAATGATAGAGGGCAGAGACTGATCTAGATATGCAAAGAAAAACACCACCATTTACTTCTAATTGCCACCACGAAGATTATACACCTGAAAAGTTCCTGCAGATGGAAAGGACAACAAAAATATCTAAAATCATAAACCAAAAAAAAACATCTAAAATAACAATAGAAGATATGGAAATATAGTTAAATTGGCCAAAACCTACTCTAGAGCGGACATACCTATAGACCATAAGATAAGAGTATCAAGATTGCACTAAAAAGATTAAACATGGACAAACAACAACAAATATTAACATCGACAACCCCAAAAAAAAGACCTAAAGAAACGGGTACGTAGGAAAACTGGTGAAACTGGTTTGTATCCAAACAAACTAGAAACTCATCAAACACCAGAAGCAAATATATATGAGATATATTTTCAGTCGTTACCGATATTCAGGGCACTCAAGTTAATAAACAAAATTTTAACTTTTAAATGGCTCACTCAATTTACTCTGTTCATATTTGGGTGATAATAAAAAAAATAAATTTGGTAATAAACTTAGCTTTTGTAAGGAAGCCTAAAATGGTAACGCAAAATTTATTTCTTGTCAAATTTGACAGTTTACAGAAGACTAAATTTTTTTTAAATTGGCCTCATCTACATATAAGCACACCATTAAATAACATTTTTCAGACCGTTTACAAAAATATATAATAGGTGATATTTATTTTCAGTCGATATCGATATACAGGGCATTCAAGCTATTGAACGGAATGTTAACCATTAAGAGGCTTACTCGATTTACTATCTTCCTATTTGGCACAACAAAAAAAATCGTTTACTAGCAACCTGTTCAGCAAAAAATTTGTCACTTTTCCAATCAAATGGTGAGGATGCCATTTGAAAAAATCTCTTTGACTTTGTAATCTCTTAAATTTGACAAGTGACAAATCCTGTGTTATCGTATTCCTCAAAGAAAAGTAAGTTTAGCTGTGAAAGAAATTTTTTAATATGGGTAATACGAAAATAGGATATCGAATACTGAAAAGTTAAAATTTGGCTCAATAAATTAAATGCCTTGTATATTGATAACGACTGAAAATAAATATAAAAAGTTACATATTTTTGTAAACGGACTGAAAAATACTATTTAACGGTGTAATCATATGTAGAGGGAGCCATTTAAATAAATTCTAATTGGTTTTATAAACTGTCAAATTTGACCAGTGACAAATTTTATGTTATCATATTTGATTTTCTTACAAAAAACTAAGTTGATTAGTGAAAGAACTCCAAATAAGAAAAGTGTAAATTGAGCGAGCCACTTAAACGTTAAAATTCATTTGAATAAATTGAGTGCCAAGTATATCGGTAACAACCAAAAATAAATATCAAGTATTATATATTTTTGTAAATAAACTGAAAATGCTATTGAATGGTATACTCAAATGTGCAAAATATCAGTTCAAAAAATTCTAGTTGGCTTTGAAAACTGCCAACTTTGACAAGTGATAATTTTTTGTTATCATATTTGGCTTCCTCACAAAAAAGCTTATTAGTAAAAAGAATTTTTTTAATACTCTAAACAGAAGAAGAGCAAATAGAGTGAGCCATTTAAAAGTTAAACTTCAGTTTAATGATTTAAACGCCCTGTATATCAGTAACGTCTGAAAATAACTATCAAGTATTATATACTTTTATAAATGGACTAAACAATGCATTTATTGGTGTGTTCCTATCTAAAAGGTAATAAATTTTTTCTTATCATAATTGGCTTCCTCATAAAAAACTAAGTTTAGTACTAAAAGCGTTTTCGTGGTATGTAGAATAACGAATTAGGAGAAACTCAAAAAAATGTCCCTGTGCAGACGCAATTCCAATCTGGATATTATTACTCGTATATGCATGGATATTAACGGCAAATTTCTGGTATTTAAGATTGCCAGAATTCTCGGCTTTATCAAGTAATGTCAATCTACTTTATAGATTGATGCTTAACTTTGTATCGGACTTAAGCTTCAAGTTAATGAAGAGTGGTCTTGAAATTGAGCTTTAAAGTTTTATGATCTGTTGTTTACAGTTGCGGCCCAGTAAACTTTTATTAGTAAGGCGTGGTATTTGAAAATAGTTTAGACTATAAGAATTTACGGGAATGTGTTCGAGATATGTAGGTAGCCATAAAGTTTCCCTGGCTTGAAGAAAATAGATTTAAAAGAGTTAGCAAATACCACTTGCACAATGTGCAGCTTACATTAAATTTTTAATAGTATTTCTTTTACAGTTTAAAAGTGTATGAGATTATTGTAAATCTAAAATACTAATACAGATAATAACTCAATAAATCAATCACTGTAAAGCACTTGGTGCAATAAAACTACATATTTACCTATATAAATAAAGAGATTTTGCAACCTTTATTTTGGCAAGCCATTGTCGTTAATCTTTATTTGAAGCATGCACAATAGTAAAGAGAGGAAATTAAATATAAGGACTCAACTGTTATCGGTATTTGAAGCATGCCCCCACCGTTCGGAGCTTGCGTAGTATTGAAAAAAAATAAGAGAAATCTTTACTAAGGTTAATGATTTCCCGTATTTAG
This sequence comes from Pachyrhynchus sulphureomaculatus, assembly GCA_019049505.1. Lineage (NCBI taxonomy): Eukaryota > Metazoa > Arthropoda > Insecta > Coleoptera > Curculionidae > Pachyrhynchus > Pachyrhynchus sulphureomaculatus. The sequence goes on from CM032449.1 coordinate 62,216,640, forward strand.
GAACTTATAAGAGAGGTTATTTGAAGTTCGTTATTCTTATCGCTATTATGATTGGTTACGTTTTTCTTTCCTACTTAGGTATACAACCCTCTAAAATTGAAATAATTTATTACAAATAACACTAACAACAGTTAATTGATGTTCAGTTCTTGTTGGAATTTTTCAATCTTTGGCACAATGGCATTACAGAATAGTTTCTCTAACCATGTGAGCATCATGATGAGTGATGACTGACTGTCGACTTTCTAATCGCTCCTGATGATGCTAACACGGTTAGTGTAACACGCATCGAGTAAAAAAATAAAGTGCTTGCTACAGTGGTGACAACTGTTTTGTAGTGCTAATTTCACATGAAATTTTAATTATCGCACATTCATATTAACTTGGGGATATTGAAGGAAGTGATAGAAACCTGCTAGATACAACTTTAATTTAGAAACTTGTGTTGACCCATCAAATACTAATAACCGGTGTGCTTAACTATTCCCGTTCCACAGACATCAGCAGGTCATGCGATGAATGAAAAAAAAAATCCCCCCTAAGTTTATAAAGAATGAATACTAACCTAACTTTACTTTTAGTTTATTTTATTGTAATTTTGCCGTAATGTATCGACGAACGATAAGAACAAAGGCATGTGAAAAATAGGCGTTGCAAAATTTCTCTGATAGCAGGTAAATTGCAAATATTATCTTTTAAATTCTAGACCTCAAATACTGTAGACAACAAATATGAAAAAAATTAATTATGATATAATTTTATTATTTTTTTGAATGAGTGGCACAGGTTTACAAAACTCGTTCTTTATTATTAAAAGAGTTCTGTAAAGGAAAAATATTTGTCCTATTTTGTGGGAAATTAGTAAAGATACATTGCTATAGGCAATTACCCAAGGTTAAATTTAGGTGGACATTTTTTCAAATATGACTTTTTGAACGTTTAATTTGACTTTAATTATTAGTGTTCTGTCTGTCCGTCTATCTATCTGTCTGACCATCTGTCTGTCCGTCTGTCACACCCGGCTTTCTCCGAAACTATTTGACGTAGAAAGTTGAAATTTTGTACTAATATAGAAATTGATGCCCTCATTATAGCCGCGTAGTTTTGAAAGTTAAATTTCGGCTTAAGGGGTTAGTTTTGGGGGGTGAAATCGGAAGTGAAAAAAAATTTTTTACGTCATCGAGTGGGGTGTCAGATGAAAGCTTGTAAAAACAGGAGTTCAAAAATATACATAATCTCTTACATGCTATCTCGAAAAGTACTAATCCAAACATTTTGAAAAAATTCTGGAATATTCTACACGGGTTGTAGTTTAAACGAAAATTATCACGAGTGCATTACCTTTAATAATTTATCTTTTATAAAAAAAAAAGTTTTTTTTTTATAAAAGTATTTTTTTTTAAATTTAATTTCAAAGTAATCAATTTTCAGTAAAGATCGGAAACAAACTTTGTTGAAAATTCATTTGGGGTGTGTTTTATGAAATTACTGATCATTTTATACCTCTGTAACAAAAATTTTTATTTCAGAAGCAATCAACGGCAACGTACGGAACACGAATTCAGCAAGTTCAACTTGCACTTGACCGGTTATTTATATTTAGGTTTTTGTTTGCTTTTATTAAATAGCTTGGTGTGCAAAAACGGAAAATTATAAAATTATTTAATATTACCTAAAAGAAATTTGTTATGTTTATTAATAAATGAATAAGTATTTCAAGGTAAGGAGGGTTTAAACCTTGAAATTCAGTGGTGCAAGCTAATTTTACATAAAGTATGTTTTTTTATAAATTCCAAGGTAACGTCAAAGTTTTTGGAGCGGGACGGGGGAGGAAAAGATTCCTAGCCTGTCAAGCCTATTAAAAGTTCATAAGCATTTAATATTGGTACAGATTAAAGTTTGTCAATGTGATTATATTAAAACTATCGTTTCATCAAAAAGCAGCTTTAAAACAGTTTTTAGGGTCAAAAAATATGGAAAATATTGCAAAAACGGAGGACAAGGACATAACGTAGTGTAGTATTTTGTGAAGCATGTAAAATATTGTGTTACTTGTACCTTTTTAAGGCCCTGCTAATTGATAATGGTTTACTTTTCTTCCTACTTTTTATACTTTTTGTTTGACACAATCGATTAGTCAATCTCTAAATTTTACCAAACTCGAAAATAAAAATGTAAGAACAATGTTACCAATATTAAAAAAAGAACTGACAAAAATATAAAAAACGAACGAGCTCCTAACCCAAAGAATCACTTTAAAATGCCAGTGTACGCTATTAAAAATATGTACACCACGATAACCAAAAATAAAGGAAATAATTTAACTTATATCTTTGTTGCCCAATGAAATAAATAGCGAAAAGACGATTAAGTAGAAACAATTTCTTTATCATTTTTTCAAAAGTACAAGAAATCATATAATATAACTATTCTAGTAACAAAATAGATCAAACTGGTCAAGTACTAGTTGGACTTGCGCAATTAGTGTTCCGTACCGTAATTGCTTTTAAGATAAAATAAAATCCTTACCTAAGGCTAAGTTAATTAGGTCTCTGACATGTATATATCTTAAGATCCAATATGTATTTTCAAATTTTGTCTTAGTCAATAATGTATAATAGTTATAGCATCTTAGCTACCTAATAGCTAATAAATAAATCTAGCTCAATCTAGAATCTAGTGATAAAAGTGAAAAACAAATATTTACTACTAGGAAAATTATCAAACGTAATGCACTCGTGATAATGTGTGCTCATTCTTCACTTTATTTAGACTATTCCCGAATTTTTTCAAAAATTTTTACCACTGCTTTTCGAGATAGATCAACGAATTTTGGTCATTTTTAAAAAATAATACAAAGAAAAGTGTGCGCAAGTATTACATTATGTATATTTTTGAACTCGTATTTTCACAAGGTTTCATTTGACACCCCAATCGATGACCCGGTAAAATTTTTTTCACTTCCGATTTTATCCCCCAAAACGAGCCCCTTAACTCAAAACATAATTTTCAGAACTACACGTCTCTGATTGGAACACCAATACTATATTTATGCCAAATTTCAACTTTTTATCTAAAATAATTTCGGAGAAAATCGAGTGTGACAGACGGACGGATGGACGGACGGACAGGCAGACAGATACAGAAGATCCCACAAGTGTTTCGTACGGAACACTAAAAATCGGTCGAGTGATTTACTTAATACGTCCCTTGTAAACCCACAGCTCTAAAATAAATACTTAATTTGATTTTGTCCCACTGATAATATCTCGCTATGAAATATCTACTAGATTCAATAATGAATTTTTTCTAATTTTTGGTTTTAATAATAAAGACATTTTGAGCAAAATTATTTATGATCAAACCTATAACAGATTAAAGAGTACGGGAATGGTATATATACATATATATATATATATATATATATATATATATATATATATATATATATATATATATATATGTATATATATATATATATATATATATATATATATATATATATATATATATATATATATATATATATGCGACAAAATATGTGTTATACAAATAAAAATGGATAGGCCAATGTTAGGCGTTACCCTTAGAGATCACATCAGGAAGAGAACGGGGGAACAAGACGCAGCTAAATTTAACCTACAACCAAAATAGAACTGGGCTAGGCATGTTGCTAGGTTTAAGGATGAACGATAGACAAAAAGAATTATAGAGTGGAGATTAAGATCTGAAGTAAAGGTAGACCACCAAGTCGGTGGACTGATGATTTGATGAGAGTTCGATACAGTGACCCAGAACAGAAAGAGATGGCAAGACCTGAGGGAAGCTTCCATCCAGCAGTGAATAGTATAAGCTGATGATGATATATGTATCTATATGTTCTGATTTTTTTTGATAGGGATTATAAATTTTAAGAAAATTATTAATTAAATTATTAAAAACTTTTCAGCTAAAAACATATAATTTTATGGCAGCATCCAATTACTATTTATTATCTATTTTTTCTAAAATACCAAATTATATTTATCAATGTAATTTTACTAATAATAATAACCTACTCATAAATATGAACAAATTCAGACTCGATTTATCATTTTATGATTTTCTTTACATACTTCTAATATTAATGGCATTTTTCCTTGCCTTGCTAAGGAAAGTATTGTATTGGTGACAAAATTGATATTCTTGTTTCAGCATTCCCATTTTCATGCCTATCTGTTGGCACAACTGTCGAATGAATCTACCTTAAGTAATTTTAAATTTAGTATATATTTAATCAAAAAATTATCAATAATTATCGGTGCAGGATAAGGAAGTTAAAGCAGTGGCGGTCCATAAATCTGTGTGTTTTGGTATTATTTGTGCTGGTTTTTGTTTGACTATTATTTAGACATAAGTATTTATAACTAAAAATATAAAGGATTAAAGAGGGTGGGAGAGAAAGTAGAGGGACTGCTTCGTATATATCATGTTCTTGGCGTCAACGAATCTGAAAATTATGTTTTTTTTCATTTGTTTCAATTTTAACAAAAATGGTATGTAGAAAAATAGGTCTAGGTTGCAACTGTAAATATATTCCTTCTTTTTCTTGACAATTTCCTGACTCTGTTATTAAATAAGAAAATTTAAAAATTAATATAATAATAGGTATGTTATCCGGTAACCCTTATTTGTGCACATCGGAGGAAAGAAATATTCTTGTACTTTTTCCGTGCTCTTTATTACTTAATTTGTACAAATAGTAAAAATAAGGTTAGTTCAGGTTGTTCTAATCATAAACAAGATGTGTTTGTTTTCTCATGAATTGTTTCGTCGCTAATACTTACCACTATGATTTTTGTCTCGTAGAATAAATATTTTTCAAAAATAAATAGCGAAAAGACGATTAAATAGAAACAATTTCTTTATCATTTTTGCAAAAGTACAAGAAATCATATAATATAACTATTCTAGTAACAAAATAGATCAAACTGGTCAAGTACAAATTGGACTTGCGCAATCAGTGTTCCGTACCGTAATTGCTTTTAAGATAAAATAAAATCCTTACCTAAGGCTAAGTTAATTAGGTCCCTGACATGTATATATCTTAAGATCCAATATGTATTTTCAAGTTTTGTCTTAGTCAATAATGTATAATATTTATAGCATCTTAGCTACCTAATAGCTAATAAATAAATCTAGCTCAATCTAGAATCTAGTGATAAAAGTGTAAAACAAATATTTACTACCTAAATATCTCTTTAATTACAAACAAATAAAATAAAATTCTCTTGTCATGATACAGTAAGGACGCGCGAGCAATAATGTACTTAAAAGTATATTAGCAAAGAGTCCACGATTGTGTCAAGGAACAGAATTTTCTCGTTTTTTTTTTTAATACTAGGAAAATTATCAAACGTAATGCACTCGTGATAATGTTTGCTCATTCTTCACTTTATTTAGACTATTTCCGAATTTTTTCAAAAATTTTTGACCACTGCTTTTCGAGATAGGAGAACAACGAATTTTGGTCATTTTTAAAAATAATACAAAGAAAAGTGTGTGCAAGTATTACATTATGTATATTTTTGAACTCATATTTTCACAAGGTTTCATTTGACACCCCACTCGATGACCCAGTAAAATTTTTTTTCACTTCCGATTTTATCCCCTAAAATGAGCCCCTTAAGTCAAAACTTAATTTTCAGAACTACACGCCTCTGACTGGACCACCAATACTATATTTATGCCAAATTTCAACTTTTTATCTAAAATAATTTCGGAGAAAATCGGGTGTGACAGACGGATGGACAGGCAGACAGATACAGAAGATCCCACAAGTGTTTTGTACGGAACACTAAAAATCAGTCGAGTGATTTACTTAATACGTCCCTTGTAAACCCACAGCTCTAAAATAAATACTTAATTTGATTTTGTCCCACTGATAATATATCGCTATGAAATATCTACGATTTAAAATATCACGTAATTCTTAGATTAAATACTCTAAGAATTACTTGATATTTTAAATAGTAGATGTTTTATAGCAAGATATTTAAAAGTTAGCAGAAAAAAGACTGAAGAGATCTTTACAACTAAAAATTGGTAATGTACTCTGATTAAAGTTTATGATCAAATTGGAAACATTAAAAAATTCAAATTTTTCGACACCAAGAACCACAAAAAAGTCACAGGGCATGATATACAGTTATAGTATAGTTTTTCTCTTCAATCTTTATGTGTCATGACCTCTTAATCACAAAAAACATAAATTAATTTCCGTCGATCTTTCGGTCTGTCTGCTAGCTCAACTCTTGAATAAAATAAGATTTCAAATTCGGTACATGTATAATACTGGAAGAGAGAAACGCACTTCTTTATTTTCAAGCGATATCGCTTCAGAAGAAGGGACTAAAAATGCGGGAGGTCGATAAATTTTGTCTAGATTCAATAGTGAATTTTTTCTAATTTTTGGTTTTAATAATAAAGACATTTTAAGCAAAATTATTTATGATCAAACCTATAACAGATTAAAAAGTACGGGAATGGTATATATACATATATTTATATATATATATATATATATATATATATATATATATATATATATATGCGACAAAATATGTATTATATATATATATATATATATATATATATATATATATATATATATATATATATATATATATATATATATATATATATATATATATATATATATATATATATATATATATATATATATATATATATATGCGACAAAATATGTATTATACAAATAAAAATGGATAGGCCAATGTTAGGCGTTACCCTTAGAGATCACATCAGGAAGAGAACAGGGGAACAAGACGCAATTAAATTTAACCTACCACTAAAATAGAACTGGGCTAGGCATGTTGCTAGGTTTAAGGATGAACGATAGACAAAAAGAATTATAGAGTGGAGATTAAGATCTGAAGTAAAGGTAGACCACCAAGTCGGTGGACTGATGATTTGATGAAAGTTCGATACAGTGACCCAGAACAGAAAGAGATGGCAAGACCTGAGGGAAGCTTCCATCCAGCAGTGAATAGTATAAGCTGATGATGATATATGTTCTGATTTTTTTTGACAGGGATTATAAATTTTAAGAAAATTATTAATTAAATTATTAAAAACTTTTCAGCTAAAAACATATAATTTTATGGTAGCATCCAATTACTATTTATTATCTAATTTTTCTAAAATACCAAATTATATTTATCAATGTAATTTTACTAATAATAATAACCTACTCATAAATATGAACAAATTCAGACTCGATTTATCATTTTATGATTTTCTTTACATATTTCTAATATTAATGACATTTTTCCTTGCCTTGCTAAGGAAAGTATTGTATTGGTGACAAAATTGATATTCTTGTTTCAGGATTCCCATTTTCATGCCTATCTGTTGGCACAACTGTCGAATGAATCTACCTTAAGTAATTTTAAATTTAGTATATATTTAATCAAAAAATTATCAATAATTATCGGTGCAGGATAAGGAAGTTAAAGCGGTGGCGGTCCATAAATCTGTGTGTTTTGGTATTATTTGTGCTGGTTTTTGTTTGACTATTATTTAGACATAAGTATTTATAACTAAAAATATAAAGGATTAAAGAGGGTGGGAGAGAAAGTAGAGGGACTGCTTCGTATATATCATGTTCTTGGCGTCAACGAATCTGAAAATTATGTTTTTTTTTCATTTGTTTCAATTTTAACAAAAATGGTATGTAGAAAAATAGGTCTGGGTTGCAACTGTAAATATATTCCTTCTTTTTCTTGACAATTTCCTGACTCTGTTATTAAATAAGAAAATTTAAAAATTAATATAATAATAGGTATGTTATCCGGCAACGCTTATTTGTGCACATCGGAGGAAAGAAATATTCTTGTACTTTTTCCGTGCTCTTTATTACTTAATTTGTACAAATAGTAAAAATAAGGTTAGTTCAGGTTGTTCTAATCATAAATAAGATGTGTTTGTTTTCTCATGAATTGTTTCGTCGCTAATACTTACCACTATGATTTTTGTCTCGTAGAATAAATATTTTTCAAAAATATTTGTGAATTTTTAGCTTAAAAAATATCGAAAGTAAATAGAAGTAATGATAAAATAAACCTACGTTTACTGTGATAAGTGTATACAATGATCAAGGACTACACAAAAATTTTAAAAAGTAGGTAAAACTCTTTTTTCTTAGACTTACTGAAAAGAGATGAAATTACATGAAAGGACAAAGTAAATAGTTGTTCATAATTTTCCATTTTTTTAGTGTTCCGTACGGAACACTTATAAGATCACTTCGGTGTCTGTCTGTCACACCCAATTTTCTCCGAAACTATTTGACATAAAAAGTTGAAATTTGGTACTAATATAGGAACTGATGGCCTCATCAGAGCCGCGTAGTTTTGAAAGTTAAATTTTTACTTAAGGGGTTAGTTTTGGGGGGTGAAATCGGAAGTGAAAAAAAATTTTTTTTTACTAGGTCATCGAGTGTGGTGTCAAATGAAAGCTTGTGAAAACACGAGTAAAATATATATATATATATATATATATATATATATATATATATATATATATATATATATATATATATATATATATATATATATATATATATATATATATATATATGTATATATATATATATATATATATATATATATATATATATATATATATATAGTGTAATACTTGCGCACACTTTTCTTTGTATTATTTTTAAAAAATCGCGAAAAATCGATGTCCCCCTACCTTATCTCGAAAAGTACTGATCAAAAAATTTTGAAAAAATTCTGGAATATTCTCCACGGGATGTAGATTGAACGAAAATTATCACGAGTGCTTTACCTTTAATAATTTATCTGGTATATAAAAAACCAAAAATTTCAAGGTCATCAGTTTTCAGTAAAGATTGGATACAAACTTTGTTGAAAACTCATTTGGGGTGTGTTTTGTGAAGTCACTGATCATCTTATACCACCGTAACAATTTTTTTTTATTTTAAAAGCAATCAATGTACGGAACACTAATTGTGCAAATTCAACTTGCACTTGGCCGGTTATTTTATTCTAAGCCTCTAGCGATGTATGCTATTAAACAGTTGACCTAAGCCACGCACGCTCGATAATTTTTCTTTACTGTTAAATTCATATGAAAAATTGTCTTTATAAAAATAATTTTCTTGATCGAATTAAAAAATCAAAAAGTTCTTTAAGTAGCGTACTTTTAACTGATTTTTTTTAGTAATTTTTACAATATTAAGCAGCTAATTTTTGATTAAATACGACAAAATTATAAGATTTATTTTACTGAAAAAAGTGACGGAGGCTGACTTAATCAGAGAAAGTTTTTTTAACGAAAAGTTTAATAGTTAGCAATTTTTAGCTGCTACAGTCTGTTACGTTAGTTAAAAATTAAAATCGCTTGTACAGGTTCGAAATCATTAATTACAATTAAAAATATCGGGACACGTGTACAATAGACTGTGTGACCGATTTTTGTAAAAAAAAAGGGTGTAAATAGTATTGTCCACTATTTTTTTAAATTTTCGTTCATAATGTGACGACTACAGGTACACGGATTATATTCATTTTTGTGAGTGTATGCATGTGTTTTAAAACATTGGTAATATTTATTCTTTCATAATCTGGTTTTCAAAATGTTGTGGCACTAGAAGTTGCAAAACTTCTATTGGGTACTATTTATTAATTAAACTGCAATAAACTATTTTTGTTTTCATCAATACCAGGTGTACAAGTATGAAATGGGGATTTTTTTCTAAAAAAACATGTTAAATTCGGAAGAATGATAAAAAGTGCTTTATTCAAATTATGCTCCATCGCTTGTTACACATTATTCCCATCTTTCGGGCAATTTGTGAATACCACGACAGTAAAAATCTTCCCCTTTTACTGCGAACGCAGTGAGTGACCCATCGATGCAAACAAGTGGTAATCGGAAGGAGCCAAGTTTAGTGAGTAAGCTGCATGGGGTAGAACTTCCCAGCTGAGTGCTTTCAACGTGTCGCGAACTAGTTTTGCCGTATGTGATGGAGCATTGTCAAGAAAAAAAATGACTTTGTGTTGCCTCTTTCGGTATTCTGGCCTTTTTTCAAGCAGCGAACGGTTGAAATCGGTAATTGTTGTAGGTAACGTTTAGTATTAATCGTTTTCCACAGGTTTTAACAGCTCATAATAGACCACGCCCCTCTGGTCCCACCAAACACAGAGCATCGTCTTTCTGCCAAAGCGATTCGGTCTTGCGGTCGATGTGGATGGTGCGTCTGGGTCTACCCATGATTTTTTGCCCTTGGGATTCTCAAAATGCACTTTTCATCCCCTGTAACTATACGATGCAAAAACGACTTCCTTTTGTACCGAGCGAGCAAAATGTCACAAGCGTTTTTGCGCTTTTCCATTTGGCTGTCGTTCAACTCGTGTGGTACCCATCTACCGGTCTTCTGAATCTTTCCCATCTCTCGTAGCCGATTGGAAACAGCTTGTTGACTAACGCCCAATTGCTCGTTGAGTTGTTTTTGTGTTTGCGAATCATCTTCGTCCAACAATGCTTGCAATTCCATATCTTCGTATTTTTTTGGCGGTTTTGAAACGCCGAAACCATAATTCATACGTATCTTGCGATAGATCATATTCACCATAAGCTTCTCGAAGTAATCGGTATGATTCAACAGCAGTTTTCTTCAAATGAAAACAAAAAATTAATGCTGTCCGCGAATGCTCCTTGTTCGGTATAAATTTCGACATATTGAACACAGCAACACAACACTATGCACACACTTTTCCAATTTATCACTCGTGCGCGGCTGACACTTGTTGATGACACAACAAAATGGCGCAGTGTCAAATCTTTATAGCACAAACTGCACTGGTGCACCATCTGTTGTCTGAGATCCGCATTTAATACTTGTACGCCTGGTATATTTTTATATTATTTTTTTATACTTTTTCCTTTTCTTTTTATTTAATCATTTCTTTTTATTTTTTTCCATCATTTTTCTCCGTTTTACCAATTTTATATTATCTACTTAAATATATAGTTTCTAATTTATTATAGGAATATCCATATACAAAAAATTTAAATTTTGGGTACTAAGCAACATATGATAAATATTTTCTTGTTCAAATTTACTAAATTTTGATTTTTTTTGCAGATTATGACCATAACTTATTTTTTCTGTTGACATATTTTTTTGGAACGGCCGAAACTAATTAGTTAACCTTAATTCACTTGGTTTAAAATGACGATCTGTTTAACTGTTTTTAAAAACTCAAAATTAATTACCGCGAAAGGCGGACACCCTATAGATTAATGGCGATGGCACAAGTGATCACGTAGAACAAAGAAAATTCTCCAAAAAATTATGTTCTGTCACAGTAAGACAGCCGCTCATTTGATTGATATGGCACTCTTTTGTACCCTTAATGGGAGAAAAAGTTCCCTCCTCTGCTCTTTAGCTACTGGCCTGCTCTTATAACTAAAATACATTGTATATTAAATCTTGTCGGTAAATCGAAAAACAATTTTAAATAGTTAATTTGCTATATTGTAAAAAATTCGGCAAACATAATTATTTACTTTTATGACATAATTTAATCCTAAATCACTGAAACTAAATGTTCAATAGCGATTTAAGCTTTAAGATTAAATTATCAATATCCATATAATGTTCTATATTACAATCATTTATTACTGATATAAATAAAGAATCACGTGCGTGATAATTTAAAAAAAATATATTTAATTATGCGTAATGACAAATATTATTATGTTTAATAATTTGACCTCAGCTGATTAGACTGTTTGTCTCCAAATTCAAGGAATGACGTATGTTTAAAACAAATAAGATAAAGCTTCCAATCAATCAAGCTGACAATATTTTCTACTTAAGAAGCTACTCAAGGACTGTTTAGGTCGTCTAGCATTGGATCGTTTTGGACTATTTGGCGGATGTGCGCTATGTGTAATTTTTAGTGTTCCGTATGGAACACTAATGGAATCCCTTCCGTCTCCATATATCATACCCGATTTTATCCGAAACTATTTGACATAGAAAGTTGAAATTTGGCACAAATATAGGAACTGATGGCTTAATCAGAGCAGTGAAAGTTAAATTTTGACTTAAGGGATTAGCTGGTGTGGGGAAACGAAAAAAAAATTCTGGATGTCAAATGTGAAACACAAGTTCAAAAATATATATGTATATATACTTGCGCATACTTTTCTTGGTATTATTTTAAAAAAATGACCAAAAATCTCTCGCCCCCTATCTCGAAATGTTCTAACCAAAAAATTTTGAGTACATTCTAGAATATTCCTATAAAGCGTAGATTGAAAATTATCACGAGTGCATTACGTTTGATAATTTATCCGATATAAAGAAAAACTCTGTAGCTTGACAATATGGTGGAGGTTTTTATCAATATATTTTTCAGCACACATTAGTGACAAAAGGTTAGGTACCGAGACAAAATACTTTATTTGTTTATAATTAAACAAATCTTTAGATAGTAAATATTTATTTTACACTTTTATTACTAGATTCTGGACTGATACAGACTGAATTATTGGCTATTAGGTAGCTAAGATGCCATAGCTGCTATACATTATTGGCTGAAAAAAAACATGAAATTGCAAATTGGAGCTTAAGATATATACATGTCAGGGACCTAATTAACTTAGTCTAACTAAGTATTTAATTTTATTTTAAAAGCAATCACAGTACGGAGTATTAATTGCGCAAGTCCAACTTGCACTTGGCCGTTTTTTTTTTATCTATTTTTACCTGCAAAGCTCCAAAGATACCATCCATTGCTAAAAAAATGCAACGTATGAAGATAT